>VXBI01000611.1:0-46957 GCA_013397375.1 Toxostoma redivivum
GGCCCGGGACCGCCGCCGCCGGGGCCGCCCGGCCCGCCCGGCCTCATCCCGCCGCCCGCGGGGCCGCGCAACCCCAACAACACGCTGGTGGACGAGCTGGAAGCGTCCTTCGAGGTGAGGGGGGCAGCCGCGGGCGGGCGCTGGCCTGCCTGCGCCGGCCCCCCGCAGCTGCTCAGCGCGGTGCTTCCCTTTCCCGCAGGCCTGCTTCGCCTCGCTGGTGAGCCAGGACTACGTGAACGGCACGGACCAGGAGGAGATCCGCACCGGTGAGCCCGGGGCAGGAGCTGGGCGCCGCCCCTTCCCGCAGGAAAGAAGCCTGCCCGGGAATGCCCGGTGGGAAGGGCGGAGTGTGCCGGTTGGCTCCTGGGGTTCGGTGGGGTTGTATTGACGTGCGGTGACATGCGTTTCAAGCACTGCGGAGGTGATGGGATGCATCGGGAAGCTGTGCATACAGCATTGGGAAGCTGTATGAAGCATAACAGGAATGGGAAAAAGCCAGGCCAGGCAGCTCAGTAGCGGTGCTTTAGGGCGAGGTGGAATAAATATTGGTATGAACAGGAGTTTGAAAAGTAGCCCATGACTACTCCTTAGAAGTGCAGTTGTCCCTGAAAATTTCTGAAACTGCACTCAAATGGTGTTTCAAAATGGCGTAAATGCTTTTCAAAACTCCTTTTTGGTTATTTGGTCATATTCATGTGTTGGCATGGAACAGCTTTTATTACCAAAACAGTATGTGTAGCATACGAGGACAGAATATTCTCCTCAATAAGTGCATATTTTAGAACCCTACAATGAGCTTGTTGTTTAGGCATGCAGCCAAGTTCCATGAATTATTTTATTACTACTTGTCAGAAGTAAACCTGGGAGGAAGTGTTGTCCTGCACTTCTAAAATAACTTGTAAGTTTGTAAAGCAGTGCCTTATACCAGGACTTACTGGTTTATAAATACATTATTTTAGATATTCTGAAAATTTTCATTCTAGAAGGTACTGTGAAAAGTACCTTTACAAGCCTGAAATATGTTTTTTTTGTTCTTTCAATATTGTTATTATATGTTTAGGTGTTGATCAATGCATCCAAAAGTTTCTAGATGTTGCAAGACAAACTGAATGCTTTTTTCTACAAAAAAGACTGCAGCTATCGGTCCAGAAACCAGAACAAGTAATTAAAGAGGTATTTTAATTTACCTGTCCTGTGCTAGATCAGATAAGCTATGTACCTTAATCACTGTGTTCATATTTTTGGGTTTCTCAACATGGTGCTGTACCTTAAGTTGGTAGAACTTGACTGTTACCACAACTCTCACCATAAACCTGGAGAAGCTGGCTACCTGCTGCTGTGTGGAGTATTGGAACACAGTTGATAATCCATTGGAAGAGACAAAATAGTTAGTCAGATTTTGTTGGGGATGATGATCTCTGAAATATCTGACATAGGTGAGCAGCACTAGTGCATTCACAGTGCTTTCCCTCTGTATCATTAGACACTTTTCCAGTGTCTAATGTATTCCATTTTTCTACTGTAAGATCAGCTTGAAAGCTAAAGGTCTAAAAAAGTTACATGTTCTTTATGTGAGGTGGTTATTTTTTTGAATACTGTCTATTTACTAATACACAATTTTTTCATCCTTAGGATGTTTCAGAGTTAAGAAATGAATTGCAGAGAAAAGAAGCATTAATTCAGAAGCATTTGAGTAAACTGAGGCACTGGCAACAGGTCCTGGAAGACATCAGTGTACAGCACAAAAAGCCTGCAGAAATGCCTCAAGGTCCATTAGCTTACCTAGAACAAGCATCTGCGAATATTCCTGCTCCAATGAAGCAAACATAGTCTTCAGTTTACACAGCTCAATATTTTAAAAGCAATGGTGTTCTTTGTATGCTTTTTGTATAATGTAATTTGTACTGCAAATATAATTAAAACAATTAAGCCAAATAATTTTTCTTCTTTTATTACAGAAATATGAATTGGTTTTATGTGGTAATGGAAAATATTCAGAGTTGCTGTTCAGGGTACTTTCTGGTGTGTCTCCCAGAATGCATCCTATTCCTTCTAGAGAGGGTGGCCCTTGCTTTCCCCTCTGTCTTTTTGGTATGATCAAAATACTTGCAAAGTTAGTGTTTGATTTTTCTGGGATATTTAAATGTTTTGTGATCCAGTAATTATCAATGAGTACTGCTGCAGAAACACCCTTAGAATTGTCTGTATGTAGGTCAGATCACTTTTTTTTAAGTGAATTGTCACTCTACCAGACTGGTTCACCTCATGGAAAGGCATCTTGGGATATACAAATTTGGTTCTTACAGATGAATTGGAATAGAACGCACACAAAAGGGTGGGATATGTAATGCAGGCCTCATGTTACTGATGTTCTGAGTCTCAGGCTACTGAAGAGGTGTTCCAAAACACCTCCCAAAATATAGACACTTATTGTGGAAGTAGGATCACCACGACTGTCCATTATACAGAATTACCTTCTATTGCACTGCTCCATTTAGTAAAGGAAATGTAGCCAAAAAAGATTTTGGAGGCTGTCTGACCTCCAAAAAGAGTCCTGTCTGTGTATTACTAAGCAACAAATTTAATTCATCCATATAACCACTTTTCTACATATACTTTTTTTGGGGGCAGAGTTGGATAATTAATTGTTGTACCCCTGGAAATAAGAATTGCTAATTGTGTATTGAAATTTCCATTGTTCTTGAGGCAGCCTGGATGAAAAGTAATGAAAACAGCACTCTACATTTCCATCCTCACAGATGCCAAGGTACCGTACTGTACACTATTCAATCTCTTTCTTGATTACAAGTATGAAAAGTGCCTTTTTGCCATATCTACTGCCAAAGTCACTTTTCCAATCAAGCAGTTCCTCTTGGAAAAAATACTAGACAACTGGGATGGAAAGTATTGGCCTGTAGAAGTGTTCTGCCCTTCCTTCACCTTTGCACTACCAGTGAGATGCAGTGGCAGTTTTGTATGAACTGTTTGCATCTGGTGGTGTAGCTCTTGCTGGCTGTTGGGTGTAAGAAGAGGTTAGGCTGGAGGTACACCTCTTTGCACATGTAAAATATTTTTAGGTAGCCGGGCCCTGATGGTTGAAACTTAATGGGGATTCAAAGCAATTGAAGAGGAACTATCCTGTCTTAAGCAGCAGGCTGCTGGTTGCACAGTTCCCCGCCTTTCACACTTACTGAGTTAATTGCCCAAAAGTCAACTTCTTCATGGGTTCTTTCCTGCTAGCAATTAATTAGCATGATCTGATAAATGTAGTCATTCCCCCATTTTGCTTTTATGTGGGCATAAAACTAGCATAGAGTTAAAAGGTACAAGGGAGCAGTTGCCATCACTCTGAAACTCAGTGTACAAGTCTTACTTCAGCACAACATAGAACTCTCTTGAAAAACATAGAAATCGGATAATTTACAAGCTTTAATGTTCATACTTACACATCATCCTAATTTATCAGGTTGATACATATATTGAAATTCAATGGGAATATTACATAGCAATGCTGACTATACAAAGCAGTTTACAAAGCAAACCAGAAATTATTTCTAAACAGCCTGCTATAAACATGCTCTTTTTGAAGGTGTACCACATGCTGTGCATCTTAAAATATATTTAATAAAAAGCATTAAAAACTTTTAAAATTACATTGTTATATGCAGAACTTACTTTAAACAGCTGATGAAGCCAGCATAGAACTGTACAGAAGGAAGATCTTTTTTTAGCTGGTGCCAAATTGACAGAATATATCAGAGTCTAAATTCCATATTTAATGAAATTGTGGAGTGATACAGCCTCTTCATTAAAAAGTCTTTTCATATAACTATCCAGACTTTTCCTTCACTTTTTACAGAAGTTGTTAAAAAAAATGCATTTTCCTGAAATTCATGCCTGTAACTCCATAGTTACTAGATGCAAGAAAGTGCAAGTATTTCCTAACTTTACTTAGAAATTATGTGGGTTTTTTTTCCTCCCTTAAATCATCTATTGGATTATCATTCCTAAAAAGAAAACAAGAATGACTTTTATAGTAATTCTGAGAAGTATGGAAATAGTTTGCTTTAAAATGAAAAATACTTAGTAAACCATTCTTGATGCTGAGGGTCTTGTTTTTGGTCATCTTTGGTTTGTGGTGGTTCATTGCCATGCGTCCTGTGCAAACAAATAAGCATTAGCATCACCAACCTACTTACTTACAATCTTATCACCATGTAATACTTTTCTCAGAAAAACTCATCATCCCTTGAATGGTTCTGTGCTCACATGAATGGATGAGGCCAAAAGGTGCCAGCTACAGTTTTAGTGGGAGCTGTGCCAGCCAGGTAACTGGACTAGCAGCACTGGTTGTAATATGAAGAAAAGTATGAAGCAGAGCTTAACAGCTAGGGAGAAACATTTGAACATAGTTCTTAATTTGACACCCCCAAAAAATTAAACAAAAGGATGCTTAAAGGATATGAAGTCTTGAAAATCAGAGACTGGTAGCTGCAATTCACTCTTAAAAATACAAAATACAATTTATGCATTAAAAATGTTGTGTAAAAGTTCTATTTGAAACTGAAAGATTTATCTGAACCCTACCAGGCATTCATAATCAATCCTATTACATAGTCCCTGATTTTCCATAAATCAGGATATTTTTAACATATGATAGCAAATAGGATCTATGATTGACAGGTTCAAAGGAATTAAAAGAGTAACAGCCAAGCAACCCTCAGTCTCCCTATACATTTGTTTCCCTTAAAAACAGAAATCCTATTTGCCTTGGCAGTCATCTGGCATGACACAGCATGTTTGTATCTTTAAGAAGTGGGAATTGCCAAACAGGATCTAAGCCTGTGTCCCAGGTTGATTTTGTCAGCAGTCAGCACCATCTGCCCCCAAGGAAAGAACCCTCTTGCACATAATTTACAGGGTAACTAATATCCTCCAGGAGATAGGTGAGAAGGCTGGATTTTGTCCTGAAATACAGTGGTAAGGTTTGGGGATTTTTAAACTGTATATTAGCTACATAAATTTTTAACTATTTCTTGAAGAGAGAGTTTATGCTATAAAACACTGAACATTGTTTACATAACTCATAAATTTGAAGACTTGAAGCTCCTCAAAGAGAAAAAAACGAAGTTAAGTATCTGCTAATCAGTTTTCAAGTTTCTGACCTTTGGCAAATGATCAGCCTGGATTCATTCAAATATCTCCTAAAATAAAAACCTGCCATCTACATCTACCTTGTGCAAGGTGAGGCAATAAAAATAAGAAGGAAGACACAGAAGACACACATCCTTAACAGAACGACTGAAAGATGCCATGTTCACAATTAACTACGTTCTTAGTTAAATAGTTGCAGCTCTTTTCCCTTTTCCGTGTATGTGTGTGTCTGTGTGTGCGTTTTTTGGTTGCTCGCTTTGGTTTAATTTTGTTTTTTCCCCTACCAGGATGGGTTGCAAGCATAAGGTCTGCTGGGCAGGTATTATAGCCCACTTTTGCAGTAAAGTTCTGGATCTGTCTGCAGAAAACCAGACACACAGAGTTCACTGTACAGTAGGAACCTTACATCGTCGTGTATTTCTACATGTCAAATGTGTTTGAATTGCCTACAAGATTCTAAGTACGAATTAATTTATTGTCATACAAAATGGACAAATACCTTGTGGCAGCACTGCTGTCTGAGGACTGTGTTGATGGAGAGCCCACCCTGAGGCAGCCAGAACTCCGGTCTAAGCTTGTAGATTTTGTTATTTGAGGAGCACTTCTTTTTGATTTCAAGTCACAGCTCAAAAAGCTCTTTGCGTAGGAAGCTAAATTTGGAACACTGACAACACGACTGGGCACCTCAACCGTTTTCTTCTGCTGCTTTTTATTGTAACAAAAAACTTCATTACATACACATTTTTTACAATTTATTCTATGAAATTTCAACAATGCTTCATTCCCAAATATCTTACAAGGAACACCAAAATAGGAAAATTTCTATCTTTTTCTATAGGTATTTAAATTAAATGCTCAGGGTATGCTGTGAGTATCCATTGATTTTGTCATCCAATGAAAACAACTTGTGTATTTGACCCTGAGATTTTAGACACATCAAGGTGCTTTGCACCAATGTGACCTCCCTTCTTTCTACGGCTATTTGTAGACAATATCATGCAGAGGGACTGGCATGACAAAGGGCAGATACCAAGCAACTCAAACAGATTCATAATTTTCCTCGATGCATGCAATATCCCAATTAGCACCTTCCAAATCTGCAAGCAATGCCCATGATTATCCCAGTGGAAAACTGTTGTCAGAGTTCTAGTGTTTTATATCAGCTTAAACATCTGTTATCTATGTTGCATATATACTTCTGATCAATTTCTCCTATGCTCAGCCACTGAGTGTAGGTTGGCACTGGAAAGATTTCTACTGAATAACATTATCATAAAAAATTGATAGCATTTTTATTGTCCTGATTGCCTATATGATTCAAATATTAATAAAAACTATCACAATTTGTGATTTTAATTGCATTGCTCATTTTACCTTCATGAAGGGAGTCAGGCATGCTGTATTAGGGTTGAAAGAAAATGATCGATTCCGGTAAGATTCAGTGTTGGCTGGAAGTGAATGCTGACATTTTCTTCCTTCCTGAAGGGAAACAAAGTTATGTGTATGGAAACAAAGTCCTGTGTATGAAAACATATATTTGTTGGAAGCTGATATGGAAAGATACATTTGTCAAAGTATTCCAGAATAGAAAGAAACAATCAGCCTGAAGCAACATGTGAAACACTGAATAGAGACTTGCAATAAATTCCAAAATACATATGTCCATATAAAAAGCAGTCTTACCATCAGCTGCTTAATAATCTCTTCTCTCTCACTTAATTTGTCTTGCAGACAGTTTATAAGGTGTGTATCTTCAGGTCTGGACTCCCACTTTCTTGACTTTTCTTCTAATTCTTTAAGTCTGTACCAAAGAAAAGGCAGAGCAGCAAAAAACTTCCTCAGATTAGGTTCAAGAGACACCTCAGATGTACTCTGCCCTACATTCCAAGCCTAAAACGCAGAGACATAGCCAGGCCTTTCCAATAAACCAGGATCTTTAAAAAATGGGTACTTGTATGTGGTTTATGTAGAAGTATAGAATCTTCTGGAGTTGCAAAATAAATTGCCAAGGTTAATCCATAACACTTGTCCAGTGTAAAATCCAGCCCCTTGTGTAAAATAGTAACAACCTTGCACATCATATTGCTAATCTAGTTTCCTAAAGAAAGAAATCAGTCTCCCAGTATCTATACATATCTATATTCATCTATTTGTTCTCTTTTCTGACCCAATAACTTTGGAACCCTGTATTCAATTCCTGTAGCTTTCTTGAAGACAGGCTTGGGTATACATGCTGCTTTAGTAATCCTGCTAAGTAGTCTGTAGTCTGAGTTCAGCTTTTAAAATTCTTTAATTAGGGGAAAATATTCAAATGCTAATTACGCATTTTTAGATATTATGTGGAAACATACATTTGATTTCATCAGCCAGGTTCCTGAATTTTGCTGCTTGAGAAATTGAATGCTATGATTTGCCTTCCATAACCAGGACACATACTGAGAAATGTATTACAGAGTACAAAACACCACTTTGTGAGTTGTTTGGTGTTTTTTTTTTTAATGTGTGGGTAAACATTTTTAAGAGGACCAACCCCCATTTATATCATTTTAGAGTTATCTCCGAGTTAAAAGATAAATCTTTGCATCTGAAAGGTTTAAAGGTTAGAGGCCTGCTTACATGCCAAGTCTCTCTTCTGGACTTCTGCTGCACAGCTGGGATAAGAGAAAAGGAGGAGGGATATATATATATATATAAGGGATTATTTCTGAAGGGTCTCTCCTGTTCACTCTGAAGCATTACAGAACTTCTTAAATCCATGGGGGGCTTCAAACTGCATTTATTTACATGAGCATCATTTTCCTTGGAAATTTTTAAGGGAGTAAGAATGAGGTTAAGCTTTTACTCAATGATGCTGCTCTGCTGAACAAAATTAAGTACAAGTTCATGGATCAAGGCCTCTGGTATCATCTGTGACACAGATGATTTTACATTTCATAAAATTTCTAGATCCTACATGCAATTTTTAATTTAGCATTGTAAAACTTCATGTATAGTGCTTTAGATGAAACAATATCTATAATTTATTACAATGCATCTGGGTCTTTTTTGGTTTGCAAAGACAATACCTATACACTTCTATTTTGAGCCTTATAATATTTTACTTATTGTGAATAAAACAACTGCACATACTAAGAATAATAAATACAAACACAACTCATTGCCAGCATGAGCCAGAGTTTATGGTTAAATTACTTACGCAGTTTCTAAGGAGAAAATCTTTGCTTGGAGATGTGCCTGAGTGCTGCTGAAATCAGATACTATGTTTTCAATTTCCTTCCGGTGATCTCGTTTCAGTATGTCCAGTTCTTTTTTATGCTCGATATTGAGGTCTTCTACCAGTAGCCTTTTATTGGTATTAAAATATGTCTGAATTCTCAAGTTTCAATACTAGTTTATTATCTTTGATTGAAGCATGCAGTTTTGAGGTGTTTTATTGACTGCAAAGATAGCTCACTGGGCAAAGATCTGGCTTCTGCCTACTGATTTAACTTTGAAATTTTGGTTGCAATCTGAGAAAAAATATTTCAACACTGAGGAAGAGAAAAATTATTCTGAGAAGTACTTGACCTTCACCCTTCAGGAAATGGAAGGTCTATTCCATATAATGAAACTATTGATATTCTGTCTAGGGTTAGTTCATACATCAATCTTAATGATAAAATGCGACAACAAAGTACCATAGGAACTTATTTGTATTAAGCAAAATTATATTGAAATATCTGGGATTTTAACATCAGACTCTCATGATATATTTCAATACATCATGGCAGCAGAAACATTTAATACTGCCTATCATCATCCTAAAACTCAAAAAAGAAAAAAACTCAAAAAAGAAAAAAAAAAGGTGAAGAAATGTTGTAACAATGCTTTTAACTATAACATTTATCTTTTTCAGACAATATATTTTGGAAGATACTGCTATATGATTAACACCATAAACTGAAAACTAAAAAATGCCTAATATTTTCTCAAGTATAACCATAGCACTGCATTCTAATACCAATCCCAAAAGCAATAGACATCTATTGAAGAATCATAGCTTGATTTTTGTTTGCTATTGCTTGGAGAAATGTTTTCATTGACTCAATAGAGAGCCCATGTTCTATGGTTTACTAATTAAAATAGACACGCTCAGCTCAGCATATTAACAATTGTAATTTCCACAAAAGATATTCAGTTTATCTTTCATTTTCCTCTATCTCCTTTAAAATATATTCCCAAGCCTGTTTCTCTTGTTTCTGAAAGGCTTCAGGAAAGACCAAAAGGTCCATGACAGGTTTCTCCCCTTGAAATTAGAGCACAGCAATGGAAGCGACTGATTTGGCACTTAGCATAAAATGAGCAGCAGAATAACAGTAAAAAAGGGAGATGGATGAAACGAATCTTCAGAGGTAGAATATTCTCCTTCAGAACAGCCATTTGGGGACTTGTTCTCTCTTCCCATAAAAAAAACCTTTGTCTGCTCTTATGTTAATCCTTGTAAAACCTTTCTGTACTGGAGGTGGAATTCACACAATTCAAGAGAATGGAAGGAGAATTATTACTTTAAGCAAAAAAGATTTCTGGTTTCATTTACTTGGCAACAGTAGGACTAGTAATTTTAAGTAATTTATTACAAAAAATTTGTCATATGCAAATAACAAACCACTATCAGCTTTCAAATTAGAAAAGAAACTGGCATAAGACAGGGGCACGGTTGTTAAAAGTAAAAATAGCAGTTACTCATATGCACCAATTTAACTATTCCTCTACATAAATTATTAGTCCGGCAAAAGCAAAACAAGAGCTCCAAGTTAGCTTTTCAAGGCTTATCAGGTGCCTAGGTCCACTCCAGTGCTTTGGTCCTACCTTCAGTTATTTGAAGGATTTCTCCTTACATAATTTCCATTAATGCTTTTCCCAAATGCTTACTGTGGTAAAGCTACACTATTTATTGCCTGTAAAGAAAATCCTCCAGCCCAGCAGCCTTAGCATTTGAGGCCTTTTAGACCTCATCGCTGACATGTGAATAATTCTTCTCTTCATGAACAGAGGCTCTAAATTCCTTCAAGGTAGCTTGAGGGCATTAATGAAACTCTCTGGTTTGCAATTTTCTCTGTTGATCTTGCTTCAAAAGCTTGAAATGAAATTCACTTTGAAGTAACTCTCCGAAGAGCACAATGGCAAAAAAAAAAAAAGTTACTCATTCTTTAAATATCTATTGACTCGTAGACAAGAATGGAATTACTCTGGCCACTCTGACAGTCTGTAGAGAGACATTCTATCAATTGTGTGCTTTTCTGTGGACTATATGGGCCATAATTTTAAAGATTCCTTTAAGGGCACAGTCTTCCGAAATCCTTTTATATATACAGCTTGTGTAGTTAGGGGCATACATTCTGCACCATTGCAAAAATGAATTGAAAAGTAGCCACAGACCAGATCCCTCAGTCACTCTGCAAAGAGAATGTATGTTCATCCAGAAAGTCCAAAGGATTCAAGAGCCATACAAATGCAGTGGGCAGTGAACCCAGTCTTGTCTCCTTTGTAAGTCATGCCAGGGGAGGTTTAGGTTGGATATTAGGAAGAATTTCTTCAAAGGAAGGGCAATTAGACATTGAAATAGGCTGCCCAGACATGTTTAAGGAAAGACTAGATGTGGCACCCAGTGCCATGGTCTGGTTGACATGGTGGTGTTTGGTCACAGGTTGGACTCGATCTCAGAGGTCTTTTCCAACCTAATTGATCCTGGGATTCTTCACTTTTTCTGGACAGAAATGGGATGACCCATTTGCACCACGTGCACTGAATCTGTGGCAACACTAAGACATGATTTACCTTCTACAAGACTGCCAAGACTCAAGTGACCTTGCCCTTCCTGTGCCCTGACAGCCTCTCACAGTGCCAGGCACCTCATCAGCCCAGAAGCACTGCCAGTATCTACTGGCATTGCCCTTATTTCCTCTGTAAGGGTAAAGTAAGCAAAGCTGGCTGCTACAGCCAAAGCAAATCTTAACAAGGTATGTATGGCATTCTCAAGTGCCCCCTTTGGAACTAACAGTCCATTGGTTTCAGCTACAGAGAGTATGTATAAAAACTGGATATTTATTCTCAGTGACTTAAATACCTCTTTGGTGAGTTTGGGATTTAGGTCTTCCAGTGCCTTTGAAAGGCTGACATTATGCACATTTTCTCAGAACGCTCCTGTGGGGATACACTAGACATACTTTTCTGTGACATATAATGAACAATTAGTCTAAATGCATCTATTATGGCTGGAGGAAAATGTGAAATGAACTACTGCTTTTGCGAAATTCCTAGCTTCTAAAATTAGTACTTTAGAAAGGAAGATTCTGACATGCATTGCACTTAGAACACCACTCACACTGGCTTTATTATTGAATCTCTAAATAACACTGTCAAGTGTGAATTCAAGGCAAACCTTGCGTGCTGTTTATCTCTATCCTGAAGCCGTGTAGCTTCTTGCTTCTGTGACTCCAACTCAGCACTGAGCAGTTCCATTGTGTCCTTCAAAAGTAAATTCTCTTTCTTAAGTTCAGAAATTTCACTCTGACATTTTTCCAGTTCATCATGAAGAGATCTGATCTGGCTTTGGCTATTTCCTTCCTAAGAAAAAGGCCAAATTTAGTTATTCACAACCTCTTATTTTTAATGTTAGCATCTTCCTGGAATTGTGTGCATTGCATTTTTGTGATCTGATTTTTCAATTATATATGCCATGCTATATACATGCAAGACAAACTCAGTGATCAAAATTTCCTGAATATATTCTATAGTCTCCAAAGAATTTATTTTATTGTAACATTCATTCATTTGCTCTTTTGTAGATTCTGATCTTTAATTGGAAAGAAACAGCCTGCCCATAGGGAAAAAAATTATAAACATTTAAAATGAGACATAAAGGCAGAAAACTTATTCCATTTCTGGAAGTGACTGTATACTTTTATTATCACCAGAGAGAGAAATTTGATACTATTGCTTTTGCTAAACACAACATAGCAATGAAG
The DNA here is from genome assembly GCA_013397375.1 of Toxostoma redivivum. NCBI lineage: Eukaryota > Metazoa > Chordata > Aves > Passeriformes > Mimidae > Toxostoma > Toxostoma redivivum. The sequence continues at coordinate 12,162 of VXBI01000611.1, forward strand.
TATGAACTGGTCCCTTGCCTGTTGCTTCTTCAGTGTCCTCACACTCCTCAGCTCCATTTGTAGTTCTTCTATTTGTTTCTTTAGGTTTGTGCATAATGTCTGTTGCTCAGAGAGTTCCATCCTTAGAGATCCTAGTAACAATCAGATAAACAATCATTTAGGCAGTCAGAGGCCACCTGGATGGGGAAGGTAGATACAGGGAATGTAGATGAAAACATTAATACATTACATTTTACTTTGTTCCTCAACTCCTTCCCCATTAAGCATAATGGCCTCCTATTACTAGAATGGTAACTCAGCTGAGCAATAGTAAGATGACATGGAGCTACAAAAACAATAAGTCAACATCAGTCAGAGGGGTAATCCTGTGGCAGTTGTATTGCAGACTACATTATCACAGTTGTTACTGGAGCACCCCTCAACTTCCCTGTTAATTCTAGTGGTGTTCTGTAGAGGGCCATAAGGCAGACTGAGGAGAACTCTGGTTGTGTTAGAGAAGTACAATGCTTATGCAAGCTCATCTGCCATATGCTGCAACTTTTGTGTATATTAGGTACAAGTTTTTCAAGTACAACAAGAAAAAAGTTTTTATCTCTGTTGTCTTCCTAGAATTTTTCTAGAAGAAAGAATCTATCTATTGAATGTATAATCTTTAGAGAGCAAGAAATCTTTCTAGCAAATTTTAATTACTGGTGGGAAAAAAATGAAGAATAAAAATCAGTTTGTATGTAAAATGGTTTCAAATTATTCTTTATTTAATTAAAACAATTTTATAGATGAGCTTTAATAACCTGAGATTAAACCTGGAGATACTACACATCCTGCTTGTGCAGTGTTCTGTTTAGTTCTAAACAGTTTAGGGCACTTTTGAAACTGACTAAACAGTACATAGGGAGCAACTGATCTCCACTGCTGAACTCAACAGAACAGACTTGAAGCACATACAAAAATTCATCCCAACACAGAAAAAAAAAAGAGTAAAGTCATATAAACTAATTATAATTTTCCAATCTAATATGCCTGATAATGCATACTTGAATGTTGTAAACCATATTACTCTCTCAGAAACATTTTGCTGCTGAAAATTGAGAGCCTGGTTAACAAAGAATATTAAGATTATATTGTTGAAATTGCAAGGTATGAAAAAAGAGATTAAGAAAGACCTGAGTTCCCAGAAGATGGGAAAGAAAATGAATGGGATGAAAGTCAGTGGTTCTCAGCATATATATAATCAAGCAAGCAGTAGGAGCTGTGCATGACATGAGACTATACCTAGCAACAGGGCTTGCTGCTTATGTATCTGCTCAAGTTCATCATGTAGTTCTTTCTTTGCTTTCTCTTCCAAGGTTTGTATTTCCAGCCTATGAGACTGATATTGGATCTTCAAAGTCTCATTAAATTCCTTTTTCAATCGTTCTTCTGCCTCCTGTAAGCAAAAGTCCCCCAAAAACAAAGTCGTTGGAGCCTATTTATCAGCTTATTGTTTCACTTGTAATGCTAGGATGAATCTGGCCTTTCATTGTAGAACTCTAATTTTCATCACCACATGACATTTTACCAATGCAAGTGTAAAAATGATCTGAAGTTAAAAATTAGCACTTAATAGGTACAAGATAAATTATCAGTGTATCACCGCTTAGATTTGTTGTGCATGATAAAATAATAACACTGATTCCTTTGCACTATTTGACATTAGAAAGAAAGTTTTATTATTCAACATACAAAGGCCCCCAGATTTGACCTGTTTGTCATTACTTATCAGAGTGTGTCAGAAAAAGGCATCTATCTTTCTTTGTATCATTTTTGGGTCATGCTTCCACTGTCAATAGAAGTACTGTTGGCACACTGTAAATGATGGAGCAGTTGCTCTGTAGTGGCTCTGAAAGCAAACTCCTGTCCTCAGTTTCATTCTTACCAACTCACTGCCTTCAGCTTGGCTTTGTCAAAACTGGAATTTTATTTGGAATATATAAACAAGAAAATAAATTCTACTTAGGGTGGTCTTATTACCTATGTTTCATGAAGTTCTCTAAGCTGTGGGAACCAACAGGGATATCTGAACTCCATGTCACAATCATATGTACATTTTTCAAGTTGATTTTTTCTCAGATAGCAACAGTTTTCAGAACTTCAGTACATTGCATTAACTTTTTGCCATTGAAATAAATTCATTTGAACCTTTAAAAGGTTTTGTTATCCACTTACTGAATTGATTTCCTGAAGGTATTTAAGGCAATACACATCACTGTATGCATCTACTATATTTCTAAATATTTATGTATAAATCAATAATGGATGAAATATAATAAAAATGAGTCCTGTTAATAATACACTCAGGAATTCCCTTGTATTTCTGAAGCAGGTGCACAGATAAAGGAGCTTGTATTTACTGCAGCCTAACTGTAGGATATATTATATTCACTCTATGGTCTAAGTTAAAATGTTAAAATTATAAAAAAGCAAAACAAAAATCTCACAAATCACCAACCAATCCACCTCTCTCAGCATGATGAAGAGAAGATTCCAAAATTGCAGAATAATTCATTATGTATAACGATAGCAACCCATCATTAAACTAATTGGAGGTAACTGAGTTTTGATAATTGGCTCTCACTTAGATGGTCTACCCCATAAATATATGTATTTTTTTTTACATTAATATGTAGTAAACTGACCTTGAGTTCCTGATTCTTGCTTTCCTCCAACATTTTTAAGACTTTTTGGTGTGATGCCTCCAACTGCAGTTTAACATTTTGATTTTCTTTAATGGCATTTTGAAGATCCTGCAAAAGCTTCTCTTTTTCTTTGTTGGACTGTAGATTATGTTTCTTCAGTGACTCCTTGAAATTCTTTGCTTGTTGTTCTAATATTTGCTTCAGCTGAGCCACCTTCCAGAAAAGTAAGTCAGCAGAATAGGATTAATGGCTTCATTCACAATGGAGAGGAATTATGTAACGTTGAGTACATTTTATGCACTTGTGTTGCTCTATGAAAAAATAGCAAGGTGCTTGTTTTATGCAAGGAGCCCTTTTTTCTGTGAAGAATGACAGCCTTTTTACATATACTGCCTGTTGCTCATCAAGTACTTTTTAAAAATTTCAAATAGTCTCCATGTCATGTGTGCAATCCATAGCTCAATTTGCACAATAATATGGCACAAACCAGAAGGCAAGCCTAAGGCTCTGCTGAAGCTAGCCAACAAAACTGATATATTTCATTTTAAAGAGCACCTAGCTTCATCTGCCTCAGACCGAGTTTGAGTTCACTATTCATCCAGTTGTTTCTTGGCTTCTTCCCTCATGTTATCCAATGAAACACACACAAAAATATTTGATCAAGCTAGTGAAGAATAATCGCCAAATACTATTCGCAATGAAAACCATTAATTGTCTTTAATATATCTGTGTAATGGGATATGTCTGTGGCCTGAATACACTCCAAGAATATGCAGATGCCAGTGCCACTTGCCAACCATATTTTTGTTTCAAGAGATGATGAATTTTTTTATTACTTTTTAAAGAAATATGTGGTAAATCATAAGATTTAGTCAAAGGGGCACTTTGGTTTCTGGTTACAGGCAAAAAAGCTACTTTGTCTTCACAACCAATGAACTCAAGCCAATGTTTTCCTACATAAAGAAAGGAAACACTGAAGTTTTCAGGTACCTGCAGTTCCTTTAAAAACTAAACTTTGATGTGAAAGATTTAACGCTGTACAGTCCTTCCTATCAGCTGACACAACATACATTAGCATCACTACACTCAAGTATGCATTTTTTTATGGGCTTCCTGAATATAAAGGGACTGAAAAAAATGTGCTGGAAGAATAGGTTGTATATTTTATAATAGAAAAATTTGAAACAGGAAAAACGTTACTTGGAATACTTCTTAAGCAAGTTAGTCATCTAGGCAGGAAAGATGAAAAGAGGCCTATATAAACTTTATCTGTGATCACAATCTTATAAACTTCTCCAACTCTTTGCAATTATTGGCCCAAAGCACTTCTCACATGAAACCAAAGATCATACTAACTAGAAATAGGATAAGCCAGGAGCACAATGTAGTAAGAAATCAGATGGAAAAGTAGTTTTAAAACCATTATTTTTCAGTGATTGAGGGGAAAAGCCCTACAGAAATGTAGCAGGCATACAAATACATTCTTTCTCAAGAGTTCTGCTACTTCTAACATGTTAGAGGTTAAGAAACAAACATTTCCATCCCATCAGGTTTCCTCCTCCTCTCTAGCAATTAAAAAGGCTTTCAAATCCACCAGTGAAAATCCTTCTCTGGAATGTTTTGCAGTGCTCAAGTATTTTTTTGTGCTTCCTGACTTCTAAACAGATAGCCAGACCCTCAATTTGCTTAAGTTGGTAAAGCAGCATTTAAGCCAATGAAACTATGCCAACTCACATCAGTCCAGAATCTATTTGGATGTTTTCATTATTAACAAAGCAGCAACACTGTGGGATTTTGTGTTTTATAATGTCCTCCTGCTGAAAAACAAAAGTTCTCAAAAAAAGTGTACTTTAATTCCATTACAAATTCACTTTTATCCACCAGAATTGCATAAAGTGATCTCAGAGATGCAAACATTACCTAACAAAACATAAATAGTAATATAGCATAAGAAGTAAAAACAAAATAAAGCAATTGTATTTTAGTGGATTTTTAGGCTTATTTCAGAGTTACTTCAATGAAATTCACAGTAAATAATAATTCTAAACTTGTGGCAATTCCTGACCAGAGGAATTCCTGACTGTGTTCTTTGGCTGGTATTTGGTGGAATCTTTAAGATCCATAAAAACTCTGGGCATTGCATTGTTCAAAGATGCATCATGACAAGCTGATGTTTGCGCTTCCATTTTATGTATCTTCTAATTCCAGAATAGAACAGAATCATAGAGTATTCTGAGTTGGAAGGGACTCACAAGGATCATAGAAGTCCACCTCCTGGCTCTCCACAGCACCATCCCCTGGAGTCACACCATGTGCCTGGGAGCAGTGTCCAAACACTCCTTGAGCTCTGTCAGGTTTGATGCTGTGACCACTTACCTGGATAGCCTGTTCCAGTGCCTAGCCACCCTCTAGGAGAAAAACCTGTCTCTAATATCCAACCTAAACCTCCCCTGACTCAACTTCAGGCCATTCCCTTGGGTCTGGTCACTGTCACCAGAGAGAAATCAGTGCCTGCCCCTCCTCTTCCCCTCACAAGGAAGTTATAACTGCAATGAAGTATCCCTTCAGTCTCCTCTTCTCAAGGCTGAACAGACCAAGTGACATCAGCTGCTCTTCATACAGCTTCCCCTCAAGACCCTTCACCATCTCTGTAGCCATCCTTTGGATATTTTCTAATAGCTTCATATTTTTCTTATATTGTCCCACCAAGATCCTTTAACACATACTGAAGAGATCCTGTAGCTCAAAACCAAGGAACTGGAGGGCCCTAATGAATTAGCATTCAACCTCCACAGGATCTCACGTTCCTCCTTCCAAATGACGAAACAGAGACAAATCTGATTTCTTTATCCATACAAATCTTATTGATACAGAAATACTGCCACTTTGAAGTGCAACCCCAGAGAGATGAAATCATGCTTCCTATACTCTGCATAGTGGTCCAGCTATGTCAGCCCAACTAAAAATGGGTCTTAGGCAGCCAAGGAAGCTATTTTTAGATCTGAAATTGTATCCAGTTTAGAACTGGATTAGTAACAGCACATTGCCTAACCTTTGAGGCAGAAGCTCTAGGCTAAGCCAATGCAAAAGTTCCCAGATGGGAAGCATGCCTTCAGTGAAACATAACATTATTTAGTAAATGGTGTTTTCTTGGCTGTGAATATTCATGTACCTATAACAGGAAACTATTGCAAGTTGAAATGACTTCACTACCCTGGCAATTCTGCCAAGTACTTAGTTCAGAGAGTAACTTTTGGAGTAATCAAGAAAAATGCAAAATTTCTCTTCAAATGGAGCATTTCCTCCTTTTTGAGAGCAGTCAGATTCTACGACACAATAAAATGCTTCATAATGTATCTGTTAATATTTACCATGGTGCTGTGAACATAACATATGGCATGCTATGTACTATTTTATATTAATTATATTTATGTTTATAGTGGCAATAATTTTCCACCAGTCTTTGCTAACTTACCATGATCTTGTGATGCAAGTGGATGAGCAGTTAGAAAACATAAGTTTCTTTTATATTTTACTGTCCTTAACATGTGATTTCAAGAAAAGTAATTTTAAGACCCATGATCTTAGTTTTTGCATCTGCAAAGCCTGAGGAATACATCTTCGTGTTGTAAACCTTTCACTCTGAATAGGCCAACATAGGTTGGATTGACCTGAAATTCTCTCAGAGGAGAATCTGTAGGAAACAGTGACATGCAGAAATGTGTAATGAAACTTAAAAATAGCCAGAAATTTCAGAACATTAAACTACAATTAAATTCTGATTTGTAAGACTGGAAAATAGAATGTCAGAATGTTACTGTTTGATAACAGAATGTATAAATGTGTTTTAGAGGAGAAATGAAAAGGAAAAATCCATGCTGCACTCATAACTAGTACAGCTAGTATAGCACAGATGGGAGAAAAAACAGGCACTGCTTATTGTAAATAAGCACAACACATGCCCTGATTGCTGGAACATGCACACCAAGGGGTAGTAATGGCATGTGGGACAAGTGGAGGCAGTAAAGGGAGGACAAGGTTTTGCTTAGCCTCTGATGAACCTGTCTTTTCTCTTTTAACAAGACCTTATTATGGCCACTGAGAGTCTACAAATAGCTGAGGAAGATCTAGGTCTTCAGCTTTCGCAGAGTTGTCACAAACTCCCACTGAACTTGAGGGAAGTGAAATTGGTTAGAATCAGTGAACATACATCTCTACACATTAAAAAAAATCAGAAAATTAACAGGAGTTGTAAGGAAGATTCTAATCTCACTTTGTCCTGTAAACAAACAATCAGAGTTGTTCTGCAACCCTGATATAGCCAAACTCCTCACCTTAGCACATCTCCAAAGAGTAATATATGAAATAAATAGGCTTGTCAAAATCTCCATAGATATTTAAAAGCAGTTATTTCTGTTATTCTATCTGGAGTCCTTGCATATTTTATAAAGTGATAGACACAAGAAATAGTATTAAAATCTAATCCAGAATCTCTCAGATGGAATGAAAAATGAAGGGACTTTTTATTACTGCATTACATTTATGCTCAGTTTACCTCAAGTGAAGAGTTTTGAAGTTTCCCAGTTAGAACTTCTTTCTCTTTCTCTAGTTGCTTTAGTTCACACTCAGATTTTCTTTTAAATTCATCTAGCTGTGTCTGGAGCTCCTAAAATTAAAAAAAGAAGAAAAGGAAAGACGAGCATGCAATAGCAGGGACAAAACATGCAGCAAGAAAAAGAACAAATTTCTTCTACATTAACCTAGATAACATAGCAGTGTACACAATAATACATGCTACTGTCATTTAAGGTCATTTGTGTTATTTAATTTAAAATGTATAAAGAGTTTGGTTTGGTTCTTTCTAATATTAGTGTGAGACAATACAGTTTACATTATCCTAATCTACTCTAAGCTTCCTTAAGGTGTAAAACTGTACAGCATGAAGAGTCAGACTGTTTTTCCTTGAGTGGTGTTAATGTTCAAAAGTAATTTAGTATGCAGGAGTCACCCACAAGATCTGAAAAACCCCAAATATAAATTGGCCATATAAATAACAAGATGACTAATGGGCAATTAGTGGAAAAGAGAACCAAAGGAAGCAATATCTGACAGCATCTATAAAGAAAATCATTCTGAGGAAGTAAAAATAAAATAATAATAAAAAAAATGAGGATTATTTAATCACCATATTGCTGGAAATTGTTAAAAAAATCAATGAGAGCTTCAGTTACAAGACAGTGACCACGAGCTTGTAGCAATTGTTTATAGCAAGTATTAACAATTACTTATTGTAGAAAGACTGAATGTGCAACTTCTAGAAACTTCCTGAAGTGATATCCATTACAAGTTTATTAGCGTGCTCGCTTTTCCTATTTATGCAAATTTGCTAACTCAAAAAACATTCTACGGTGTCTTCAGACACTACAAATGAAGGAAACAGAAAAAAATAACTATTTAACACCTTTCCCATCCTGTACAGCTCCTTCTCATACACCCCTGTGTAAAACTTACGTAGCAACCAAAGGATGGAATTAAACAGATACATGAATATTGCAAGGGAGGAATTAGCTTTAAATTTGCATGTATAAAAAGGAGCAGCCATAACTGTGTTTTCGATTAAAACATGAAGATCAGGTGCAACATTTCCACTTCAACTCTGTCAACTGACTTCCTTCTCTGTATCTTAATTTTTTTATCTAGAATAATAGATATAACACTTCCTTAACAGCTATTACAGCCCTTAGTTGAATAAAAGGATATAAACAGCATCAATAATGAAACAAATTGCAATTTTGTTTTATTAACTCAATATTTTCTGATTAAATCAATATTAATCTCTAAGAAGATATTATAAGCAATAATATTTATTGCCTATAAAAAATAAATGACTATTAGTATGCCTTTTTTTCTAAAGTATGAAGTGTTTGATACTTAAATTCAATCTGACTCACACAAAGAGCTTCAGCCTGGCATAATTTTAAGAATACATGTACAAGCTAATAATAAGTAGAATAAGCTATATAAAAGGCAAAGTCATTTCCATAAGGCTTCACTAGTATAACTATGTACCTTGAAGCACTTCATCTTCAGATGCTGAAGCTCAAAAGTGAGCTATTCCACAAGCAGATAAAATAATTTACTCACCTGAGTTCAATTTTGAGAAATAAAATTGTATAAACTCCAGCAGTTTCATGGAAATTAATTATTTTGGCAAGCACTAAACACAATTCCTAGTGTTCAAGATTGGGCAGGTACTATGAAGTTAAACATTTAGGGATAGCAGCTGCTTGCTTTTTATGACTTCACAACTTGTCAGCAAGTGTTTGATTATTCTCAAGTGAATGTTGAACTCACAAAGTTATAACAGTGTTAATTGCAGAAAATGGGTAGAAGTTCATTTTTAGCACCAAGAAGGGTCTAAAAAACACTTGACCAGTAGTCTGATTGTCCCATTCTACAAATTGCTGAAATTAATCTTCTTTTTCTGTCTAGAAGATCTTTGATGAACACCGAAGTCCATTAGGAGTCAGAAATTATCTTCCCCCTTAGCCTACGCTCAAATTTGGCAAATCACTTAGACATGCACTGACACGTGAGCTCCACTAATCATTAAAGCATATGCTAAAAACTAAACACGTGTTTCAAGGTTATCTTCCCTTCGAATAGAATTCAGCTCACGTCTAGGTTCCTACTGCACAGAAACATTAGAGACTGCAAATTTCCTAAAGCCAAAGGATTCAGTCACAGACAGCAGCATTGATGAAAGTGAAATTCTTTGAAGAATCTCTTAAGCCAATTGCTGTTAATGCATATCAACAACAAAAATAACAGCTTAACCACCTAAAACACACTGCAAAAAGGGTATTGCTCAGGCAAGTTGTTTGGATCTACAAGAAGATGAGCCTTCTTTCTGACTAAAGTTAAATAAGGACATCTATATAGATATGTATGCATGTATTTGTAAATAGTTGGAATTTCATTGGTAACACATCCAGTCTGAATTAATTTACCAAAACTTTGCAGAATTAGATCCTCTGCCTAAACAATGCAAAATTCTGACTAAATAAATTCATCTGAGTATTTCACAGCAACAATCCATGAAAATTTAACTCAGAAATTGGAATAACATCGACAATACATTCTTCTTCAGGAAGGATCTTATATAAAACACTCCAACTCCCACATAAAAAGAATTCAAGATTAAGTATTGCTAAGAAGACCATTTATCACATCAACGATAAATTCACCTTCCTGTCTTTGGAACTTTTCATAGAAATACACCAGTCTGATCTTTTTTTTTTCTTTTTCTGATTTTTTTCTGTAGAAAGAAAATTCTGGCATTTTATGTTAATTCAAAGTGCCTACAGTGAGCATAATTCAAATGATGTTGCTGTAACCAATAAGATTAAAACCAGGTGAATTAAAGCATCTATAAGTAGAAGAACATTCCTACCTTCTGCTTATTTTTTTTTCAGATTCCATGAAGTTTTAGACTAGCCTGATTTCCTTTGTATCCTTCATTACACAATCTATCATTCCTTTTAACAGCTCTTCCTTCAGACAAATCTTTTCCTTATAGAACTGATGCTTGATTTTACAAAGCAAGTAACCTCCTAGTAAACAGCTACAGTTTCCATAGTCTAGAAAACACACTACCAGATATATTGTAAAAAAACCAAAACAAATAAACAAACAACAACAACAAAAAAAACCAACCCAGGGTAGAACTCTGGGGTCACAGTAGTCTATTTGTAGTGAAAATGCTATTTAGGTGGTAATAGTCCATTGAAAAATATTGGGTTTATTTTAGTTAAAAATGTAGAACTGTAGTGAGTCAGGATGGTAAGTTTCTTCTGCAGTCTAGGAATGATTTGGGGTTTTTTGCTGTTCTGGTTTGAGCTTGGATATGTTAACTCATTTCCAACCATGCAGGCGCCCTCAAGGACAAACTTAGGCCTGTGAAAAAGTACAGTAGACGATTTGCTGACTCTGATGCCAAGTCTAATTTTCCTGAATGGTAGCTTAACAACAGTTTAAGAGAACTAAAAAGTATAGAAGATTCAGGGCTGAACACTTGCTTAAGGGGAGATACTGTACAGAGAGTACTCTCAGGATACACACATTCCTCATTTTACTGAGTTTATTCCTGCTATTTCTGCATAGCTTTTCAAATAACTATTTTCTATATTTAAAAATAAATAAATCAGTATTCCAGCCTGACCTCAGCAGAGAAAGTCTGCATTAGACATTGTTCTCTTTTGGGATTTGGTTAAGGAAGCAGTTGAACACTGGTCTAGCCCAAGGATGTCTGCAGCTCCTTTGCTGTCTGCAGAAACTCATGTACTTCAGATTATGAATACAAGTTCCACTGAATGAGCTCAGAGATCTGGGAATCTTACAGGATTGAGTCCTGTTCATTAAAGCCATCAATCTTAAAAAAAGACCTGCACTGATTTCAGTACTTTTGGTATGCCACGTCTTTGAATATTTGAGAGCAAATCACCTGTTAAAGCTCTTACATAACTTCAGAGTTGCTCTCTTTCTGACTCTCTTTGGTACAAGACATTTGCTGCAGCTGCGTTATTTGATGTTTCAGTTCATCTGCTTTATTAACAGTTTTGCTTTGGGAATTCAATATAGTTCCCATATCTTCTGTGGAACCAAAATTTACATTTCAAGTAGCATAAATAACTTGCAGAATTTCCAATATCAGCGACTACTAACATGGGAAATACTTTAGAATGACATTAATGAGCATCTTACCTGCTTTATGCAGGATTTCCTTTTCTTGATGTGAATTTCTGACTACACTTAGATCTTTTTCCTCTTTTTTCACTATATATTTTGATCTCAGAATTTCTTGCTGTGCTCGCTTAAGCTACACTTCCAAATCCTAAAATATGCATGACATTACTTTCACATTTATTACACAGGTAACTTTCTTGTAATAAGAAATAAATGGTCATTTTCTCTCTTGGTGTTCCATGATATAAATCACCTACAGAGCTGGTTTAAATGCATTTTTTGCTCTTCCATATGCTTAAACTGTCTCTGCTGCCAGAATAATTGTGATGTGGAGCCCTTCCCCCACATGTAGCTGGCATCATTGTAAAGTGATTGCCCATCAATAGTTACCATCTAAAAGATGTCTTAGATTATCCTAAACTTGAAATAGGTTATACTTCTAATAATTTCATGGTAACTTATGCCAAAAGTTAATGAATATTAATTAGGGTTTTTTCAATTGCTGAAATACAACAGTTTGTAACATAATGCATTATACAGATGCCTAAACTCAGAAAAAATTGGGTCCTACAGACTTTGCTGAGAGTTGTCTTTCCATAACTATTGGAAAAAATTTGAACATATTTAATGTTTGGTTTCTGGAGGTTCTAGTTGCAGTTTCAGACGTCTAGCATAAAACTGCAATACTCACTCAGATAAAATTGCCATTTTTTCCATGAATGTCAAGTAAAACCTCAGGGTTAAAACTAACTCTCTGTAGCTCAAAATTTCAAGGTAAGCTTGTTACTTTTACCTCTGACATATATGCCAGAATTCTTCCAAAACTAGACTGAACAGATCAGACTTAATGATTTGTACACCTTTGTATTCTCCTTTCTACAGCAATAATAATAAACGTGTACTAATGTAGTGCCTTTCATCTAAAGGCCTCAAACCTCTTGGCATACACTAAGGAGAAAAATTCATCTTGTTGAAACAACAGCCTTTTCACATTTCAAGCCTTATAATAGCTTTTTCTGCTAATATTTACTAATGCTCAAAGGTATTTCTGATTAAAAAGATGTTTCTATTTCCCTGTCTGCCATTGTCCATAGAAGTCTGAAAAAAATCTATTTAATGTTGGCATAAGAAATTGTCAATTTAGAAACGAGAAACTTTTACTCTTTTTGTTCAAGCTGTAAAGAAACAGAAAATAATATCATGTTGTTCATGTTCTTTCCCTCCTTCCAGATTTATCCTAGTCTGAGGGTATCTCTTCAAAGATTCAAGGCAATATGCTCCAGTAGTATGTAAATGAGCCTCATTCCACAGACTTAGAGAATTTGAAATCTACAAGTTGAGCATATGTCCTTCAGAAATTATATCAGTTTTATCCAGCTGATACTGAATTCAGAAAATGCATTACTAATGACACCATCCTCTTACTTTGACTTCCTATCATATTTTACATTATTTATTCCTAAATTAATGCACTTCCTACACAATAAATTAGAAGAGTGAACGATGTGCATAATTTTTCATGTGTTTAATCTTCATTTTTCCTGAATGCTACGTAAAGTACTTACAAAAAAAAAATCTAAATCTTCCTTTCTCTCTTCCCCTCTAATGCTTCCAGCTTCTACAGGATACTTTTTAGTATTGAAACCATTATTATAGATTGACTCAATTAAAAAAAACCAGGTTTATCTGGATCTCTGCTATTCATTGTATCCTCTCCACTTTTCTGTAAAAGATAGAGGTTATTCTGCTACAGATCTACACACTGAGACAATGAAATCTGAATAATGTTGGGAAAGGTGTATTCAATTCATCCTCTGATCTTGTAAAACAAAGAAGCAGTGAATCTATCGAAGGCTGAACTCCCTCTAAGAACATCCTCAAAGAAGTAGCTCAGAACTCTGCATCATCAGCAAAACGATAGTGGCAAGCAAGATGTGAAGACAGATGGTGAAAAGAGTTAAGAGCTGCCTTGGAAGATCACAGCTGACTGGGCTGACCCTGCTCCCTGCAGACTTCCGGGGCTCTCTTCTTCTAAAGGAAGAAAACCTTCTTTCTCATTAGGGAACAATTTTTTGTTATTCTGTAACACTCCAAGTCTAGACCTTCAAGATGTTTTTTTATCTAAGATGCAAAATAGCTGTCATAGGGCTGTGGGTATGTCTGGTAGCTGAGTTTATGAGATGTAAAGGACCAAAAGTATCAAAAGGAAGTAGAAATGTTGAGCACAGACTATGGCTGGGTGCTTCAATTTCAGCACTGTGCATCAGCATCTCTCCTGCACTCTGACCTTGTGTACCAAAAGCAGCTGTTTGGCAGATTTCCCATGACATGCCAACCTCTGAACCTGCATCTGACACATGATGCAACCAGGAAGGGTCTGCAGAGCTCTGCTGCAAATGAGATACACAGCAGTGAGGGTGGACAGGCAAAGTGCAAGGTGAGAACCAATGGTGAAAGTCTCATGGCTCAGCACACAAAACTCCACAAGTGTAAAGGACACTTCATTAAATGGCACTTGGTACAAGCCACTGCTGCAAGTCATACAAAGAACTTGATTCCTAAACTGCCAGCTCAGGTCTTTTATCTAACCCTCTTCATATCCATGCACTGAACTGTTGGAAACCACAAGGAAAAAGGAGAATGTACTCTGTAAACACTCACTGGTAGCAGTAGTGCCTGTTTGCTGTTCTCGTCATATTTCCAGGCAGGAAAGGTAAAATTCTGTTCAGCCAACAGATAATTTTTACTTCACTCCTCCCTCAAGGAGTACAAATTCTAGTGTTCAAAGTGTTCTCCTAATGAGTTAGTAATCATCTTAACTCCTTATTTAAAGCTGTCAGCATTATATCATTCCTATTTCCATTCCAAGCCTCTAAAACTGCTTTACTACTTAAAAAGCATTTGAATCAACATATTTAAAAGACTCTCCTCTCCCAAATTTTAAAGAATTGATAATTTTCACTTTCTCAGGCAGAGACAGGGATTACAGTCACATACTCTACCTGTATTCTCTCCTTTAGCTTCTGGGAATGCTTCTTCCTCTCATTTATCTTCTGGCTTTTCTCCTCTAGGTCTGCTTCCAGTTTCTTTACCTGCTGTAGCAAAAAACCTTCCTTGGTCTCTGAGCTATTTTTTTGCTCTGTTTCTCTTTGCTGACAGTTTGTTTCTATCACGGATTGCTGCATGGCTTTTTTCAAAGTCTCTTTTTCTGTCTCACAAGGGGCTTGCAGTATTCTTGTTTTCTGAGTGTATTCTTCAGTTGTTTTCTGGTTCTCGCTCTTCAGGTTTCCCATCTCATTTATTACAGTGTATCTTTCTGCATTACATTTTTCATCTAAATTTACTTTTTTATCTAGATTTTCTCCTCTAAATGCTTTGTATTCATTTAGCAACCCATCAAACTCCTGATTTAAATGTAGAAGTTTGTTTTCAAAGCCTGCATTGGTATCTACTGAGTCTGTAGAAAGGCCTGTCTGTGCTTGTTTCACTTCTGTTCTTGACTCCTTCTCTTCTGCTTGCTTTTTACACAATATTAACTCTGCCAAGGCTTCTTCCTTCAATCTCTTGTGTTGTGCTACTGCAATTTCAAGGGCCTGAATATGCTTTCTCAGTAATTGTTCTTCTTCAACTTTGCTTTTACACTGGAGAATTGTTTTTCTTGTCTCAGCAAGAATATTCTGAATTTCTTCTTCATGAGCCTCTCTCAGAGCCTGTATACTGTCCTCATGTTCGTCATTCTTTGTGTTCAGGGCATATATCACCTATTGAACAAGAAAAATAGAAAAGTGAAGCATCTTGTGAGCAATAACCATTAATCCAGTTACTGTATTTATCAAAGTGTTAAACATCAAAATAGAATTACTGCTATATATTAATATTTTTTGATGATGGTGGCTCTTTGTGTTGTTTGGGGCTTTTTTTTCCACTAGGTACAGAAGGGACAATTATAAACTGCAAAACCTTATAAAAAAGGGGGACAATACTGTGACAATTTTTTTTTCACTTTTTGTCAGAAAATTCTCTTTTATTCTAGGTAAGTTGTAACTTCATGTCACTAGTTTGATCTCTAATACAAAGAAGGAAGTTGGGTCCCCTTCTCTAGCTGACTCTTTATTTGAAGTCCAGTTCATCTGACTTTCAGTGTGCCAGGACTACTAAAGGCCACATTGCCTCTAGTATGACAAACTGCCGGGGACCAGTAATGGCAAATCTGAACATGAAACCTGAGATCCTGACATTCAGTTTATGTGGACCAAAAGCACTCCTTGACGTAAATGAAAGTATGAAAAGTGGATTAAATTCTGCACTCCTGGCTCCAGTCAAAACACCATGGAAGATGCACTCCTGGAATCACATTCCTGACAAGTCAGTTTGGTCAGCATTTCAGGGTAGGTATTACCTAACTGCAAGGATCTTTTGACTTGATTCTGAGAAGTGTTCAGGAAATGTGTTTCAGGGTTTTTTCCCCATAATTTCAGTAACAGTGATAAATCTCAAATGAGCTTTTAGCAGATTCAAGCAAATCTCAGATGACAGTAAGTAATTTTTCCAAACAACTGATGTAAATCCTTTAATGCTTTATTTTCTTTTACAAAATACAGAATATTAATTCTCATGACTGTAACACTATATTTCCCTAAGCAGGCTTCATCTGTTACCATAACATACACCAAATATCTCTCACAGAAGCTGTTGTACAAGGGCTATATTGTTGCTTCAAAAAGAAAACGCTATTAGAAGCCCACAGCATCCTGAAATGAAGAGTATATGCCCAAGCAAAATTTACAGCTACATATAATTGCACAACAGAATAACCGCCTTGAAAAGACACATGCTTGTGTCTTTTTTGTGTCTTTCAGATCTCCACTAGGACATCTGGGGGCTAATCCAGTTTCTACAGGACATAGGTATCTAACACAAGGAGAACAACACATCATATATTAAGGTTTTCAACTTGCTTGGTTGGTTTGGGTCTTTTAGGAATAAATTACTGCTCTAAAAAACTAGGTTTGGAGTTTCTACACAAGTTTTGACAGATATTTTCAGACTGGCCTGAGCCCATAGAAGTTAATCAAAAGATTCTTAGACAATGTTTGAGAAAATCATAGCCTTAAGTAAGTAGATAAATAAATAAATAAATACGGAAACAATGACACAATTAAGTTTTCAATTATGCTAGAGTTGTGGCCCTACCACCTTCAAGTCTCTATCAGGGCAAGCCTCAATTGAGAGTTCAGTTTGTGTCTTGACCAGAATAAGTGTCACAAGCCTGCAATGGGTTATATAAATCCAGAAGAGGTTTTCAGAATTACTGAATTTGCTTATCTATGTCCAACCACTTTTTGTGTTATCTGTATATGAATAACATATTGAATTTTAGTCAACCATAAATGAAAGCAAATACATAAACACATCTTGTGTATAGTCAACCTCCTCCCTGGCAGTAATGAATTAGGTACAGAAGCCTTAAAAAGTCACAAATGCAAAACACGATCTGAATATATTTCTCGATAAACATTTGACAAAATAGAATAACAGCATAATATTTCAGAAGAATATCAGACACGAAGTTATTGTCTACATTTAGATAGGTAATTTTTGGGGCCTTAGATTACAAGCCATTCATTCCTCTCTGTTATTTTTAACCATTTTCCTTTGAAGTGGAAAGAGTTACAGTATACTGAGCTGATTTCTCCATCTCACTAATTAAAATTATCCTATGAACAATTCTTATCTATTCAGAAGACAGACACAAAAACTCCAAGATTATTCTTGCCCACATTTTCCACACTAATTAGGTTGGCTAACTCTTCAGATAACTAGGTCAGATGCTGATGATCGCATTTCTGTATTTCATTCCACCATTAAAACAGAAATTAAATCCAGCCTTTGTGACTCAGACTTTCACTCAATGATAAATTTATCTAGTAAATCACCATGGCCTGTGTCATGCTATGTTATGTTCAGGATTCCTCTAGAATCTGACTTAATCATACAGGTTTCCCAAATTCCACTAAGCATTAGACTACTTTAGGTGAGTTATCTAAAACAATGGAAGAATCCGGCCTCCCTGCCTATTAATCCTACACTTCTGTCCAATACTGGCTAGAATCACAATGAAGCATTTTGATTTGCATGCCCTTAAATTTAATCTTCAAGCTTGAGTGCTAAAACTGACTCCTCCATATCTTAACCTTCTTAAAAGATTTAACTTTGAGACGGCTGCTGCTCTCTACTTTATGAAAATTAAGCCCTTCCCATGTGCCTTTCCCTCCCTACTGAATATAGCTCCTATATTCCTATTCCAGATACCTTACTTTGAAGACTGGAATTATATGAGATGAATCTGGTGCTTTATGTGCTGAAAGGAAAAATACTGAAAAATTATTTCAGACCTGTACATTGTGAGTGTACACTAATGTGGTATAAATCCCTTTACAGTCGTGTTGATAAACAGCTTTTAAAAAGCAGGTCTAAAACTAATCATTTCACAGTACAGACAGAATAGTTTTCATATGAAAAGAGCACATCATTGCTCTTGGAGTTACTACCATAATACCTTTAAGGAGGCTTCTGCCTCCCTAAAGTTCTCCAAAACCAAATGGATTGGGAAACACAGTACTGAATTTATAGCATCTGAGTGTCACATGGCAAGTTGGTAAAAACATTATTACACACATACACTTGAATATTAACAGTGCAGTGAATGTGAATACATCTTATTTTTCCTTTTTTATTCTCCAAATGCTGTAAATCTGAATGGCATTTCCTTTCTCATTTTTCTTATGTTGATATAAAATAACAAAAAATCACAACAACAAAAACAAATAAACAAAACCCCCCAAAAATAAAAATAAAACATTCATCTGCACCTTAACAGTGAAGACAGAGTTAAAGCATTCAAATCAAAAATTACTCTTTTCCTACACTAGTGTTAAATACTATTCTTAGAAGAAGCTGACTATTACAATAAAAAAAATGGTTCTAACAGGTTGCTTTCCTAGCTGAAATAAGAAGACAATTTGGTATGGAAGGTGAGGAGTGAGGATGCTAAGATGAATCAAAGAAAAGCAAAAGATTATAAATGTTCTTCCTTCATGCACAAGCTAGTAGACACAAAACCTTCATGATAAAAAAAGGGATAAAAGAAAAACAAACAAACAAACAAACAAACAAAACAGGAGCAAAAGAATGAGAAAAGGCCTTGGATGAAGGTGCCAAACAGAGTACTTCTGGAAGCACTCTACACAAAGCAGGGAAGGAAACAAGCTTCTATTACTAAGGAAGAAGTTTGCTAGAGGCTCACTGATGCCAGGTGACTCTATGCATCATCTCCTTTTCACTAGTAGCAAAAAACATCTTGTCTTCACTAGCAAGTGAATTTGTTCCTTTGAATTCATCTTGTCTACTTGCTGAGCAGAGCAGAGTGAGGTACTGATAAACACACCAGCCTTAAATGGTCTCTTTAAAAGCAAAGGACAGATAAATTATCAAAAATAACTTCAGTTATTTTAAAAAATGGCTCCTCTATCCCTTAGCCTCCTTTGTCAAAAATTCTACAGGCTTTCTAGAAAATAAATCCACCTCCCACAATTTATTAACTAATACTCTAATCAGTCTCTCATGTTCTAACACTGAAGAATAATGTATTTTAATTAAGGTACAGGCCTAGGCTATGATTACCCACAATGATGATCCAAGTTTACACCTATGCTGATTTCATACAGAGGTGATAAATGATAAATGATACTGCTCTAAGGTGTGACCTGGCACCTAAAGAACTAAGTCCCATCTCTCTCCTTGCATTCTCTGTGATTCCCTGAAAGCATAGGAATAATTTCATGCAAGCAAATATTTGCAGCAACTGTTCATAATCTAAACACATATGCCATGTTGTGCAGTATAAGAGAAGCTTTAAAAAAATTGTCACTCCAAACATCCCAAAGTGTTTCAGAAGAGGTGCGTGGCTTGTATCCTACACCAGAATGAATCCTAATTACCGTAATAAAAAAGGATTTTACTCCAGAAGGTTCTCTTTTATTTCAGGGTGAATCTATATCCTTTCATCCACAATAATAAAGCCCTTCAGTCCCTGGAAGAGTGAGGTGGTACAGCACAGAGGTAGCCAATGGCTCTGTATGAAATCCACCTGTGTTTAGATGACCTGATGTCTCTTGGGCAGAATCTCATGGTGCAATGTCTCACCCTCCTGAATGTGCCTCAATCTTGCCTTATCTAGAGATTTACAGTAGATGAGGGCAAGTTGATCTTACATTCTTCAGTTTTGAGTATATCACTCCTTTTACTCCATGTACCATCTTTTACAGTCAGCCCAAAAAATACAGTTAAACACTAAAATTATCAAGAAAGCATAATAATAAAATATTTACAAATTTCTAATATATTTTAGCATGTTTTTTGACTCTTTCTGCCATGCTCTTTGCTCCTCCCACACTCTTTAGTTTAAATTTAATATAAGAAAATAACACAGGTACTATTATTTGGTCCTATTTTTTTACCTTTTTATTTTTCTGCTTGGTGTATGGTAATGCTGAACACAGAAAATGGTAGTTTAGGGATTTATGAACTGCACCCAATCTCTCAAGTGTGATCTAACATAAAATGAGCTCTGGCCTAAATTTTACTAAAGAGACGTCCAGCTGTCCCTCATTTGTATTTTACAGTTTCTAACAAGCTACATGAATAATTGCCAGGCAATTTAAGAATTAGGAAGGTAAAACTATATTGCAAGAATATTTCCACAAGCAGAGAAGCTGCTAAAAATGGCACCAATAATTTCAGTAAAGAAAAAATATGTTGTAGAATCACAAAAGTTAATTGGGAGTCCAGGAAGTATGTTGACTGCAATGAGTGTCACAAGTCTAATCTGTATTGTATAAACCCCAAAAATGACTCCAGAATTAATGAATTTGTTTGTCTATGCCTAACAACTTTTTGTGCTATCTGTATATGAAGAACATATTGGTCACCAATACTACATCCCAACAATTTCAGTGCAGCAAAAATACATTGTAGAATCACAGAAGTTAATTCTAGAAAGAGAGTCCTCTGATGGGAGAATACCAGGGAGTTTATTACTGGAATTCTTCTGGAATTGTTCAATAAAATCGACACAACTTTAATCCCTTCTCTTTA
The DNA here is from genome assembly GCA_013397375.1 of Toxostoma redivivum. Taxonomy (NCBI): domain Eukaryota; kingdom Metazoa; phylum Chordata; class Aves; order Passeriformes; family Mimidae; genus Toxostoma; species Toxostoma redivivum. Next base: position 32,738 of record VXBI01000611.1, read on the forward strand.
CACTGGTCACAAATCCATCTGCTATGACTAGTTGTAGGCAGTGTCTCCCCAGCATGGCAAGAAATAGATCTTCCTAACAGTTAAGGAAACATTGAAGACTTCTCCAGATCTGATATGGAAATTCTGAGAGAAACTAGTTGTTCTGAAACACAGCTACCACATAAGGAGGTCTGAGGAAGCCACTAGCAATTACTGCAAGGAAATGTCTAGAGAAACCCTACATATTTCATTCTCAGGAAGATGTTTCCTGCATATGAGATGGGATTCACCTCACCCAACATCATCCATTGCATCACCACACATCTAATCCAGGTTAGTCAAAGAAGAAAGACAGTGACTCCAAAGGACAATATTTCCCTTCCTAATACAGGTATCTAAATCAGGTGACACAAGTGAAATTAATTGCTTCATTTATGAATTAATAGAATTGCTTTATATAATTTCCGCATACCCCACTTCTGGCTTCTCCCTTCTTCTACAGAGCTGAAAGAGTGCCATGCAAAGGGAAAAAAGTTTCCATTCTCAGAGGCTGAAACTGATAAACTGCCTGTTCTCCAGGGTTTCTCTCCACCTTGCACCGATGTCTCACTTCATACTGACCCCATTTCTATATACCCACCTCATGCTGTTTTACCAACAATTTACAAACCAAAACAGATATTGAGTGTTTTTATAACTGAGTGCAGTTTATTTTGTCTTCCATCTATATTCCTTACTTCCTTCCATTCTGTTCAGATATTTATGACTCCCTTTGAATAAGTATAATTTATTAATTTTAATATGTTGTTTCTTTTTACTTCCAGATCATTACTTACTATGTGAAATGATGCCAGATCTAGCCCACATCTTTGTAGTATCTGCCTCCCTACATTATGATGTTGTAAATCTTTTTTACAGTTCCTAGTTCATGTTGCATCTTATATGTCAAAACCCTTTTCTACATAAATTTGAAATAATTTCTCAAAACTTAAATAGAAAACACACTTTTTTTGGAAGATTCTATGTGCAATTAAGAGCTAGAATAAACAAAATCAGTCAGCATGACATTTACATGAAATAGATTTCTACTACTTTGTTATCCCTGAGGTAATTCAAATTCATCTTGAACATATTTATCAGGTTAAGCTGTACTCAAATGTTGCCAGAGGATAACATTATTTTTCAGTAAAAGCTAAATTAGGTAAAACGTCTGTCTATTAAAAACCATAGAACTAGATGAAAACACTTGAAAAGATCAGGTTTAGACACTGAAAAATCAACATCAATTAACACACACATATGTAGGCAAACAGAAAGGCCAATTTGTTTGATTTCAGAGTTCTTTCTCTTGACATTTTGCAATCTCTGTCTTGGTGAAATGTTTAACTCCTTAAGATCTCAAATATTCCTGTAAATTTTAGGCTATTACAGTCTTGGACGAGTTCAACTTTCTATTAGGAAGCTCTGTCAGATGTATAATGTGCAAGAAGTAGAGGATCTGTCTGACAAATTTATGTCCTCTGTCCATTGTTATTACTGCAGACCAAGTGAATTTTTAGTAGACAAGTGAAGTCACCAAATATGTGTCAATAGAAGAAAAAGAAAAAAGACACTATTTGCATGAAATTCACTGATTATTTAGCTCTGGTTTTTGTTACATATCAAGCTCCTCTAGGATATAAATCTATCTAAAACTCATAGAAATTTGATCTCAATTATGCTTCAAAAATATGAGCTAATGCATTTCATCAACCAGATTTAAATACAGTGGTGATGGAATTAATTTGCCAAAATAACAGTCAATTTTGTGAAATGTTTCATTACATCCCAGACCTTTAAAGAACTTTAAAGAGTCTAAATTGCAAACATATGTTCAGTGCTTTCAAAAGCTTTGCTTGGTTATATTTTTTTAAATTATTCTAGATATTTACCTGAAATTTTATGCTTCCAAAATACCTTCTGATTTGCAGATTACAATAAAGCAACATTGTTCAATTTTATAATAAATACAGTAGCCAAAGAGGCTTTTCAAGTAAGCTCTCACTTGATTCCCATCTTTCCAAGTATTTACTTAAAATATAGTAGAATTCGGAAGTCTTGCAAATATAAGTTGTAGAACTGTTGATTTAATTACAGCTTGAGGTGGAAGAGATTTTTCCCAAACAAATACACGGTTTTGCAGAGACAAATATTATAATTTATTTAAAACACAGTATTTATTGCAAGTTTTGCCCTTTATGTAGATCTGTGATAAGCATAGTTAAAATGAGTCCTGTTTCTTTCTAATCCAAACTAAAGCATTATAAGAGTGGATCAAATTCTTACTGTCTTGCAATTTGTATTCTTAGAGAGGATTTTTTAAAATTTAAAATATTTTTTATACATTCTAGATACTTTGTTAGTTAAGAAAAGAAACCATCAGAACCCTCAGGTATCTATGAATTTATAATACCAGTTTCTGCTACTACAGGCACCAAAATGTAAGTTCTTGCTACTGTAAGCAAATTCAACTAAAAGATCACAGGGATCCAAGAAGTGATTGTAAAATGTATTGAATAAAAATCCAGTTAGGGCAAGGAAGTATATTAAGATACTCTGCCAATCTGTGGAAAATCTCACAGATCAATGAAAGCAATGAAACTTTAGACAAGAACACCAGATGCATGTCATATTCCTGTAACCATGAGAGTCAGGCTATAGTCCCAGACAGACCTCAGCACAGTGTCTTTTAAAAGATATTTTCTTTCAATTTCTCTCATCGTTTTCAAAGCAGTTCCACTGGACCTCAAGTCAACATAGTGTTAGGAAACTAAAGGGCTACATCATAATATACATCATAATACTACACTATTACTTATGTACCCAGGACATTTTTACACAAACATTTGTAACAGTAAAATGGAGCTAGATTGAATACAGCCACTACTCACATTCCCTCTTCAGGAAGGTATTCTCACTAAGCATATGCTGGACACCTTCTAGGCTTGCATCAACAATCACAAAACCAAGAAAGTTTAATCACCATTTATCATCAGAAAAAGTGGAAGCAGTCTGCAAAGAGCGTAGTGGTAATGCACCAAGTTGCATTGCAATGTCCTGTAGTCTACAGAAAAATCATTATTTTTATGAAAAACTAAGGCATATCAGTATCTTAGTAAAAATATTTCAACATTGCAAAATATGTAAAAGTACTAGCTATAGTACCTAACAGCCTTGTTATCAAATTCTAGTAGTTCTGTCTTGCTGAATGAAAAAAGGTAAAATAATCAACGCAGACTCATTTAAAGGTAGCTCTTCTATAACTCTCTAAGAGGGTAATATAGTTACAACCAGTCGCTGCATAGTCACAGCCAGATGCTTCCAAAGATAATTAAAACAGAAGACTTCTCTGGTAGTAACCTGTTCTAAGTTAAAACTGTGTTTATTTTAAGTGCCTAAAAAGCAAGTCAGACAAAGCTCTGAATGACAAACACACTAAAAACATATAATCTTCTTTCAGAAGAATTTCACCCAGGTTATTAACTCAAGAAAAAAAGAAGAAATCCCTATTTGAAAGCAGACAGTCAGTTTGTATTTTCTTTATGAAATAAAGGCAATATTTCCTCAGTAATAGAATTGTGTGTGTTCTGCTGTATCCAAGCTTTGGAAGACAGACGTCACTGCAGAGGTAGCAACAGAAGGAGTTCTACCTCAGTGTTACAGCTGTTTTAATAAAGCATAGAAAATCTTTTAACTAATGAGGACGTGACTGCTGAGGGGAACACGATAATTTATGGGAAAAAGAAGCATTTTATATACAGTATTCAATGCTGGAATGTTCAAAAGCCTAAAATATATAGCTCAAAATATTTACATGAGAATGCCATTGACTTCTAATCTGGGTATAATTTTCACAATTGTAAAACATTGGCATGTACATACTGGTTAAAGGAAATGCTAGGAGAGAGGTACTATTATAGTGTCACAAAAAAAGTACTTTTAAATATTACCATTCAAAAAAAAAAAACACAGAACATGAAAAAGCTATAACCTTGCAATTTTCTTTCCTGCAATTAATGGATCATTAGATATTTTATTGCCTGTAATTTGCATATTAATAGCATGCAAAACATTATATATAAATATTAACTAAGATTCCTTGATAAAGAGACTTGAATTTATTATGTGCTCTCCATTATAAAGTAGTCTTGAGTTAGCAGTTACTAAGATCATCAGATTTTCTGCAAACTTGATATTTAAATTATAATTTCTAGCTATCAAAATAAGATACTAGGCTTTTTCCTAATAAATGGCTTAAATACTGCTTTTGACTAGCTGATCAACACCGTTTTATGACATTGCATATGCATTTAATAATCCAGGAGTTCCCGTTTAAGGAAGAACTTTCTGTAAGGAAAAACATAGTAATGACAAGTTAAGAAATATTAGCCTGCACATTCTTGTCAGCTCATAGGCAAAAATAATGTTAGCTTTGAAATCCTGACAGCAAATTGAGTACAAAAATCATGAAAACAAATACATCAGAAAGTACTGGGGGATATGGATGGCTGATTTTTTTGGTCTTGTTAGCACAAAATTTAAGCAGTTTTATAAACAGATTCTCTATTTGCCTACATAGAAATAATTTTTTTATATTCCTTCCCCAAAGGAAAAATACTGTTGCTCCAAAAGCATGATCCTAGTTTTTATTCTATTCTACTTTGCTTCATTTTTGTAGAATATTGAATATGTCTCTAGAGAGCTGAGATCAAAAAGCCTCAAGCACACAGGAGAGCTCTGGTAGCATAATAACTAACTGCACAACAGCTGAACCACCGTAAGCATTGCTTACTGAGTACTGTTAACACACCACAGCAAACACGGTCAGTAAACTTCAACTATGTGAGAAAGGCAACATTTTTCAACAGAAACATGAGTAGACCACAGAAGTGCTCTGTTAGAGTTACCCAGCTGTTAGGTGCTTCCAGAATAAACCATTAAAATTTGATCATATTTCACGTCTAAAACCAAGAAATGGTTGATAGCTTTACGGCAAATAAAGCAGGAAAAGTTAAAATATCTAATATATACCCCTGCTACAAGACACTGAAGTGATGTAAACAGTCTATGCCCTCACACACGTGCCAGGTCACTTGCTAGTTCTTCATTAAATTTCTACCCACAGGACTGAAGCTAACAGAACTAAATATGAGCATATATTTTTGTGCAGAAGTCAGCCATCCCTCCCTTAAACAACAAAGGAAAAAAAGTTTTGCTTTTCTGGCTGATTTTCCACTGAAGCTTATTAAATAATGATCATATTTTCTACCTTGCTGACTGAGCTGAAGGGCTAAACCTCCTAGTGACTGCTGGTGATAGGCAGTCAGAACATGTAACATTTTGAACTGCTCCATGCAGAGTCATTAAGGAACATCTGCCTATGCTGCTGCTTCTAGAAGAGGAACACACTTGCTTCCTTTTGGCATTTCTTTCCCCTAAAGGGAAAAAAGGGTTTGTAAGTGTGTTTTACCAGCAATTAACTTTTCCTTGCATCAGCACTCTCTTCCACTGTTACAACTCACAGTATCCAACATATATACACAAAATTCTTGCCAGACTTCTTGACATTTTTTTTAGTAACAATCTACTTGACCAGTAATACTGGAATTTAAAATGTGCTTCTTACAACAAGGCTCCCAGATTTGCGATACAGAGTCAGACGAGCCCCGAGGGAAAAAAAGTATTTGAGAGTAACTGTTTTCTTTCATTAAAAAAATGCCCCTCCCTTGGTATACAGGAATTTATTTCTAAGAAGAAAACATAACTAGTTTGTGACTTAGGTAGCTCTCTGACCACCAGGTACTCTCACCTTCCTAGGTATTCATATTAGACTTGGTTTCAGAACTGCAGTCCAGAACAGCAGTTTTGGTTTGAGCCCCACTGGCAGAGGTTTGAAAAGAAGCTTGGATAGCATGGATAGCTGCAGTGTGCCTAGTTCCTGTCAGCCCCATCCAAATTGCCTGTGTTAATGAAAACTGATCCACTTTCCTCAACACTCTCCTTCAAGAGTTCATTTGAATTTCTCATCCTATTTCAAGTAAAAAGGACTGTGCTGAGAAACCATAAGCACATGAAAATCCCGTAATAGTCAGTAGATGTTACAAATCCATAGCTTCAGGCAGCAGGGAGTGACACTGCAAGTGTCTTATAAAAGTCACCATGCATCTTAAACCCCACGTTATTGTTAAACAGATACAGAAATACAAAGAACTGGGAAGCATAAATCAGCATGCCATGGGTCCAGTGTCTGATGGAGAAGTTTGAACAACATTATTGGTATTACTTAATAACTACTACACAGTTATGCATTCTGCTACAATCAAATACAATACAAATACACCCATTTCAAGAGAAGTGAACTACAAAAAAACTAGCAGTCTGTGGCCCAAAGCAAACAAAACATTGTTAAAGATTTGTACTTTTTGTGGCTGCAGCCAAAAATGTACAGAATAGAAAAAATGCATGACTGAAGGAATGAAAACTTACTATATTGTACATCTTCAAAACCAGAAATAGTAGAGCAGTACAATGGAAGCAGCTCTCAGTGTCTCTGTACAAATTACCTGTTGGGATTCCCTGGATCCCTATATTCCCCTAACCAATACCTTAAGACATGACATAACCAGCACCACATTCAAGGATATAATCACCTCCCCCAGTTTGGCTCCTGTTGATACCTTTACACACTTCATTACCTTTGAGGGTAGGAGGAGGCCCCTAGTGACTATGCAACAAAGAGAGTGGAAGTCAAGATCTATATCGCATATCTAGTTTACATATTTTGTATTCATCTCACCTGGGAAAACACTCAGTGGATGAATAATGAGATCATTATCTCCTTATCAATGAAAATCTAAAGTCACTGAGACAGGAAGCTGCAGCTGTGCAACAACACACAGCAGTATTGCATACTTGGTTAGAAACAAAAAGGAAAGTAATATAGGCCATTTAAATTTAGGAGGGATTTTATTATACTCATTCTGACTGTAATATAACCAAGAAAACAGTGCTTAAAAAGGGAGCTCTCAAAATTCCTAGGCCAAAAATTATTATAACAAATTTCCCATACAACCATTTTTCAGCTGATGTGGTGTCAGATTTTGCTTCTTACGTGCTTGCTGTTGGTACTGCATTAGTCTACACAGAATTCAGAAGGGAAAGCACGTGATTTAAATTCCAGTTATGCCATGAATTCTCTATAAGTGTAGTCTTATTGCAGAGGAAATTGCTTCTCAAACGCTACATTCCAAAACAGACTTATTTGCTTTTCAGAAGTATGTTTTTGAGCTTCAGGTATAAATCATCTTTATTTTAGATAAGTGAAAAGCATCTAGAGGGGAAGTTCTAGCCAAAGTAAGGAAATAACCCACACATACTTTAACAGCAGAAGTTTAGCAAAAGACATCTGAAAAAACGACTGCAATAAAATTATGCAATGTATGGGCAAAAAGTAAGGATCTTATTGTGCACAAATACTATTAAACAAACATACAATCGAACCCAAAAAGTAAGTGTTGATATAGTACAGGAAGTATAATATAAGAAGAATATGTAATTAGTGGTAGTCCTTGTTTATGTACTGATGCACATGATGTACATTATCATGTACAGTTACCATGAGATGAGAATGATGGCACTGTAACTAGTAAGACATTCTAACCTGAACATCTAAATGACTTCTTACTCTTCGACTTGTATTTTTAGTCAATGTTTATTCATTGCTAATAAATTTCTATCAATTGCAGCAAGGTTACAGAACATGTAAAAGCACATTAGTAAACAAGGGTAGCAAAGAGGTTTTTCCCACTGACAAAGATGCAGCATAAGAATAGGTTAATAAATAACTGCCATTTCCTACATATTTTCTCTTATTTCTTACCATTGTGTGGGAAATATCGAGTAGTTCAGTATTGACTAAAAGTTTTAAGTACAATATACCATGTAATTTAGTCCTGTCTCTTTTCCAACTCCTTTTACAAACGTCATTTGAAGTAGCTCTTCTTATGCACTTCAGGAACAATTAGCTGCGAGGCAGAGTACTATTGTACTGTAGTACCACGCGTTTGCTGCAGCTTTGCAACAATATCACTTGAGAACCTATAAAACGCAAATTGCTTGCAGTCTTTGTAATTCTAGAAGAAAAGCGGATACTGTCAATCCCTCTCAACAGCTCCCAGACGAACCCCGCGTCTTGGCGGAGCTGGAGCTCTTCTCGTTACGGTCGCACGGTAATTAGAGCAGCTCAGCGCGAGGCGTCCATCGTCTGCCACAAAGGCAACCCCTAAGGATGGGCTGCAGCCCCCGCAGCGGATCTGTGTGGAGGGAAGTTTGTGCACACCGATGTTCTCGGCAACAGCCTAAAAAGAGAGGACCCGTTTCCCTTCCCTCCGCCCAGACAGAGGCATCAGAGGAGACAATTCCCACACCCCCGGCCAGGGCAGCCTCACCTCCCTGCTAAGACTGCAACAGCGGGACCCACCTTAGTGAGCTGGGCAATCTTCTTGCACATTTTCATGTGCATTTCCCGATTGCATTCCTCTGCCGAGCTGCTGCGAGCGGCTTTAGAACCATTGCAAGTCCCGGGCCGATGAATGTTGTTTATGCCAGAGGCCATTAGGCTTGAATTTTAATCACGTCTGTCTGCGTACGCTCCGGGTAGCGCGATGCTGGCCGCGCTGCTCGCCCCCCCCCACGGCTGCCCGCACTCACAGCCCCCGGCGCCGGAGGAACTTCAGCCCCGCACAGGGCGCGCTCCAGCCGCCGCCGCTCCCCCTTCTCTGCAGATGTCCCAGTCCTTCAGCAAAACACCCAGGCGAGCAAGCAGAGAACAGCATGTGCAAACGTCCTGATTGGGATTTTTTTTCCCTCCCCTTCTCTTCAAATGGTTGAGCTTCCGCCAGGAGAACACGCCAGCGGCTGAGTGCTACAGATTTCCCACTGAAGACGCTGAGCTAGCCTAGAGGCAATAGCACAGGCATTGACCGGGATCTGCTGTAGTAGAGATTGCCTGAAGATTAAATCATGCTGTCTTCTTAAGTGTTAAAGGACAGCAGAGTCATTTGAGAAGAGAGTGTTGGCACCTTTCATAAGCTCTGTTATTTTGGCAATCCTCTCTAAACCAGGATGGGTCCGTAAGTGATGAAGGAAACCTTGGCTCAGTTTTTGCTGCTGTGTTGAAAGCAGAATGGGAGCCAAGGGGCCCAGGAGCTGTGTCCAATCTGCCTGCCTTATTCAAGGAGACTCTATTCCCTTCAGTTAGACTACATGCACCGAAAAGGTGCCTGAAGAAAACTGACAGTATTACAGGTCTTTTTTTTTTTTTTTTAATGTGCACACTGTTTCAAAGAGATTAGGCTTGGACATGTAAAATAAATGAAGGGACAGAAAAGGCAGAAAAATATGCACATACACAAAAGGCAAGCTATTAAGATAATGTGATTTTTTAAGAGACTGCTTCAGTGAAGTGTTATGCAAGAAGAAAACTGTTGGTGAACACGTTTAAACAAGTCTAGAAGAGAAGAAGTAGGAAAAGGCCAAGTAGGATGAAGTAAGAGAGGAAGAAAAGAGAGAAAGAACAGATAAGGGAAGCCAAGAGTTCCCCAACACCCCTTTGCAATGTCACTGCAGCCAGCACAAGAGACCTGATGAAAGTGCCAAGGGCCTTCCCTCAGGCCCCGCTGACTTGCAGCCAGCCAGAGGGGGCATGAGGCTGCTGCTTCCCTGCTGCCCCTACCTGGAAAGGCAGGCAGCTTTCCTGTCTGATCTCCTGGCAGTACTTGCCATCCTTCTTGGGTGAGAAGCTTCCACTTTGCCAGTAGTGGGTTTTAAAAAAAGAGCTTCCTGAGGACTATCAGAATTGAGGAGGATATCTGGTGTCATTTAATGGTAGGGCAGAAGGAAAACAGAAAAACCTTAGTGAGGGCAAAGAGAAACAAAGAACTGTTAAGAATAACACTTCTAAACAGAAAAGATTAGGGCAGAAGAGTGTGTAGAAGGACCACTGTAAAGATGTAAGAAGATAAGACCTTGAGACAGGGAAACCAAACCCTTGATTGCTGGAAGAAAAGGAGAGATTCTGAATCTCCAGAGGCAGAAAGAACCTTCACTCCAGGAATGAGAGGAAATTAAGACTGGGAAACGCAATGTATAAATGAAAATGATCACAGTTGCTGAGAGATGCTAAGCAGAGAAATGATGTTTAGCCAAGAAAGAACATTAACTAGAAAAGGTGAGAAACAGATCCTTGCACAAAAAGAAAGACAAAGTACAGTTTCTTTAGTCACTGGCACTAGTGTCCAAGATGCTACTGGAACTTTTTCTGTGACTAGGACAGAGGGACATGCCATTGCTAATTATCTGATATCTGCTAAGACACGTACTCGCACGTAAGTTTAACTCAGTCAATATTTTATAATATTCTTCTCTATCTGGTCATCAAATTGAGAAAAATCCTAGGAATTTAATTATATGTAAGATTTTTAATAAATTGACAAGCTTATTAGGACAATCAAGAGAAGAGCAAGGGATGGAGCAAAGTCCTAATACATTGTTTCTTCAGAAAAAAAATAGAACAAACTAAGTAAAAATAGAAGGCAAATTAAGAAAATGGCAAAAGTTTTACAAGTACTTACAATGCACTTGTGAATATTGTTACTTGTTGTAACTGTGTGTTATCATGCAGGTGGACAGTAACATTTATGGTTGTTCTATTAAACACTGGACCTGGATGCAGGGGTGGATAGAGACTTGATGGACATGGCAGAGCAGAGAAGCACAGACCTTCAGATACATTGGAAAAGGAATAAACTACTAAGATATTTTCAAGCAGGCTGTTTATGAATTTTGGGGCATTAGAGGGGAAGAACTTGAGACTTTGGTACAAGATGATGTTTTAGCAGAACATAAATTTTCACTGGTGAAGTATTCCCAGTTCAGACAAAACTTTTCAGGCAATACTTCAAACCCTGGAAAAGTTTCAGTCAGATGTCATGCACCAGAAAATGCAATAACAGAACATAAATTCACAGGTGACTCAAGTTCATTAGTTTCTTTACTCAAAAAAACCCAACTTAGTTTCAATAACAATTTCAGCAGATAATGCCAGAATGTTTCAATGAGCATTTAGCTTTTCTTTTTCTTGTAACTGATCTAGGAATCACCTATAAATAATGTGATAAAACAAGGATGTCACAAAGCATAATCTAAATGTGTACTATACAAATATGGGTTTTGTAAGAATCACACGGAACACAAGTAGATTACAGAATGTGTCTGAACTTGGGACAGCAGATGGCAAAAACAGTTTAAAATAAAAATCTAACAAGAAAATGCATGCACTGCTTGAATTATTATTGCTGCATTAGTTTTTGGCAAATTGTGAGAGAAGGTGATCATGTCACTACAGTTTTTATAAGTCTTTGATTAACTGCACACAGATTTGTAGCTTTGCTGTTTAGATATATATTAATTTTCTTTCCATAAAAAAATCATACATGAGCAAAAGACTATTCCATTTTTGATACCACCTATTTGTTGAACACACAGACTATATAACTTCTGCAATCTCCTGACTAGCTACTAGTTACTATTAAAAGAGCCATACCCTCAAATTCCAAGACGTTAAAAAAAATTCCTGTTGCAAATACATAAACTTGTTTATTATATAAAAAATATATTCCTGTTTAATACATAAATTTGCACCTTTGTTTAACACTGCAAACAGCTTTCCTAAAACACAGTTAACCCAGCCCAATTCTTTCACTCTGTCTGAACACCAGTGCTCAGTGAGATTTCTTTTTTTTTTTTTAATATACAGCAGCAAAGTTAAACTGATTCCCTGGATCACATTCTACTGCTGTTTTGCAGTCCAACAAAGTTTGCCTTTAAAAATGGTAGAAGAACAGTTAGTCATTAACTGTCATGTTATGTCAGAAGTGATGACATGGGGCCCTGGGCAACCTGAGCTAGTGGGGGGCATCCCTGCCCATGGCAACACTGGGGTGGCAGCAGGATTTAGATGATCTTCAAGGTTCCTGCCAACCCAAACCTTCCTGTGATTTTATGTTTCAAATGAAAAAGCTAGATTACCAAAACTGACTTAAAACTTCTCAAGTTAGTGCATCAATAAAGGAAGATATAGCCTTAAGTGAGATTCTAATTCAATTCCTAAATCACTACCCTCATTTTTGATCTCCACTTACAGTCACTTTGGTCCTAGACTAGCTTTTTGACCCCAGAACAGAGAATCCAGGAATTATTTTCTCTTTCTTTGACAAGGGAAGAAAAAAAGGAAAATAAGGATTAAAATGACAGTCAGAAGACTCATATGACTTATGCTGTTCACCTAATTCACTATTCCATTTCCAATAAAACTTGTTTAGGGAACAAGTGCAAGAAAAATGACAAATATAAAATGTTGCCACTGATACATCTTGGGTAATTATCAACATTATACATAATTACCTATAAAAATATTATAGATAACTATTTTATATTTTTTCTTTCTTCCCACCTCATAAAACAGGATTTCAAAAACAGCAGAAGGGCTACTGATTTCGTCATTGACTGAAAACAGTAACTATTCAAAAACATATACACAATTTTATAGCTGACTTACATATGTACAAGTTTTAGAGGAAGGTGGTGGACATAAGCTCTGATTCTATTGAATAATGGTGGTTTGATTACGGATGAAACATTACTATGTTTACAATTTTATGTTCTAATATGGAAACTGGAACCAACCAGACACATCATACATAAAAGCCCTTGAACACCTAACAGGTTGGCATCAACTTCCATTTCTTGCTACTTTGATTTTTTTATGCAATGACCTACATCTAATAATACTACTAAGTAACTGACATGAAGCAAGTTTGGCTTACCCTGTGGCATTGTATTTGCTCACATAACAGGACTGAAAAAGGAAAGAGAAAGGATCTATCACAGTGAGTCATGAGAAGTAGATCACAGCAGATAAGGTCACTACTTCAAAGAACAAGGAAAAAAGCTGAAAGTAATAGGGTGCTTTACCCTCCAGGGCCTGAAGCACCATCCAAGGTTCAGAGTTTCATCATTTTTTTCCAGATAGAACTGTGAAATCCCACTGACTATAACCTCTGGGCCTTCATTACATCCTTGCCCTCCTAGTCAGTCATTATATCCATCCCTCAGGAAGCAGCTGGTCCTCACTGAGCCCAGAGAGTTTATTCAGCAAGGAACTGAAGGTGCAGGATGGAGCTGGAATGGATCCCTGGGCCCACAGGCAAAGGCTGTGGCTTCAGGCCTCAGGTGAGGCAGGTCAAAGCTCATTAAGGCTGATTAGTGCAGTCAAGGGCCTGAAAAATAAGCTGTAAAAACTATGATAGCAACACTCATATCAGTTGAAGATGGTATCTGGTATCACAGCAGCATGGCCAGCATTTGTAATCCTACTTCAGCATGTTATTTATCTACAAATGAAATATTAATTGTACTGAGAATTTTCTATTTCTACCTGTAAACCCTAGCAGAAATATTTAAAGAAGCCTGGAAGAAACAAATCTCACATCCTAGATAAAATCCATGGTAAGGGACTATAAAGTATTCTCCAGGGAAGGTCTTCTTCTGTAGATCTGAGATGCAGGTAGGCACAACTGGGATACTAAACGTGTGAATCAAAAATAATTCAGTTTGCATTATGATTTCACTTAAAATAAATGTCCTGTGTTTTTAATGGCACAAGAATAACAAAGATTTATCTGCTTGTCTTCTGTTCGCATCTTCTTGTTCACAGAGAGGTGTTCTGTTGCAGAAAAAAAAATCTGAAACATGATAGTAATTATCCAGTAAAACATTAAAAAGAAAGATCGTTACCCATTGTATTTCCCCACAAAATTTAACCTTAAAAAAAAGTTACTCATTAAGGATTTGTGGTTGATTAAAGTGGTTTTGTGGAGTGACTATTTCTCTAACATAAAATGAAAAATGTTAACATGTAAGATTCTGTATCACTATTGCATTTTTGCATGTAAAATCCATTTCCAACTCTCTAGGAGCAGAAGGTGATTAGGCCTGATCTGTATGTTTTAGAAGTTAATAAAAAATATAATCCTCACCTTTAATATGGAGGTATCTTTTTTAAACATACATAAATGCATGGTAGTACAAGATGTCAGGGGAAAAAAAGCCCTCTGCCACATATTTAAATTATTTTATAATTTA
>VXBI01000611.1:47041-61874 GCA_013397375.1 Toxostoma redivivum
ATTTATTTTTATCTATAAAAGAAAATACTTTGTCTCCAGCTGCTGCCTTCCATTCTTCATGTACAGCTCGTATATATCCCATAATCCTTGACACCATTGTAAGGAGAAACTAATTCCAATTATTTGGTTGATGAAAATCTGCTTCTTAAGTAAAACACTAGGAAGATTCAGATCTAGAACAAGACTGACCCCTAGTGTTTTTCTTTTTAAATTTTTTTTTCCTTGGACAAAAATGACCCTTCTTCAAGACAGGTCCTGCTTATTTGACATATTGTCACTTGACGGTTTGTGACCTGTCCTTACTAAATAGCTGTCATCCCTTGAGGTCCATCAGGAACTGTTTTTTTCTTAAAGCCCAAACACATATATACGTCAAATACCTTAAGTTCCTGCTGTCCACGGCTTGCGCTCACTTTGAATGCCGTCTATAACTCCGTAATTGATATTCGCTCACGTTTCCCCTCAACTACTCTCCTCCGGCTTTGTTTCTCGTTAACTGTGTCATTAAATGCTCACCCTACGTTCAGTAACCGTAACGCAGCTCTGGGGTTTAAGCTTTGTTATCTTTCCTGTTTTTAATGAAATTCTGAGATAATGGGGTTTATTACTATTCTCAAGTTAAAGCATTTCTGGGAAGGCATTAGGCTCATAACAAACGGGGAAATTTCCACTAATAAGGGATTCAGCCTGGAAGGAGCACAAATGAGTATTGCATCCGCACTGCCCGCCTTGTCAGCCTCCTTGCAGCGGATACCGAAGAGCGGAGTTTCAATGAGCTTTTATTATTTAGACAGCGGCTGAGCTTTCTCAGGATGGTGCCGCACATGCTTTGGTTTACGAAACCCGCCTGTACTTACCTTCCCTGGTTCTCACGTCCGGGGCGGACTTTGGGAGAGCGGCTCCGGGGAGGTTTGTCAGGCGCATTTAAGTACTTCGGACAAGGTAATTAATTCTGGCAGCCCTCGGCCGCGCCGCCGCCCCTCAACCGCTGCAGGGCGATACCGGGAATGGACTGTGGGACAGCCGCTCCCGCCCTGCAACAGCCGCAGGGCAATCGCACGGCCCCAGCTCGTCCCTCTCCCTCCAGCCCGCCCTGGAGGGCTTGGAGCACAGACCCCATGAGGAGCAGCTGAGGAAATTGGGGTTGTAAAGCCTGGAGGAGGTTCAGGGGGACCTTATCACTGAACTACCCGAAAGGAGGCTATAGCCAGATGGGGGCTCAGCATCTGCTCACAGATATAAGACCAGGGAACACAGTCTTAAAATGCGCCACCTTAACGCTGGACATTAGGAAGAATTTTTTCACAAAAAGGATGATTAGACACGGTGACTCTTCACAGAAAGGGTGAGTGGACTGTCCAGGGAGACGGTAAAGTCACCATCTCTGCAAGTGTTCAAGAAATGACTGGACGCGGCACTCAGAGCCATGGTCTAGTTCACATGGCGGTGTTGCATCACAGCTTGGATTCGAAGATCCCAGAGCGCTCCTCCAACCCGACTCATTCTGTGTTTGTGTAAAAATGGCGACGTTCCGTGCGCGCTCCCGGCCAACAGCCGCCATTGGCCGCCCGCCATCGCCCGCCTCGGCCCGGCCCCCGCCCCGCCTCCAGCGCGCGGGCACGAGCGCGCGCCCGCCAGGGTTTCTCGCGAGATCGGGAGCGGCTCCCGCGCTCTGTTTGAAGCTGCGCGCGCGGACTCTCCGGCCGTTGTTGGCGCGCGCGCGGCTGTGGGGGTTCGGTCTCGCAGCAGTTCCTCGGCCATGGGAGCCAAAAAGAAACTCTTGCAGGTCCAGGAAGCCTTTCAGCTGGCCCAGAAGCCTCACCAGAACCACGCGAAGCTCGTGGTGGCTCTGAAGAGCACTTATGCTCAGGTACAGCTGCCCTTCGGCGGCCCGGCGCGGGGGGAACTGAGGGCCCCAGGGGCTGCTCCGCTGGTCCTTCGGGGGGCAGGGGCCGCCTCCGCAGTGTTCCGCTAAAACGAACACCAGTGCCTAAGGAGAGCCCACCACTTAAAAACAAATAAACAGAGAGAACCCCCAACCCTCCCCAAAAAACCCAGCCAAATGCCGCAAAACCAGGCCACTGAACTATTCTGCACATTTGTGTCCTGCGAACCCGGCGGTGACAGCTGCCCGCTGGTGTTAGTGATGCCGCGGGAAGGTGTTTGGATACCTGAGTGTGACACAGGATGTAATGGACGGGGTGTTGATTGTCGTCATGAGATCTGTCAGCCGCGGTTGTAAGGTGTCTGCTGTGGAGTTACAGGAAAATAATCACTGAGCAGGGCACGACTGCGGGTGCGCCCCAACTGCTGGCTGTAGCGCTTTAAAAATTTAAATTCAATTGGAAGCTGTCAGTTGTGAGCCCACTTGCTTTATTTTTCTGTGGTACAACTTTGAAAGATGAACCGGATAGTTATCTTTTGTTGTGGTTTGATTTTTTTTTTTCCCCAGTTGGAAGATAAAGAAGGCTTTAATGAAAAATTTATTCACTTCCTCAAGTATGCTATGATAATCTACAGACGGGAACCAGCAGTAGAACAAGTGATCAATTTTGCAGCTAGATTTGTTACTTCATTCTAT
Organism: Toxostoma redivivum; assembly: GCA_013397375.1. Lineage (NCBI taxonomy): Eukaryota > Metazoa > Chordata > Aves > Passeriformes > Mimidae > Toxostoma > Toxostoma redivivum. The sequence goes on from VXBI01000611.1 coordinate 49,623, forward strand.
CAGATGGAGAAAGAAGATGGTAGTGAGGAGGGGGAAGAAGATAATTTCCTCCTGAATTATGTATTTAAATTTCTGCTTGAGGTACAGTTAACATTTATTCTTAAATGTCTAACATAGAAAAGGAAACTTTTTGCAGTGGGGAAAACTTGCTGGTACTTGACAATACTTACAAATTAGAACTTAAAAAGTGAAAACAAAACAAAGCTAGTGCATGACAAGTAACACCATCCCTATTCCCTGAACACGGAAAGATCTACCACATCCCGCACAATAATCCAACAACTGGATTTCAAAATTTGGGCCTTTGAGAAAAAGGGAATATTCTCCTGTATGGCTGTCAGGTATGTCACTGTAGGCTTTGCTACAGGTATATTTATAAGCAAGAAATTGTGGAAGTATGGTAGAAATTAACTCATATTATTCCTTTGATAAAAAAATATTAAAAAATTTTCTATACAATTGGGGTTGGCATATGTTTTATCCTTTCTGCTTACTGCAAGTGTTGCATAGAAAGATAAACAGTTCCTATAGCATGAGCACGCAAATAGAATTCCATTTTCCTAAACTATTGATTTGCCATGGAAAGATTATGGATCAGGCCTAAGATAGCTAATCATAATTGCTAATGTCTTTTCGTTCTTCTAATGTTTTATGAAGTCAGAGCAGTAAGTTGGCTGATGCACTGCGGGCTGCATGCAGTAGTCAGCATGCTGCTTCCTTTGTGAAGGCACTGCTGGTTTTCTAGAGTCACTGGTCCAGGCAATGGGCTGTAATTGCTTTTCAGTTCTGTGACTTTTTAATCTTAAAATTAAATTGGAAAAGCTTTTGAAACACAGAAGTGCATATTTCATTTGTTCTTTAGAATATTAGCCCCTTAGATGTGCATGTTAATAGTCTTATGTTGGAAATGAGAAAAGTATAATTATAAGAATACCTTTTCTTTCTTTCCCTAAGTCTCACAATGCGAACAGCCATGCGGTTAGGTTTCGAACCTGTCAGCTTGTTAATAAGATTTTGGGAAATATGCCAGAGAATGCTGAGATTGATGATGACTTATTTGATAAAATTAATGAAGCTATGCTGATTAGACTTAAAGATAAATTTCCGAGTGTGAGAATTCAAGCTGTCTTGGCCTTGTCAAGACTTCAAGATCCTAAGGATGAAAACTGCCCTGTTGTTAATAGTAAGTAGTATTGGTCTTTCTCTTTTGTCTAAGAATACTTCTTGATTTGCATTACCTTAAAGCATTTTTAAGCTTGACTTTTTTTTTTTTTTAGCATTGAGTAAATGGAGAATATTAGAGAATATTCTAGTAATAATTTGTAATAAACTGTGAAACTCTTTGCTAGAGGAGGTGGAAGATGCAAATGTTATGTATGTTCAAGAGGAAAGGACAGAACTGTTTGGAGAGATCTGCTTGACAGTCATACTGGGCTCAGGCTGCTCTGTGAACTGAATGTAGAAATAGGCTTGTGAAATGTCGTAAACTAGAGTGAAGATATAATACATGTTTGTTAGTTCTTGCCCTCTAAGGACCCTTTGGTACCATTAATTGAATTAGTACAAAACTCTTAGAAGAGTAGAGATGATAGAGAAAAACTGTTGTCTCAAATTATGATCGCTTTTCTAGAACAGATCTGCATCTCTGCAATGCAGGTATCTTGATGATGTTTGTGGGTTTCTTTGTGTATTGTATGATTCTTGACTAAGCTTCTACTTCCTTTGCCTGGAGGTAGACAAAGTGTAGGTTTGTACCAGCACAGCTGGTATGTAAATTGTGCCCTGATTAATCTTTACATATTACTTTTTGTGAAGAATTACTTAGTTGGGGTTTTCTGTTGATAAGGTAGCTTCTTTGAAGCTAATTTTATGTTTATAGGTTACTTATTTAGGAGCACATACATTTCATAGTAAATCATTGTCTCACAGAGCAAGATGAATTAATGTATATTCTGATTAAACTAAATTTATAGGTGCTTTCAATTTTGAATAAGTTCAAGAATATATTAAAAAGGCATGAGGGATGTTACAGATTTACTATAAGAGTTTTGGTAGGCTGAATGGAGACTGTAATTTTCGATTTATAGGAAAATTAGAGGATCTACTTCAAAGGTTATGAAGAAGTTGAACTAGTGAATAGAGGTCTTACAGAGCCAGTATTTGGGAATGCTTTTTTTTCCCCCTCGCTAGTAAATGACAAAGTGGTTATTTATGGATGAGATCTAGAGTAGCAATTTTTGGAGTTACTAACTGAAGATCTTACTTATAATTGTGAACATTATTTCTTTTGGCATCACAGCTCAGCATGTAGTTACCATAAAATCTTGGGGTGTGACCCTGAACTGTTTCCTGAATTATCAGCTCTGCAGGGGCAGGAGAAGGCTTTTGGTAACAGCTGCTGAATTTTATTAAAGTATTTTCTGTTTTTCTATGTTTCAAACTGATATGAAAGCATTATTATGACTATTTTATTTTCAGTTTACAGCACGTTGCTTGAAAATGATTCAAACTCAGACGTGAGACGTGCCGTGCTGTCATGTATCGCTCCATCAGAAAGGACTTTGCCAAAAATTGTAGGCCGCACTATGGATGTAAGGGAGGCTGTCAGAAAGCTGGCATATGAGGTAAATTGGATCACTTACCTTTAATTTCAAAGGCCGACTTAGGAAAAAGGCTTTAAATCTTTTATTATATTTCACTTAACACTAAGAACAGTTTCATAATTTATTTTATTTACCAATATTTTGAGGGGAAGTGATTTAATACAAGTTTTCTAGTTAAAACTGATGAACTTGACTGTAGAACTTGCTTGATAGAAATTACTTGTGTGGTAGAATTTGTCTGTTGAAGATCAGGTAGTAACAGTATAAATTATGTATGCAGTCTCTTGGTTTTTATCCATGGGTTTTGTGATGTTATTGAGGCAAATTTACTTCTCTGTTATTATATAGTGGATGTTAGGACCACAGCAGTAGTAAAACATCGCATAGTTTTGGTATTGCACTTTTGAGAAGTGTCAACCATTATTCATGTTTACATGCAGAGGTAAGAAAATATGCTAACATGTCTGTTTCTTATGCAGACATCTTAGGCGAGATCTTGAAACAAAATGTTCAATTGTATCACACAGAACCGTCTTCTTTTTTTTTGTCTTACTTAGATTGTTTTTCTTTTCAGCTGAATCTCTGTGTTAGGCTTTTTAAGGAAAGTACTAACTTCTGTAATTTATTGCAGGTATTCATTACCCTGGGCACTTTAAAAAGACAAGATATTTTCATGTCCAGGTGTTGCATTCAAGCAGAGCTGACGAGCTTTGAGTTATTAAATAACTTAACTATATAAGTTAACTTTATTGTTTATTTTACTTTACATTTCTTTCATGCACGAGGATCTTGATTGTTAATGTGTTGGTATGGTGCTTTTGGTATAGGTATTACAGATTTCTAATGATTTAGGATTTCTGTGGAGAGTTAAAAACTCAAAGTGTAAAACTGTAAGTAGGTAATGGGTTTGTTTGTTGTCATATGTGGAAATGTATTTTAATGTCTTAATTATTTTTAAGGTTTTGGCAGAAAAAGTTCACATGAGAGCTCTGACAATAGCACAGAGAGTTAAATTGTTGCAACAAGGACTTAATGACAGATCTGGTAAGAGATCATAGGTTTCTTAACCTCTTAATACTAATGTTTGAGAGAACACTTTCTGGTGTGCTGGGGTGATGTATGCAGAAGCTGTGACGGCAGTAATAAGGAGCTCAGAGGGAGTAATGAGGTACCAGGAAGTGTTTAGACACATGAAATCTACTTGCTGCTTTGCTTTTCCAGGCCTTATAGTGAGCAAACCAAAAAGAGTTGCACTTTCAAAAAACATGAACACCAATGAGCTTTAAATTAGGACCAAATGCTATTAACATTAAAAAAAAATGTAATTAGTCAAAGAAGTAGAAAAATGTCATTAATTTGGAGTATTCGGAAATGTTTCATTACAGATATTTTTGTAACTAATAAATGTATCAAAGAATTTAAATGTGAACATTAATATCAGTTTGAAAATACTTCCTATGTGCTTTCAGAGAGAAATCTTCACAACTGGTTATTTTTTTGTTTAACTAGCTTGAATTTTCTTTTAATGAATCTTTGACCTTTATGCATTTCACCATGGGGCAGCTTTATTCTTTTTAAAGTCTTTTGTACTGTATCACTCTATAGAAAGAGCCATTCAGAATGTACCCATAATTGTGTGTGGTGGTGTTGCTAAAAGATCAAAACATCATGTGCATCTGAATGAAACAATTTTGGCCTGTCTATGTAGAACACCGTTTTGGTGTTTTTGTTTTACGCAGCAGCAGCAATTATATGCATGAATTGCACAGTAGAAGCTACCAGTTTTACTGAGTGCTGATGTGTAATCTCCCTACTTTGTTTGGAAAGTCTGCACTAAGTTGAATTTTACTCTGAGAATTTCCCTTGCTGAGTGATGTGCTCCTTGGGAATTGTGAGAATTATGATCTATGTGGATATTCACTTAGAGAATAAGACTAAAGTACTACATTCGCTTGGAAGAACTAGAGCTCTTTAAGGTGTGTCATTTATACATATGTTTTTAATGATCTGTTTTTCTTTCTGGTTAGCTGGGGATCATATTCTCTTCTAGGAAAGGAAGAGACAATCAGCTGAGTCCTTTTTTGTGTTGTATAAAGCTACACTTAAAAAGACCACCTCCTTCTGTATCAGAAGTTTTAGTCACTTTGCCCCACCTATTCTGGATTGATCTGTAGTAGCCTACAGAAGTTTGTCATGTTCTACTTCTGAAGTCCAGCACTGAAAAACCTCTGTTCTGAATTACTGTTTCTTATTTTACACTAGTTTGTGGTTTTATCTAACTAGTTGCTGCTTATCTGCTGGCTGCCATCACTCCCCCAATAAAGCTTGGTCTTGAGAGATACTTCTTAGGGTGAATGCATTTCTCTTAGTAATCTTTCCAAACTGGGAAGGAAACTATTTTCCCTAATTTTTTATGTGATCCTTCACTGATCAGGAGCAAGTATTTGTTGTATTTCCTCAAAGAGAAAGTACAGCCTTTCAATGTGGCCTGTTTTTCAGTGACATTGATGTGTTCAACATAAAGAAGTGCCATCTTTTATGATCCAGGACAGATACTTTCTTAGTGTCTATCTCTTCCTTAGATGATTTTACATCCCAGCTGTTAAGGACTTTTCTTTTTCTTGACACCTAGATTCACAGGGGAAAATATGTGCCAAGGTATGTAGTTTGTCTGATATTATATGTTCTTTGTCAGGTAAGATAGGCTTGTATTCCAAATTTGCTATTCTATATTGCAAATCCTGTAACCCTGAATATATATTTATTGAATCTGCTTATCTGGGTAACTCCTGAGCTAACAAGTGAGGAACCTGATTAATCAAGGTACCTACATTGAAATTTTGGATGTTTTTCCGTATTGGCTTCAGAACAAGGGCTTATAATGGATAAGGTCTAGAATACATAATCCACATTCTGCCTAGTTCTACTTTTCAGGGTGAGTTCAGCTCTCATTCTACTGTATTCTATTAGTTTGTACTTTTCAACTTCTTGGAGAGGTTTCTTATTCTTAGGACTGTAATTTAGCTTTTGCAAGGCCTTTTTACAGTTCTTTTTGAACTCCTAGCTGTGTTCAAGTGCTGCATTTATTACCGTAGTTACATAAAAGAGGAAAGATTAATGTTGTCAAGTGTGTGTGGACTTTGTTTCTCTTATACTTGTTTTATATATTGTTTTCTGAAAGAGCCTAGGAGCATAATTGTTTTCCTTCTTAGTTATTATGTTTTTACGTCCACCAGACTCTTAGCATTTCAACTTTCCTGCTTAAGTCTGGGTAAATGCATTATTGATGCATACATTCTGGATGTTCCCATAAATACTTTTTTCATTGATTAAATAGTACTCTGTTGATCCAGGAACTATTTCTTGTAGCAGTGGTGAATAGGGAGTTAAAGTAGCATGTGTAAACTTCATGATCCATTCACGTAATTGAAATAGCATGAGAATTCTGTATGTCAATTCACATGTAGTGTCCTACCTCCAAAATTGGCTGATTCCTGAAACAGAGTAAGTAGTTAACAATGGGTACCCAGAATATTTGGGACTGGAGTGTCTCTGTTACGAGGACAGGCTGAGGGATCTGGGCCTGTTCAGCCTCGGGAAAACTGGGAGGGGAGGTCATCAATGTCTGTCAGTATCTGAAGGGAGGATGCCAGGAGGATGGAGCCAGGCTCTGCTCAGTGCTGCCAAGCAATGGGAAAAGAGGCAGTGGGCAGAGACTGATGCACAGAATGTTCTGCCTGCATATGAGGAAGAATTTCTGTACTGTGCAGGTGACCTTGCACTGGAACAGGTTGCCCAGAGAGATTGTGGAATCTCCTTCACTGGAGATATTCAAGAAGTGTCTGGATGCAATTCTGTGCCATGTGCTCTGGGATGGCCCTGCTTGAGCAGGAGAATTGAACCAGATGATCCACTGTGATCCCTCCTCCTCTTACCTATTCTGATTTTGAATATATCATTGTTCTACAGGAGTTTGTGGTTTGTAGATTTTCTGGGTTGACGTGTTGTCTTTAGATGTCAAAGTTTTTTGGATTAAGGTTTTTATTTAATTCCCAGTGAGGGGAAAAGTTGTATTGCCCCTAAAAAAAGGTGCCCTAAGTAGTTCCTGCTCAATTGAGATTTTTTTTTTTATTTAAGATAATGTTAAGTTTAACTGTATAATAACTTTTTTTTTGCAAAAAGACTTCTATAGAGAAATGTTTTGTGAAAGTATGTTTAAAATTAGATGTTTTTTAAACTTTTTTTTAAACTGTTTGAATTCCTGTATTATTAGATGCTGTGAAGGAGGTAATGAAGAAGAAGCTACTTCAAGCCTGGTTACAGTTCACTAAAGGGGATGTTTTAGAACTGCTTCATAGACTGGATGTAGAAAACTGCCCAGAAGTGGCCATCTCAGTACTAAATGCTATGTTTTCATTATCTTCACTTCATGACATTGTTCAGAATTGTAAAAACCTTGATAGCAGGTATGCAGAGCATTCTTCATTTCCAAAAGATGAGTATTTCGTATGAGAACATAAAACAAAATTCATTTTAACCTCTTAAGATAGTGGCACATTTCCAGAGGCTGTAAGAAAGTTATTTCACTATTATTGATGCTTTTTAAAACCAGACAGGCCCACATCTATAGCTTTGGAGTGCAATGCATGTAGCATCTACTGATTTCAAAACATCTGTCATGCTACTAACTAGAATGCAAAGCTCTTCATATGACACTGTGCATTTCCTCCCATAATACAGAGTAAGATTTTGCCATTGCTTTTTAATCAGTGACAATTTGTCATTTAATTTTATCATCTATGATTAGACTCCTACCATTGTTCAAAATCATTCCATTCTGGTTGGTCTGAGCAAAATGAAGCTTCCATTCTGAAAAACTGAGCTACCAGAGAATTTTTTTAAGTAGCAGATCTGTTAGACTAATGATATTTTGAAAAGTAAGTCAAATTACTCAGTTTGTAATGAAGCTTACATTAATTTAATTTATGGAAAACACCAGGCTTGTTTTTGTATGAAGTTTCTGAGTACAGCTTGAATGATGGAGTATCAGAATGATAAATGGCTAGATTTTGGAAGTCTCTGTTTTTGTTTTTTTTTGTTAAATTCACATTTAAATAAAGACCTGTCAGATTAATAAGAAGCTGTCAAATGATCAATTTTCATCTACATATTGCCTGTTGGTGTTTTTGTTTTGTATATGAACAATCTAAAGCAAAACCAAAATTGTTGATAGTTTCCAAGTAAAATGGGATTCAAGGGACTAAAAAGTACCACTGCAATGATACTGTCTTTTCTGTTTTGAGGTAAAATTAATGCACAACTTAATGTTCTGCTTCTGAAAACAAAGATTAATTGCCATGCTTGGCATGAACAATACTATGAATCTAAAAAGGAGTGGGGGCCTCATGATGGATGATCTATCTATGATGGTAGATTGATGATGAGCTTACAGAGTTGCTGAGAAGTTGTATTAGATTTTGCATTTGTCATACTGTGATTGCTACTCCATTATTGTGTCAAGATATCTTGTATTAAGAGTGGAAGAAACCATTCATAGAAGCTGAAAAAATATTTTAATGCAGTTTTGCGTTTCTGTTGATTAATGGTGTTCCGTTTTCTGGACTTGTGCAGTGATAACAATGTTTCATAAAGTGGTTGCTCTAGAAAGTCTGAAGGGTTGGGCAGAATGTTTCTGCAAACTGGTCTGAACAGCCTTGAGTTAAAATATTGAGAAGGGCAATGTAGTGAATGGCTTGTGGAGCTCTGTGTCCTCAAGACAGAAGAAGTTATTTTTCTCAATCTGTAACTATTTCTGTGGGGAATACCTTTGACAGTGTTTTATTTGCATTTTAGGAAGTAATGTTATTTCTTATTTTGTAATATTTCTGTGTATTTATTGTTTTAGACTCTTTAATTCATCTCTTCATATTGTTTTGTTTATTTTTGTTTAGAAAGCTGATTCCACTGGAGGATTTAACAGCTGAGAATGTGTTATATTGGAGATGTCTTTGTGAATATCTAAAATCAAAAGGTGAAGAAGGTGAAGTTGCACTAGAACAGGTGTTGCCAGAACCAGCTATATACGCAGATTATTTATTGAGGTACATTGCATTTAAAACTAAATCTCTTATCACTAAATTAGAATTTTTTTAAAATTAGAAAACACTTATTTTATTCAAGTGTTCAGATATCCTCCAAACCCAAAATTGTGCTTGAACAGTGATTTTAACTTTTCTTTGCTTTTTAAAAAAGATTTTTGTGATATTTTTTAGAACTTGCAGAAACCCACACTTGTCCATTGCTGTCATTTGTGAAAATAAAGTAAAATTTTGCTGCTGTCCCTAAGAGAAGCATTTTTGAATTGAAGCTTCCCTTCTCTTTTGCCTGCTCAGGCAGGCATGCTTCCTAAGAACTTATGTTTGAAGGTGGTGACACAGCTGCAAAATGAGCCAGCTACAGAGCAGTTATTTAACTGAAGGGCACAGGAGGGTGAAAATGAATGTTTTGTTAAGGTGAAGGATGGTAATTTATTTTATTTGGTGGGGTGTGTGTTTGTGTGTTTTGGTTGGGGATTTTTTTAGGGTTTTTTTTTGTTTTGTTTTTTTTGTCTTCTTGGGATTCTTTAGTCTTAACACAAATTTTGAACAGAATTTGCTTCTGAACATGGATAATGCTGGGAAATCTTAACTGAGGTGTTGTACCTGTAAAACAGAGTGAATCTTCCTGAAATGATAATAAATCAGATCTGCTGAAAAACGCATTGTACTGATGGATGTTTCCAATTTAAAATATATATTCTTTTCTCTCTGTACTGGATGTAGTATACTGGTAGTAATTACAGAAGTCATTGCTACTTTTCAGTGTGGAACGTGTTAACATGTTTCATAAACATTTAATAAATGAAGGATCTGTGCTTCCTTAGTTTTGAAATGTATATCCAGTCTGGTGGATATAAATTTATTTATTCATTATTCATTTAACAGTCCATGAAACATTTATTTTACAAAACATCTGTTCTTCAAGAGAACATTTGTTCTGTTTCCATCCAGTCTAACTCAAAGTGCCGTCCATTACATTACTCTTCAGGTTGAGACTAAAATGAATCAGGTTTGCTAGTAATTGTTTATGATATCAACTATTAAACCCCCCATTGTTAAGCTTTGTTTCAGGTAAGATTTGCCTGTTCTCAATCCTCTGATGTACAGTGTACAATTGTGCAGTGCACTGTGAGGGTGTTGGTTAGGAGGAGAAAGAACATGCAAGTCATTGGGACTTCAGAAGAAAGCAGGATTGTGATCTGCATTTCGATATTCACTGCTGTCTGCTGCAGGCGGCATTATGAAATGATCAGAAACACTTAATTTTCATTTCAGTTGTTCTTAAATAGTAGTTGGATGCAAGGATTTTTTTGTCCTAAATTTGAAGAAATTTAAAAAATTTGCTAAAAATAAGCTGTTACTGAAAAGTATCTACAAAGCTGAGGTAGAAGAAAAGCGTCTTTTTCACAGCTCATGTCAATATTTGAATTAAATTTTGTGATACTGAATTTTAACGTGATGTTTCACTCCAGATTTTCTGAACATCCATAACTCACTGATAGGTAAAATTTTGATAAAAAACCAACTGAGTCTAGAAAAATAAAGAAATTAAACAAACTGATTGCACTTTCAATATTATATGGCTGTATGTATCTGATAACATATTATTATTCTGTGATGTTGTATTTAATCAGATTAAGTCATCACTGTACACTTCCATGATTTTCTTGTATTTTGTCTTGTAGGCAATATAACAATTCTGAACTTGTAAAAAATACATTGTACCTAAATATGCAGAAAATAGTAAGAAAAATGGTACATCTATCCATTTGTTCCTAAGGTGTTACCTTTATGCATTTTTACACAACTGAAACCACACGTAGCATTACTTGACATTTTATGTTTCTTATTGTATTATGTTCAGAAAAGGGATTTTTTTAAACAAACTGCATTTTTTTTAAACTGTACATTATTTGGTATAAATAACTTCCTGAAAGAGAATCTATGAAAAGAACACAATAATTAATTTTTAAGGTTTATACTTAATGTAACCACTTTTATACAGGGTAAGATAGTGGTGGCTTTTTTAATTGGAGGTGGAGCAAGAGTGGATATTTGGATTTATTTGGAGTGTATTTATTTATTTACTTACTTATTACTGTCCAACAGTGAATCTGAATATAATTATATCTGTTCTGTTTGCATTCAGTTATCTTCAAAATATGCCAATTCTTAGTGAAGACCAAAAAGAAGACTTTAATTGCTTTGAAAACCTGATGACAAAAGAATTTATAGGCCAGCAACTGATTCTAATCATAGGCTGCATGGATACCATGGAAGAAGGAGGAAGGTAAATTTAAATATCAAATTTGTGCTACTAAGCTTAAGACACTGATGCCTGAGGACAGGCATAAAACCTCTGCTTGGAAAAGAACCTGATCAAACAGACAAAATACAGTTCTAATGCTAGCTGGAATAGAAAGCAGTCTGCTTAATGGAATTGGTCACAAAATTGTGCCAAATATTGTTTGCTTACATTTATGGAAAAGTAAGTTCTAACGCAGATTCATTATTAGGGGAAACAAATTCAGTCAAGTATTATTGAGATTATGAAATTACAAAACTGCTTATTTGGAGCACAGTATGTAAAAAATAAAGGGAGAAAAATGGATTGCTTCACAACAGATGACGTGGAGGAAGCAGCCCGTTCGTTTCTTTTGTTTTTAAGCTGTAATCTGTTAAGGCCAAAAAGGCTACTAATATCTTAAATGCCAGGCTAAATTGGACTGTGTTAACTGAGTCATAATAATAATTTGAGCAGCCTTTTAGTATGAAGTAAGAAGAGTGAATGAATTTGGAAATTCATACCATCTCAGGCATTTTGTGAAAACTTGCAGTTATGATAGTATAAACACAGCAGTAATTTCAAACTCTCAGTGGAATGTGTAAATGTGTGCCAGACTGGCAGGATAGTTTAAGTTGTGTTTTTCTTTTTTTAAAATTTTCAGTCAGATAATTTCCATGAAAGCATTCTACAGTGTTGATATTGACTGTTTCTGCTGGTATGACTTTTCTTTGGACAGTAGGGACATCTGATTTAAAAATTCAGCTTTTTCTAATCAAGAAAAAACAGGTAAAATCAGTAAAAGACAAACATTGCTAAGTAAAAAGATACATTTGGCAGTTAATGTAGCTATGGAGAAAATTTCTCTGATACTGTATTATGAAGTCTTCATCATACTATCTCCAAGTTGATAGGATAGTAACTCTTAGGTCTTCCATTTTCTTGAATAAGAAAACTTTTTTTTTTGGTTTTTTTTTTTTTTCTCTAATCCAGGAAGTATCTGTTAGTTATTTTACAAAAGATTCTCATTTTACCTTCAACTTCAGCAGCACTTATACCTCTGCTTGTTGAAAGATTGCTCAGTATTGTTAAGGATGAGGACAGAAGGATTCAAATTGTAAGTAATTGTAAAAGCTTTCTATTTTCTATTCTTTGTCTTCCCCAAAAATCAAACAGCCTTTATGAAGTATTTTAAAAGAAGTATCAGTATTTAATATCAGCCCCCTTGGGTTTTTTGGGGGGTACTTTATGTTTTTTTTTTTTTTTT
>VXBI01000611.1:61908-133452 GCA_013397375.1 Toxostoma redivivum
TTTTTTTGTTTATTGTTATTTTGGTTTTAAGCATAGCTGCATTTTGTCGTTTTCTAGAGACCCTTATGTTTAAAGATGCGACTGGCATTGTAAATGCAGTCCTTAAACTAGGGAAGTGTTACACTTCAGTAGCCTGTTCCAGAATGCTTTATTGTGTTAGATGCAAAGTTTTTTGATGAAAACATTCAAAATGAGGATGATGTGGATTTCCAGGTTTCATATTTCTCTTCCCTCCTGTTAGCTCAGATAGGTACTTAATAGCTTCTTGTTCCTAGCTTACCCAGCTGGATGGGAGAAAATGGGATTGAAATGTGCTCATGGTCACATTATGTGTTGTCACATTGAGGGTTATTTACAGGGAATGAGCTGCTAAGAGAAACTGCACAGATGCGCAATACTTTTTCAGAAGGATAATATTTTAGATTTTGAAAAGTTAAATGTTTAGTATATATCTGAACTGCAATTAATGATGCTAATATACTGTTTATAACAATAGATTGCAGAAATTATATCAGAAGTTCGTGAGCCAATTGTTGCAGTTGACCAGCCTCTTGATGCTGCTGAAATAAGAAGGCGGGAGCTTAAGGTGAGCAGATTTTATTTAATAAGAAAAATATTTTTTAAGCATAATCATCTAGAGTTTTATATAGTAGGTTAATATTGGCTAGTGTCAGTAGTGTATCACTGGCTAATATCAGAGAGGTTATTATGTTAATTTTCTTTTTATTTTGTGTTTCAGCTCGCTGAAATAAAAGTGAAACTTTTTGAAGCAAAACAAGCTTTGGAAGAATGCATTACTCTTCAGGATTTTAATACAGCATCAATATTAAAAGAGAAAATAACTGAGTTGGAACACACCAAAAATGATCTGATAAAAGCAGCAGAGCAAGCTGAAATTAAAGAAATGCGTGTGGAGAAGGTCTCTTCCCTTCCTGTATTCCTAAATGCTGGTTATGTTTTACAATTTATTTTTAGTTTTAAAAGAAGGTGTAGCTTGGCCTTGTCTCAAATACATTTTTAAAATTGAAACCAAACGTGTATGGTACTAGTATTCTTCTGCAGTTATAGAAGCTGATAGTATGCTCTACATAGTTATATGTAGGTAGTATGCTCAAACATAGTTAAACTGTTCTTTTGTCTGAATAACTAAAGACTTCTAAGAGGGTCTTGTTCTTACTTCTTTTACTCTTACCTAACTGAAAACAAAAAGGAATTCATTTTGATCATAGCTTATAGACAGATGATGATTTGTATTCTTGTGCAACAAATGTCTAGTGGACAGGAAATGTTTATTTGGGTAGGGACAAATTATGATGAATGGCCCCATTGTTATCATAGCCACCATTTGTATTGATAATGTTTTTCTCTTTTCCCTGACCAACTTGAAGAATGATCCTGAAACACTGTTGAAGTGTCTGATCATGTGTTATGAGGTTCTGAAGATCATGTCACTTTCTAAAGGAATCAGTCCAACCATTAATGAAATCATTCAATCTTTGGTATGTAGGAATACAAAATAACTTAAACTCCTTAGTAAATGCCAACATATTAAATGATGCCATTGCATTGTTCATACTCTATCTAGTCTGTTTTTTCTTTTGTGTGGCATTTTACAATTGTCTTCTCAAAACTATTTCAAGTATTCCAGAGTGGCATCTATATTTCATAACTTGGGACTGGGTATTGTTTCTCTGCAAGAATGTTAATGTCTTTTTATGAAGAAATGTGTAGTAGTACTTGCTGTTGTATGTTGGTTTTTTCATTTCTCAGAGTGATCAACTCCATTTTGTTTGAAACCAAATATTTATTAAAAGCAAACACAAAGCAAAACACTCAAATGACTTTTGCCATTATTTTGTGGCTGATTTCAAACAACGTATTTAATCTGCTTGTGTTTATATCTAGATAAACAGAATATTTGGTAGTTGCCATTTTCCAATCCTGAATCAAAATAAATTATTTTTAATTTCAGGGTAAGCATATTTTAGTACTTCAAGTTTTATTTTCAATTTATGTATTTTGTCTATAAAGTTTAATACTGTTTTCAGATACTTCCAGGTGTAACTAATGTCCACCCAGCTGTCAGAAATATGGCAGTTCTGTGTTTGGGTTGCTGTACCCTTCAGAACAAAGAATTCGCCCAGCAACAACTTCCGTTGCTGTTACAGGTAAAATATCTGATGAGAAATGAAATGATGGTCTTTTTGACAGTAAATAAATCTAGTGTTGTATCTATAACAAGCTATCATGCATAGTAATAGTCTTTGAGAACCAGTAATTCATAATTTCTGGTTTCCTGTAGATTTTTCTTATGTCTAGTAAGATTCAGTTTATCTTGGTAGTAGCATATTTTTCCTTTTTAAGGTCACAGAATTCCTTATCTTTAAGATCTCATTTTCTCTTCCAAATCTGGGTGAAATCTTTGTTACTATTTTTATATAACAGTGTATAACAGTAGAAACCTGTTAGTTTTTAATATATTTGAATATTTGTTACTTAATACAGAAAAGAGAAGCTGTAGGATTCTCTAAGCCTTCCTTAGGAAACCAAACTAAAAATGTGTCTGATGGTTTTCACATTTCTGTTGCATACTTACCTGTGATACTGGGTTTCTGATTAAAATTCTGAATAATTAATATGTTTATATTAAGGATTAAAGAAGAGTTGTTAACTATAGTAATATTCAAACTAATAAACAATAGCATGGCCAAACATCTGTGGATATGGAGCGTGTTGGATGCTGTAATATCCACAATTCCCATCCTTGTGGTGAATGTTCTGATACCAAGCTAAGTATATCAAATATGACACTTGTTAACCCTGGTTTTTGACCCTGGCTTTGAGGGAAGTATGAGTGCTTTTCTAAGAGTGTGTTCAGGCAGACATTGGTGAAATGACTGCAGGAGTTGAGCTGATGTGCTTGGCTCAGACAAGATAGTTGAATTGTCAGTCATAGTAGGAGAACTTTGGGTTCCTAAAAAAGTAAAATTTTACTATTATTTTTAATTTGCCTTTGAGTATGTCACATTAAAAAAAAAGTTTGTTTGGAGAGAATTTCAGTTACCTTAAATTTTTGAGTTAGGTGATCTTTCTGCAGGTACTAAACCCCACATTCTCTATGTAGGCTGCTATCAGAAGCATGGTGTTGTGCTAAACAGGTGTAGAATCTCTGGGCTAACCCATGATGCATGGTTTTACTTGCATGTAATTTGAACTATAATATATAGTAACCTATGTAACTTAGACTTTTATTACTTTCTTGGTCCCTGTTGTCTTTTTACATACTGTTGATTTTAATTAAGCTGTACTTTTTAAGCTATATTTCTGTAATGCCTAACACTCTGGAGCTACCACAGGCAAACAGACTGTTTGTCCAGTGTCTGTTTGCAGGTTGAACAATGAAATTACATCTCACACATGGATGCTCACTCCATGAGTGAAACTAATTTGATTTTATGTAGTGCAAATTGCATAGATGACTTGATAAATTATTTCCCAGATGGAATTACAAATTCAAGTTTAAATTTGTATCACACCTTCCTAAAGTTTGAAAATCGGTTCAAGTATTACAGAAAAGTTTCCCAAAATAATCAATCTGATTAAAAAAAAAATCTTACTGTGCTTAATTTCAAGATTGGTGGTCTACTGGAAGATGATATCTTTATTTTCTTTATTAAACCTAGGTTTTGCAAATAGATAACATAAAGATAAAGCTCAGTGCTTTAAAGGCAATCTTCGATCAACTAATGCTGTTTGGAATTGAGCCTTTTAAAACCAGAAAAGGCAGTGACTCTCAAAGTGAAAGTGCACACATTAGAACTGAAAATGGTGAGGAGGAAAGTGAAACAATAGAGGAGGAAGAGGAGACCGCTACAGTTCACAGCCTTCTGAAGCTTCTTTCTGGTTTCTTAGACAGTGAGGTAAGGAATATTATAAAATTTGCCTTAGTTGTGTTTTACAATTACTTTTGCAGTTGGCTTATCTCCCATTAGGTTGCCTGGGAATATTATGTGATGTGAATTGAAATTAATGGTCTAATATAAAAATACCTAGAAAATGTCCTAGAAAATGACTGCAAGGCTGACATTACTCTTGAGCTGCTTTGCATTCTGCCAGGTGGAAATATGTGAATGTAGAGAGTGATTGGTAAGATAGGATATAGGCTATTACAGTAAAGTATTAGTGAAAAGCATTATGGTTGGTGTGTCGTGTGTGTGACGAGTTCTTTCTTCAGTATTCAGAACTAAGGACAGAAGCTGCAGAAGGCATTGCCAAACTGATGTTCTCTGGGAGGCTGAGCAGTGCCAAGCTCCTTTCTCGTCTTGTTTTGTTGTGGTATAATCCTGTGACTGAAGAGGATACTCGGCTCCGACACTGTCTCGGAGTTTTCTTCCCTTTATTTGCTTATGCAAATAGGTAATGTTTTTTGTAATTTGTTATATGACAGCATACATTGATCTAGCAGCTTTAGGAACCTTTTTTTGGTCTTGCACAAGTAGAAATGGTACAAATGCAAATTAGATTTAGGCATCTAATTCAGCCTCCTATGCCTATTGCTTTTGAAAGTGCGTAATCTTAACCTGTGACCACTCTGAAGACTTTCCATTAATTCCCTGTTACCCCTGTGGCTTCCCATGGTGTTTTCTTCCCCCTTTCCTAAGCCTACAATCGAAACTGTTCTCAAAGATACTGAATAAAATTAATTTAAAAAGATGTGCTTTACTTATTTATGCTGTTGAGCACTACAGGTAGGCTTTGAAGTGTCACTAAAAAGTAGCTAGCAGGAACACTTCAAAAGAAAATAGTCAGTGCCCAGCAGTTATCAAAGCAGCAGGCTGCTAGATTGTGGTTTGAGGTTTGTTTTGGTTTGTTTTTGAACCAAGGAATACTCCAATTTAAATTCACAGCATATTCAAATCTCCTGTTTATTTTGATGGTGGACAAAAGAGGTAGAGAGCTTATAGACCTAAACAGCAATTCTCATCTTTTACCTGCTGCTGAAAGCTTACTTTTCAGTAGCTGCTAGTGGTTTTATTGAGTTAGAACAAACTGAGTATTTATCTGCTTTATTTATAGTTAAGTTTTAATTTAGGTGTATTATGTTACCTTATCTATTTTTCAAACCAAATTGAATTAAGTTTTTGTGGCTTATATGGCCTTGCCACATTAAAAGGAATAGTACAAAGGGGAGTTGTCTTGAAGAGTCAAAAAACCCCTAAGCAATGTATTTTTGCTGTTGTCAGAAAAAAGTCAAAGAAAAATACCCAGTTTCTTATAGAATGGGGTTTTCCCTACTTAAATTCTTAGACAAGTGATAGAAAAATTGATTTCATATGTTTCCAGTATCTCAGATAATGAGTAATGAATTTAAACTTTTAGCATTGATAATCTGCTTGTGAATGTCATCTTCTGATGCTCGGAATTTCATTCTCTTTTTTCATGAGTTCTAGTGATTGCTGAACAATCCCTTGATAGTGATCTAAGTTGATACTTACTCCATGAGTAATCCGTGTATTTCCAAGTCCTTTGCAAATGAGGCAATTTCTTGTGGCACCTTATAGTTGATCTTCTTTCTTGAAAAAATAACATGGTTTATGTGTTAAGCAAAAATCAGCAAAATCTGTGGAGAAAAAAAATCCTATGTCTTAGTCTGGCTTATTGATTGAGAATTTCTGTTTAGTTAGGAAATCTCACTTGTATTCTGTCTCAAAACATTATCTGTATCCTGGATCATAAATGGTCCATTTTAACTTGAGTAATTTACTTTCTTTGGTGATGGATACTGTATTATTAGAAGTGAATTATTAAACACCATGTGTAATTCAGAACTAGTCTGGAAAGTTGCCATTCAGTAAAGGAGAATTTTGGTAATAAATGAGATTTGGCAGAGGCTCATACCTAAATTTGATACTGATCTCTCACTGAATTTTACTATTCCATTTGTTTTCTGGGTGTTGCTCTGTTAATCTTTCCATCGGGTCACAGATATAATCAAGAGGTTTAGTTTTTGAAATTAAATAATTTTACTCTGAGGAAAAAAAGTTGATCCTGACTTTTTATATGTCATGTCAGAAGGGTGGTATGAGATGCTAGAACAGGGCCAAGGTCCTGTAACCAGTGAAGAATTCTTATTCATGGAATGTCTTCTATAGTGTATTAAACTCTCGGGCAGCATAAGAGGAGAAGTTTCTGCCTTGTGCCTGTGTGTTATTAGAGGTGGTTTTATTTTTCATTTACAGGGAATAATCTGAATGATATTTCTGTAATGGTTGAGCCAATATAAAGCCTTAAAGCTGCTAAAAGGGAGAATTCTTGCTTTGAGTCTTTTGTAGCCAATTGTAGTGCTCAAAAGGATTTTTTGTCAGCTGGTTTGGCTCCATAATCCAGCAACAAATAATCTGCTTTTTTAAAAATTACTTGCTTTCTTAGTTTTCTCCTGTAGTTATTTGGGTTCAAATAGGAAGTTATTATAAATATGAGCAAGAGTAAAGGCTTCACTTCAACTGTACCTTGTACTTTTTGACATCTTACTTGTTAAATTGTTTTGACAAGTCTTGTGGAACCACACTTTCAGACAACTTGCTGCAGAACCAAGTGAAACATGAGTTTTAGGCTTGCTTGGCAGGAGTTATGAACTCTTCTGAGAAAAAATCACAAGTATTTCTTCCTGTTAACCACTGCGTACTTTTTTTGCCAGGTTTCCTTGCTTTCTTATACAATGAGAAGTATCTCCAAAGAAAAATACTAGCAGAAAGGAGGAATGAGGAGACAAGAAGATTAATCTATGAAAATGAATTACAGAAATGTATTTATGGAAATGTTTTTTCTTGTCCTTCAAGATAGAATATGTCTGTATATAGTAGTTGGGTTTTCAGCAGTAAGGATGAATGTTCAAATTCCTCCGAGGAAGGAAGTGTTACTTAAAACTTGCTTGAAATACCATGTGCTAAAATTTCAAATGGTACCATGAAACAGTTTTGATATCTTCATCTTGCTGGCTGTTGCAAGTTTGGCTGCTCCCACTTTGCTTTGATTGATGTACCAAGTCAGTGAACTTTCATAATGGAAGAGAAAACTTAATTTCGTCTTATTGTGCTACTAATATTTGACTTCACTGAAACAGGTCTAACCAGGAGTGCTTTGAAGAAGCTTATCTTCCAACTCTGCAAACACTGTTAAATGCTCCTGCAACATCACCTTTGGCTGAAGTAGATATCAGTAATGTTTCTGAGCTGTTAGTGGACCTGACCAGACCAAGTGGACTGAAACATCAGTCCAAGAAATGTCAGGACTATCAGGTACAATGTGTTAAACTGTAGGAAAATAGTACTTGTGTTAGATTAAGAGCTACTCCCCCTTTGCTTACTGCTACCTGTCTGGGATTCCCAGTGTCAGCAGTTGGATTAAATGAGTGCCTGTTCAGGTAGTGAAGTCTTCTAGCTTGACACTTTCCTCCCCCTCCTTTTTCCTTCCCTTTTTTTCCCCCCCATCCTTAATTTCCCCTCCTGCTTACAGTTAAAAAATGCTAGTAGGAACTTGTGCATGGCTAATTGTTTCTGTTGTAGAAGATATTTCGAGGAATCAGTTGGTGAATGTACTGAAAATAGTGTATTTTAGGAAATGTTTGCTGTGTAAAATTAACCTGTTTAAATCAGATTGTTCTCACTGCTGTCTCTTGTAAATAGTTCCCTGCAAAATTAGTGATACCTAATTTCTTCCTTTGCAGGAGTTAACGGTGCATGATACTTTAGCCGTGAAAATTTGCAATGAAATCCTGGCAGACCCAACTGCACCAGATGTCCGTATTTATGCAAAGGCTTTAAATTCACTAGAACTCAGTAGTTCTTCTACTGAGAATCTTCTGGTGTTGCTCAGTGAGATTCAAGAGGTAGTACATAAATAGCGTGGTTCTTACTTTTTTAATCGTCAGTAGTCTAATATTCTGATACATTTAAAAATGAAGGGCCTTTTGTTTACTTTGACAATATGACTGGAATTTCTCTTCTAACCTATTTTGAAAATTAATTTTTGAGTAATTTACAATAATCTGAGCTGGTATCACTGCATAAACTACAAACAGTATAAGCAGCTTGAAACAGTGTGCCCGACTTGACACATTGCAGTACAGTAAATTCTTTTGATAACTGTGGTGTAGTTATTTTTTTAAATTAAAATAAAATTCAGTATTAAATCTTGCAGTTTTTCAGCTTTAATTAATTATTAACAGCTGAAATTTTACACCTACACTTACAGTGTAATGGGAAGATCATTAGGCAACATGAAAAGGATGCTTGATTTAAGATGAAGTGGGAAGGAATTACAAGAGTTTTACTTCAGTGCTTTTATTAATGTGCAAAAAAAAGAAAATTTGGAAGTGTGGCACATGAACACAATGCTATATTGGTAAGATGCTGAATCCACTATGGGTATATCATCCTGAGGTAGCTGTACTCTGTGTGGAGTTGCTTTAATTTTTTCAGGTTTTCTTTAAAAAAATATGAAAAAAAATTGGTATTTCAGTGCCTAGTGTTGATGGAGAGTGTTTCTCCTTTCAGCTTGACTGGTCACTTTTGTGTCACGCATTGTATCCTCTGTGCAGTAATGTCAACTAATCCTATTAGTAGGCACATTTTATAGATGAAAGAAATAGTTGTAAATCTAACTAGCATTTAACCTTAAATGTCTGTTCTCCAGAAAGTGGAAGATAAACTATGTCAAAGAGCTATTGAGAAGATGCAAATGAAATTGACGAAGGATCCTAATGTGGGCAAAAACAACTCTGGAAAAACTGAGGAAATAGGTCTCTCTGGAAGCATACAGGAAAGAGACATCACATTGTCTGAAAATACTGTTCACCATGAAGAAGGTAATTCAGGAGGGGTGTAGTACAGTAGCAGGTGTACAATTCAATGAATTGCTTAAATGTTATGAAAATAAAAAGTAATAGGACCTGGGAGACAACCCTAGCTCCCTCAGCTACTCCCCATGTCACCTGTGCTCCAGACCCTTCCCCAGCTCCATTGCCCTTCTCCAGACTCACTCCAGCACCTCAATGTCTTTCCTGCAGTGAGGGGCCCAAAACTGACCATGGGATTGGAGGTGTGGCCTCATCAATGCTGAGTACAGGGGAATGGTCACTGCCCTGGATCTGCTGGCCACAGAGTCTGGTACAAGCCAGGATCCCTCTGCTGGCTCATGCTCAGCTTACAGACATTCAGCTGTTGGAGCTGGTCCCTTACAATTTCAGTATCCTCAAATGGAAAAATCACTGTTCCCATGCTCATGGTCCTCCAATTCAGGGGACTGGGCAGCCTGAGGTCCATCAGTAATATTAAAGAATCAAGCACATAAAGCACTGAATGGCTCTGCTTTTTCTCTAGTACTGTTAGTCAGGTGACTGACCATCTTCACTTTGTTCAGTGTTTTGTTTGGACCTTCTCCTTCTTTACTGTACTTTCAAAAGTCCTTTACTATCTCACAAAACATTGACCAGGTTCAACTGTAATTGAACTTTGGTCTTTGATGCCTTCTCCACACATATATGAACCACAGCTCTGTCATCTTCCTGCAAAGCCTGACCTTGCTTTAAAGAAAAAGTGGGGTTCACTTGTGTGTTTTTTTTTAATGTAACAGCCAAAATTTAAAATCTTGGTATTTAAGATAATCAAGTTTTAATGTATGACTTCTGCGTGTTACTCTGTTTAACAGAAAATAATAAAGATGCTCTTCATACTCCAGTTAATGAGGTTAAAGAAACTGCAAAATTAAGATCTGCAAGAAGCAAAACTGGCAAAGGTACAGTGGCTACAATATTAGTAGTTTTTAATAAAATAATTTCAAACTAACTTTTTATGAATGTATAGGTGGGAAGCCATTCATACTCTGTTGTAGCTTTTACAATTGCATTTGTTAAAAGATTAAAGTAGTTTGTTCTGTGTAAATTTTTGTGCTGTTAGCCTCTCCCAATAACGCAGGTTTCAAAAAAGGAAAAAGGACTGCCTACAGGCTTGCAGATAACCCAGCCACAGCCATTGACAGTAACACACAGGTCTTTCTGGGAGAAGTAGAAAATTGTGGAGTTTTGTTGTTGGTTTTTTGTGACCACATTCTGTATATGCTGACTGCATATTTCTGTGTTTCAATGCAATATCAAACACTGAAGAAAGATAGATATAAAACTAGTTTAAGAAAATAAATGGTATCAAGATACATAAAAAGATTTTTGCTTATACTTAGGACTGCGGAAAGCGGCAGAAGTGAGGTCTGTGAGCAGAAGAAAAACTGGTGCGAGTGTAAAACGTGGTCTTGAAAGGTAAATCCTTGTCTCCCCACCATCAAAACCATAGCAAGGAAATATAATTCAAATGTTTTTCTTTCCCAAACCTGTATGTTTTGATATCCTCTGTTCCTAAAACATTGAAAAAATATTTAAGGAAAAGAATTTTTTTGAACTGATGCTTTTGAAACAGTGCAGGTTTTGCCAAGAAGCCTGTAATATTTTTTTAACATACCTTTTGTGTGTTGAGTCAACAGATACTCTAGCTGAAAAAAGTCAGATTTTTTGCTTTTCATTATTGCTCTTCTTCCAATTAGTTTTTTCTGCCTTTTCTAATCTGTTCTGTGGAAGTACAAATTTTTAAAATTTAAAGTCTTTTTTCCCCTTCACAGTTTTGTTGCTTGTTGTCCAACATATATGAAATGACTGAGAAGTGAATATAGACAATGGATTTCTTCCCTTATGATTTTTGCAGGATATAAGCATAAAAACAATATTATCTTTGTACCTTTCAGCTGTGCTCAACTCTTTCTTAAGCAAGTAATCCATTTACTGTGGACTTTGTGACCAGGGTCAGTCTCTCCCATTTGCCTATTTGGTGTGTTTGCTTTGATTCCATCTAATTTTGGGGGAATTTGATTCCATCTAATTTTGCTTATTTTGCAACTGCATATCACTGGTTATCTTTACTGATATTGCTGTATCACTTGGAAAACACCAGTATATTCTAAAAAAATAAAAAGTGTTTAATTATTAAGAAGTATTTTTACTCTTTTAAGACCAGGTTTTCAGTTTGTTCCTATAAAAGCTCTTCAGTTTTCTTAGTCTTTTTTACCTAACTCATAAATAATCTATGTTTCAGTGGTGATCAAAATCCAGAACCAGTTCCAGTGTCAAGTTCAAGGCCTCAAAGACGAGCAAAAACTTTGGCACTGGAGAAAACGCGAATGAATCTTTCAAGACTGTTGAATGAGGAAACAGATGACTGAAGACAAAAAGAGAAAGTGCCTTTGTCAACACCAGACCTGAAAATAAGATTTTTTTCTTGCTAGTCATATTTACTCCTTTTATATGAATCATTTATAATTCTACATTTCTGTATTAGTTTTCTTTAAATAGATGCTTGTATTTCTTGTATTTCCTGGTATGAAGTCCCTCATTCATAATAACATGTAATCTAGTAATAAAAATGGATTAAAATATTACCTGAACAAAACTTGGATGTTTTTTGTTTTACTTTATAGAGAAGAAAGCATCTTACCTGCAAATAAAAAATGCTGTTGGTGCTAAGTATTCCATAGTTAAAGCTGTTTTAACTGAGTGGTTGCTTGTGATGGCAGCAATTTTGAATATACCTACTTTTATGGCACCTGCTTTCTTCATTTTTATAAGGTTTTATAATAGTAAAACCTGGTCAGCAGATGCATGTATTTACTGTTCATGTTAATATAAAATAGAGTTGATCTTAATTGGGAATTCTGCTTCCTGCAGGGGTGTGTCCACTTTATTAAACAATGTCAAAGTGGTAAAACTGAATAACTGATTTTACAAACCATACTGAAAGTCTACTGATGCTGACCTAGAATCAGTGATATGTTTTTAGAAAAGCATAAAATTATTTATGCTAAAAAATAAGAAATAGAACTTCTTAGGTCAGTGTTGTGTCTTTTTAAAGTAGAATCCAACTGTTATTTCTTTGTAGCTCCCAAGTTCCAAACATGTAGGAACAGGAGTTTCACAGGGCAGTAGAGGAAGCTGTGCTCACACAGCAGTCACTGGTGGCTGAGCAGGTTCACTCGTGTTGGAAACACCGAGGCAGTCGTGTCCGTGTCACAGTGGGGTCATTTTGCAGCAGTCAGAACAAACTCCCTTGATTCTTGACATGCACATCTCAAATACTGATGCCAAATGCAACTTGCTAAGGAACTTGCAATAGGTAAATATGCTATAAATGATCTTTGGTGACTCTCAGAAATTACTTAAGGACACAAGTGAAATGTAGTGTTCCTAAAGTGTAATCCCCAAATTATGCTGTTTCCAAGCTTGCATATAGGAAACAGAGGGATTGTGTTGCTTTTTATCCTTTGCAATTTTTGTTGGAAACTTGTTAAACTGCAAAATGCCACGACACACTTTTCTGCTGGTATTTGCTCTATTCAGAAGCTTCTGTAACTGTGATGAATTAATTTTGTAATTTTAAGCACAATTTTGAGGTCCTGACCTCCCTATTTTGGTAACTCTTTAAATTCCCGAATAGTGTTGGCAGTATGAGTTTGTGTACTTGCAGCCACTTCAGATCAGAGATGCTCTCTGTTCCTTGAATGCTGACTAAACATAGTTGAAATCGCAAGTATACAGTTGTTTTTCTCAGTTATAAGTCAGAGCTTCCCTGGGCCTTTAGTGTTATTTTTTTTTTTAATTTCAGTTCTCTCTCATCCTCCCTCTCTTGAGTGGTCTCTTCTTTAAGCATTATTACACCTTGAACAACTGGTGCTAGTCCACTCTTTTGTTAAAATGAATTTTGAGGCAAAGCAGGAGCAAAAGAAATCTATAAAAGCCCCTGGGCATGCCTTCCTGAGTAAGACTAGTTTTGCCTTCTTGCTGTATATGTGCCTTACCACATATAGGTTCTGTCTGGCATTTATTGGGAATGCTGGACTGAAAAGATGAGGTTTCCCTCAAGTCACCATACAGTGTGTGGATGTCTCTGTTGTGGATGTAGCTTCACTGGTGTGTGTTAATAGAAAATTGACTGTCTAACTATAGACCGCTGGGACTGGTGTGAGACTGGAGTCTCTGCTCTGTGGGGAGAGGCTGAGGGAGCTGGGTTTGTTGAGCCTGTGAATATTGGGAGGATCCCCAGTTACCTGCAAGGAGTCCAGTAAAAAGAGAAAATTGGGCTCTTTGTTGCATATGGTGTGAGGATTAAAAAAACAGTGGGTGAAAAAGGCAGTTCAAACCTGCTAGAACAGATTGCCTGTGCAGGTTCTGTCCTAGGAGTTTTTAAGACAGGCCTAGGTATGAACTACTCACAGCTGGCTGCCTTTGAGCAGAGTATACAACTATGAACTTTCCTGATGTCCTTTTATGCCAAACTTACCCTGTGATCCTTTCAGGCCAGAAACCTGACCAGCAACTGGCACTGAATTTCCAGCCCCTCTGGGCACATTGCCTGTAAAGGGAAGGGTTTTCTGTGTAATAAAAAATTTGATGTGTTCTTGTAGAATTACCTTTCCAGGAGGGGTGGCTGCATAACTGCAGGGTGGGAAAATCAGATGTGTGCTGTTTCTCAAAGTTCACTATTAGTGATTATCAAGGTTTCAATGTATGCAGCTGACCTCCTGAGAAAGTCACATGGTAACAAGAATGCATCCAAAGGTGACAAGAAGCCAAGCCTGGAATTATCTTCCTTGCAGTGAAAAAAATGTTTACTTGGTATGCATTATTCCTTCTAGCTAAAATAATGCTGTTTTTAACTTTAGTTCTATGTACCTAACTTCCCAGTTGCTTAATTAACAAATAAAATTTTAATTCCTATAATATTTTATTTAAAACAGTCTCTTTGTTGCTCTGGACCAATTACTGTGTCCTTTGTCTTCTGGCTAAACACAACAGGGTGTCAAACATGAACCACACCAGACCTAGACTTGACTGCCTGTTAAATAATGTTAAAATAGCAGTGGTCACTCATCAAACGTAGAGATACCATGTTTATTCCCACACTAGTTTTTGTTTCTTATAACCAATGTTTTGATTCTTGCTTGCTTGTGTATTCAATCTCTTCAGCCTACACATTAAAACAGCTTCTCTTGACAACAGGCCTTTGGCTGGTTGCTCTCCAGGCTGAAAGACAGCAGGGGCTGGTGAGCTTGGGTTATGCCTGAAAACTCTCGAGTCAGCAGCCAACTAAAACTCAAAGATTAATAATATTAATAATAATAATAATAATGTTGTTAACAAAACCCATACTTCTGCCTGGACTGAGGGAGACATTTCCAAACTAGTGAGGTTCTGGTATTTACTAGGTGTTTGAAATCAGAAAATCCATGTGGCATCTCCTCCCACGGGCACACAAAATTCCAGTTGTGTTGGCTCCAGTGTAAGACTCCTATGTCCTGACTCCTTGCTGGTGGGACTCCACTGAAGTCAACTTCAGTGCCTCTCCCCTGGGAAGTTTAATCCTCCTTTTAGCTTTCTTGCCCCACAGAACTGAAGTGCATGTAACAGTTGAGATACATAAAAACCTTCTAAACAGCTGAAAACAGGATGAATGTTTATTCTTTTAATCACATTCTGCACTTTTAATCATGTCCAATGCTTCAGAGACTCAACACTGTCTTGAGATCTTGTGACACCAGAATTCATAACAATCTCTATTTCAGTGACTGGATTGCACCTACAAACCAACAAACCTCTGTAAAGAGGAAGAGCATCTTCATTTTTGTAAGGTGAATCCTTAAAACCTTTATTTTATAAAATACAGTGTCTTCCAAGGAAATTTCCTTCTGGAAAATTAGTTCTTGTCAAGTGAAGGACAGACAACTCATCATGAATTAAGAAACCTCTACTCTAGCTACTGAATGTATGACTCCAGAAAAGAGAAGTATATTATATGGTTTTATTCTAACACTTTTTTTATAGCTCTATTAATAATAAAGTTTTGATGAATGAAGTACATGAACCTTGCTAAGATCATTTAAGCATGGAATGTCTACAATGTAGTCAGCTACAACCATTTACTACTTCTTTGAGTAGAGATAAAATTTTGATTTTACATTGAATTTCCATAGTACACGGAAAAAAATTAAATAGGAAGAGCATTTACATCCATTTTTAATTGGTGGCAGGCATAAATTCATAAAAACAAATGGGGAAGAAAGACCATTTAGCAGAAACCTCAAAAAGTGCAGATACAGATTTGTTGAATGACAATCTTTCATGAGATTCTCCAGCAGGTTTGGTCTTTCTTTTAGACATTAGGATCATTAAACACTGTCACACAGAAGTTCTCAAGGTAAGTGAAGATGAAAGCATACTGTAGAAACAAACTGGTGCTTCCATACATTTCAACTTGTTGGTGAAGGGGATCTCCTCAGATAATTTACCTTTGTACTGCTTTGCTTCGAGGTAGTCGGTCTCCACCTGTTACAGATTTGTTGGAATTATTACCATAAATCTTTACATGGTGACCTATGCCACAAATTACATAATATATTAACTTTCGTGCACAAAAATAAAATCGGGAAACCATAGTTAAATTTAAAGAACATAGAAAAATCACAATACTATTAAAGGGGAACATCCGATTCTGATATAAATTTGTACTGCAAGAATTTCATGATGGTCAGATGTGAAACTTCATATTTAGAAAAGAAAAAGTACATCAAACTGAATAATGCTAGTAGTATATAAAGCCAAATCACACAAGATCATTTCAAGATCAATGTAATAAATGCTTATTATTTAGCAGAAAAAAAATCAGGAACAATGTACAAAATAATAGTGCAAGAACAGCTGCAATCTATTTGTTCTCATCAGTTTTGAGATTTTGGTTAAAAACTTTACAGCTGGCGAGAGATGCTGCTGAAAAACTCAGATTCCACTCAGTGGGCTGATTAAGGCACATCTTTATGGACTTCAAATGTTCATTTTCTGTGTTCATGTCTATTGAATTCTGCGGCTCCGAGACTTTCACTTGTAGCGTGCTGTGAGAAAAGAAGTGGGAGTAGGAGAGGGAAAAAAATGAGAAAAAGTTTAGTATACTTTCCTCTTGCCCTGCAAACAAGCTGATAAGAGGCAGATGAGGTGGTGGCAGATCCTGTATTCTGTTGGGGTTTTTTGTTGTTTTAGTGCACTATGTTCCAGAGGCACTGAGATTAGAACCCGACTGTGCTGTATCTCTGTGGGGATGGCTGAGGCCCTGGCCATTGGCAGGGCCCATCCCAGGTCAGGCTCCTGCTCATGCTGTTCCTTTGCAGGAGGTGCAGTAACAGCTGGCCTTGCTTCAATCATCTCCAGCTGACTACTGTAAAGGCACAGAACAGGAACTGGCCAAGAGTTTGGGGCTTGTTTTTATTGCTGTAGCAATATTAATTTAGTGCAGCCATGGAAGGACTAGCCAGTATTTTGTTTTAAATATAGGGAAAAAAGTAATGCATGAAGGGAAAGAAACCCAGTTCTTTGTGGGTGTCACTAAGCAGACTAGGGCAGATGTGTGAATTGAATCCTCAAACAGTTTAGGTTGGAAAACACCTTTAAACTGTCTACTCCAAACTCCCTGCAATGAGCAGGGACATCTTCTAACTAGATCAGGTGCTCAAGAGCTCCATCCAGCCCAATCCTGAATGTTATCCTGAATATTTCCAGGGATAGGACATCCAGCATCTGTCTGGACAACCTGCTTCAGTGTTTCACCATCCTCATCATCACAAATGTCTTCCTTAATACATAAAGCACTCAGAAGTGCTTTAAGATATAAAACACACTCAGAAGATAATTTCATCCTCATTTCAAACCTCTTCATTCCTTTTATTTTACTGTCTACCTCCTGCAGTGATTTGTTCCTGAGTATGTTACATTGTTTCTCACCATCCCTTTCAAAGTTTTTGTGAATTTCTAGAATGATAAAGTTGAAAATATTTCTAAGGTACTAAAAATAATGTTCTAAATCCTGTAATTAAGGGTAGGAGGTAATCATCATGATAAAACCTATCTGAACACAGTTTCCTATCAAAGGCATATTTAAGCAGCAAAGATGGCTTTTACTTGCATTTCAGAAAACAGGTTCATCACTGAACACAGGTGCACATCCTGCAGGACTGAATGTGCTGCAGTGTAGTATTCACATGGGTGCGCAGAGTAGCTCAGGACAGTCAGTGAGTGTAGGACTATACCCTAAAACATGGGCCTGTGTTACTCAAATACCAATGACTGACTTGGATTAAAATTTCCTGTCACAGCAAAAAGGAAAGAGCTTAGGCAACAGCTAAAATGACAATTCACTGTTGTTTGTCACAGATAATAGAAACAGTTTTAATTCTTTTACATTTTAACATAATTGCCCCTCAAGGCTGTGTGACTTCCTGACACGGCAGTGAAACAAAAATTTCTCATTTACTAACACTTAGTTCCCAGCCCTCCAAACTGGTGCACTGCTCTCATGCCCTGCATTTCCCTGTGTCATTATTTAGCCTCTATCTTTTGCCTTGTACCCTGTTCCTCTGGTGGCTCATCCTTTCCTTCCTGCAGGAAAAGGAGTGCAGGTGTAGATGATGGACAGGACTTCAGTTAGCAAGGTTACTTTCTTGAGTTGACAACCTCTTCAGACTTAGATCTTTGCCCTCAGAAAGTCAAAGGCTTTTCTTATGACCATGGGATTAGGTGCATATGGGAGATGGTGTTAAGGGTTCTGCAGTTAGCAGCTTTCCTCATCCCTGCTGATCCTGTGCTTTTCAGGCATGGCCAGATAGCAAAACAACTTCCAACAACTACCCAACAGCTAAATGAAGGATAGGGTAGGAATGTTTTGGTTTTATTTTTTTTTTGGTGGTGGTGGTGGTTGCTATCTGAAAGGAACATAAATGCCTTGGGAATCAAGAAATTGCAAACTATGAAGTAGTATATACCTGCAAAGTGCTTTAAAACCCAGCATTTCCACTGTCTTTAAAGCAGTAGACATAAACCGTGTTGAATATTGGGCAAGTGCCAGACAGAAAAAGCAAAAGGTTTGGGCTCCTTGTATGATCTAGCACATTCCTTCTGTAGATCATCTAGGAATTGGTAAGGGCCATTTTCCAAACAACACTGCTGGTGGTAACAATGTATCCTAGGATTTGGTGCAATTGTGGCCATAATTCCTCATTTGCTTGGATTACAAATGAAAATGCTGAGTGCCATTATAGTACCAAACAGCACTTTCCAAGGACTAAGTTCTGTCAGGGACTGTCCTACTCTTCATCTTTTACATTTGTACAGGTTTCTATAAAAGCTGCAACAGGTTGGACTGAATTTGCAAAATTAGAACTGGAGTAGGTGTTGATAATTGGCATGGGGTCATCTATTTACCTCTCAGAGAAGAACTCTAGGAAACTCAAGACTTTGCTTACTAAATGAATGCATAAAAACAAGAATAGAAAAATGTTAATTTTTCCCCCCAGTTCTTTGGTATGGGTAACATCATCACAGAAAGTTTAAGAATTTTAGAAAATTTTACGTTCATAAAAATTAAGTGGAAAATAATATGATTAGAGATCTGCTTTAATATAGTTGTTAACCAATAAGAACCTAGTCTTTCATCTTGCTTTTCATTCCTTTACCTGTAAAGATTAATTTTCCAGCTGTTGATGTAACAACGTTTTGTGTATTTAAATACTTTAAAATCAGAGAGTATAATTAAAGGGATAAACAGAAGCAGTTGAATATTTCCAGTCAAATTCATCAATAGATTCTACTTTAAATTTTATTCCACTCTACTTGCAAAAGTGCCACAACACATTAAGAATTTTTAGCAAAAAATGTTACATACAGCAACCCTCCTGTCAGGAATTCCAATTACAGCCTGATGCTCCCAGAAGTCATGGAGCCTATTTCAGGAGAGCCTGGAAGAGTACTCCCACTTTAGAGCCCCCTGGAGCTCTGCACTACTCACACTCACACCAGTATGGAGTTCCCTTTAATGGCCTGGAGAGCAGGCACATACTGACCTGACATAACGGTCTCTAAAAAGGTTAGAATTTCCAATTTTGATGCCATGGGTTTACCATGCCAAAAATTATCATCTGTTTTGTTTTTATTCACTTGGGACTGACTCAGTTAATCAGCTTCTGTGTATGTGATTTGTGGCAGTCAGCTACAGGTGCTTCTGTGACATGGAACATAAACTCCAGCTATCCAATAGCTCTGTTTTCACTAGGGAATTTAAAGACAGGACAACAGTGCTAAAATCCCAGTGAAAAAGATGAAAACCATCTTCATTTTTTTCACAATTTGTATGACAAATTAGTGAGATGTCTTGAATACTCATAATTTTTTCTTCACCTTTAAAATTATCCTACCCTCTCCTAGTCCTTTTCTCTAAATAGTCTTAAAGTGCTGGTAACATGTTTACTGCTTAATTGAAAAGATTTTATATTCACCATGTATAATAACTGATCCATATAATTCTTGTCTCTTCTTAGAAAGTCAACAGAAAAATAAAGGGATATGGAAATTTGACTATACTTTTTGATCTGAAACAAGAACAATCTGAAAAAATGCCTCAGGGAGCCAAATTCAGTAGCCACTCAGCAGGTGCTCTGCCATGGTTCTGTGCAAGGGGCCTGCTGAGTCTCAGAGAGGTTTGACTCCTCCCCAGAGTCATGTGAAGCACAGAGGGGTGGCAGGTGTGGCACTGAGGACAGGGGCACACACGCTGTGCATGGTGACTGGACACACTGCTGGATCAGTGCAAGCTGGGAATGCCCGAATGTGCTCTGGGCTTTCTTTGGAAGCTGCTGCTCGCCAAACCAATGGGTCTGGAACAGTCAGTGAGGACTTCAGGGTTTTGTGTGTGTTGTAACTCCCAGTTCCCCCATCACCATTACTGAATCCCCTCTGAATTTACCACCTTTCAACAGCGCTGCAGAAAGGATGGGTTGCCTGTGGCTTTGTAACAAATCACTCTTGTGTTATTCTAACTCATTTTAGCAGCCAGGTCAGAGTAACATCGATGGGCTCTCAGGTCCTCTCTGGTCTCCTTGGCTAAGCAGAGAACCCTGTGTGTAGTTAAGTTTCCAGGCCTGCTGGGGTCTAAAGGGCTTATCTCTCCCCACAAAAATGTCTTCCTATCATTAAATAAAAAGCCATAAATGGAAAGCTTTGAATTCAACCGTCTACAAAAGTAGGCAATGAGTGGCCGCCCCATGCTCCTAAGTGATAAAGAAAACCTTGTTTTTTTCCACACTTCCTGCTAAAACTGCCTGAATACAACTTTTTTTTTTTTTATTCCCATTTCTTTCTTTAGTTTTACCCAAATCATCATTATAGTATTAGAAATACTGATTTTTAATAGCAGGATGGGAGAGCAACATAAAAAAAATTGATGCTGCCAAGTACAAAAGGAAATAATATTCTTTGAACTGCTTAATTTCTCTGCAGTTTGGAGCCACATTCTTCTGGAAAAACAGGATATTTGACACCTGTTGTTGTTGTATAAAAATGATAAAGTTTATAAAAAATCTGGCTAGCTCAAGTCCATATATTTGCTAAGATAATCTGTCACAACATGTTGGAAAAAATTAGGAAAAGTAGGAATGGGTAAAAATGTCTCTTATCTGTTAGGTCAGTCCCCAGCACTTCCCATCAGAGATTGCCATCAATGCTGTGTGCTCATATGCCGTAAAACAGCTATGAAAGTATCCCTGTAGGGCTACATTTCTCTAAGTCTTTTGCAGCACCTACAGGTAAAAACACCTCCTTCCTCACTATCTGGAAGCAAGGTCAAACTGTCTCTTACCCTTCTGTCTGACAGAAATTCTGCAAACTGCACTTGTTAAACACTGC
This sequence comes from Toxostoma redivivum, assembly GCA_013397375.1. Classification (NCBI taxonomy): domain Eukaryota; kingdom Metazoa; phylum Chordata; class Aves; order Passeriformes; family Mimidae; genus Toxostoma; species Toxostoma redivivum. The sequence goes on from VXBI01000611.1 coordinate 82,724, forward strand.
CAGCAGTGATTGCAGACTGGTAGCTTGGAAAGCATAAGAGCATCTGTGACACACAGCAATGACTTGAGGCTTTTATAGAAAGGTTTCAAAAACACTAAGTAGAAACAGTAGAACTTCAGCAGAATTTAAAAAAATGTTCTCTGTATATGCTCTATTCAAACAATTTCTCAAAAAAGGAACTAGTGGAAAACAATAGGTTAAAATCTACAATAGCAATCGACAATGTCTACAGTAGCCTCAATGTGATTTCCAACAGAGACTGATTTGGTAATGTAATATATATTGAAAAGAAGTAAACCAAGTATGCACAGTCTGATTGATTGTCTCTAAAATTTAAACTCATTTTTTCCACAATGCCAAAACCCCTACAAAAAAAAATTTAATGTCTCATTTCCATTTACCAAATGGATTCTCATTGTAATATGAAACAACATATTTCAGCTATTGTGGATGGAATCTCATTTGGGAATCAGAGAGAGAAAGAAATGCCCTGGAAATCAATCAAAGCAAGATGGGAAGATAAGCAATATTCAGGGAGTCTTAAAAGTTAGCTATAACAGTCAAATTTAACACAGCTGGAGTGCTAAGGCAAACAAAATAGCACAGAATACCAAGACAGGAGGTGAACTGGAGACAAAAAGACAGGGTGAGAAGTCAAAAACAGCCATAATCCTAGACTGAAATTATGGTGGAAAGTTAATTTTGCTCTTCAGACTAACTCAAAATTGTTTTCTTGGTTTGAGGAAAGAAAAAAAAAAAGAATACATACAAAATATATGAGAAAGACAGCTAGAAGAGGCAAGTAGGAATTTGTGAACACTCCTGGCTTGTCAGTGAAAGAGTATTACTTACTGGTAGCTTTTCCCTGAACCTATATATTGAGATAACCATACACTGTTCAAGCTTTAACTTGCACAAAGACAAAATTATACAGCAGTACTGGTCATTAGTACTTAATCTTCAAAGACCACAGCACAACAGTAACACTGAACAGCAGGTGGTTACATTTTTAGGTAAACATTTGTCAAGTGGAATGGATGGCAACAGTTTCAGAGTGCAGTTAGAGAAATAACATAACTTTTTCACTAAAACCAGTCAAGCTCAGAAAACTACAAACAGATCATAGGCAACATAAAAGGTTTAAATTGCAATTTCATTTAAGAATTCGGGAACTAAAACTCTTTTTAAAAATAAATTAATCAGGCTTGCACAGCCATGGAAGTACAGAACTCCATTCTAATGGCTCCCCAAAATACAGGGCAGACTTGAATGTATGTTGACAAGCTTAAATGGCAACAACATTCCTTCCCCCTTTTTAAGTTATAATTATTTAAAGCAGCCTGACTGAAAAGGTTATGTAGAACAGTGATCTTTTTGACAAGAATCACCATGTTTTGTGATATTACAGACTCCTTAGCAGTCCACAGAAGGCACAGGGCTCTTCAAGAACAAGGAAGTAGAATATTAATGTAAACTGTCACTGAAGGGGGCATGAAGAAGTCATAAAATTTTAGGGTGTAATTAACTAATGATGATTGTACATAACCTGTTAAAGAAAAAAATAATCCTGTGATCTCAAACTGTTCATGGAATACTGCCTTAAAAGATCTTGGGAACAAAAAGCAGATAAGAGTCTAACAGTTGAAAGGCAGGATCATTAATTTGATGATGAACATAATGAATGCTTAGCTTCTAGGCACCACCATGCAACAAGCCTTCCTCTGATCATCAGTTCCCTGAAAGAAAACTAATTTCTAGATATTACTAGAAGTTAGCAGCATGCAAATAAATAAAAACCCTAAACAGCTGTTGTGTAGATGAGCAATGTTGTATTTGACTTACAAACACACTGTAACAGAACAAAAGGTTTGCTATTTTTTTCCTACCTAATATTAATTAAAAACAGTTTTGAACAAGGCACAATATGGTGAAGGTTGGAGGTTCAGAACAATGTGTGCTGCTGGTTCAGGCTGTTCTGAGGAAGCACAATGCCTCCATCTCAGTGCTGTGATGAATGCAGCTATGGAAGTCCTGTCTTTTGAGCTCACATCTTTAATCCATAATAGTTTTTTGACGTTATAAATGCAATTATCTTATGGAGAGAGAACATCTCAGAAATACAATGAGACAGTCCCTGGGTGGTTTAAAACCCACCAGACTTCTGAATTAAGGAAGGTCAAACAGCAATTTGCAAATGAGTAATTTCCTTTTCTGAGATTTCTACTACTTAAATGTAATTTAAAACCAGCTGTAAGTACTAAACTGATAAATAGGAAATGCCAGCAACAAATATGATACACAAGAGAATTTATTCAAACACACATTTCAAGAACTTTAAACTAGAAAGAGAGGTAACAACAACCACCAAATTTTAAGAATTGATACCTTAAGTACATGCCTTAAATATTTACTTGTATTGCGAATAAATTCCTAAAATTTTGAAAAGAAATTATTCTTATTGAATGTTTTGAAAATTATGCTAAGTGCCCCAATAAAAACACTGAAACCTAACTTTAAGTAGTTTCCCCCCCCCCTACAATTTACTCTGCATTCAAAATTAGACTTTACACATAGGCAAGAGAGCACAATTCAAGTGAGAATAAGCATTTATTTTTAAAGAAAAATATTTTAAGTAATTCTTACAGCTTCTAGGCAAGATTTTTTCAGCCAGGTTTCCATTTCATGTACAGGGAAATAAACTATTGTTTGGCCCGAGATTTCAATAGTTTGAAATAAGACAGCTTTGAGGGCAGACATGTGTCAGTAAAATATCACGTATAATCTGAGTATTTGTGAAATCCACACCTTAGGTAACAAGAACCATGTGACAACACTGTGACAAGATCCATGTGAAAAGACTGACTTCCTTGATCATCTAAATTTTCATGTATGCATGTATTTTAATACGAAATATGAGAGCCTCATTATTCTAATTCATAGCAGAATCATAATTTAGAAATATTCTACCCTGAGCTACAAGATGAAAACCAAGAATAAACATACCTACATAAGACCTGCTTGGAAAAACTTGATTACAGTCACATTACTCCCTGATGACTTGACAACTGATATAAAACATCCCAAACCAAGCAGAAATTCAGACTTACGCTTTTAAAAGTATTTTAAGTCCTAAGTTAATTTTAAGGCTATTTCTACTGGTATGCATGAAGTAAGAAAAACAGGTCTAAAGTTGATCTTAACTGAAGAAAGAGCTGCAGTCAAGTTAAGATACCTGCCCCACTTACAGACAAACCATGATAAAAGACAGAAGCAGATTCCTCTTACGGATGCCCAGAAGTGGAGACAGAAAGAAGCATGCAGCTGTAAGCAGAGGATGGAGAGCAGGTGAGTGGCACAGCCATTGAAAGAAAGTGTGAAACTCCTGCCTAAATTTTATTTGTGGTTAGGAACCAATAAAGCTGAAAGCAGACATATGTCAGGTGAGTTTCTGCTGTTGAAAAGACAAATCAAATAGCAAAATCTAGTCAGATTGATGAAACCAAAGAAAAGAATATAGAATAGGGCACATTGCCTCCATAAATCATGACATTTCTCACTAAAGGTTTACATCCTCTTGACACAGCAAGATTATTTGTACTCCAAATAAATCAAAGAATAATCTAAACAGCCTTTACTGATGTCCGGAACATGAGAGGAATCAGCATCAAAAAATAGTCCCCTTTCAGTCATGAAAAAATGAAAAGAAATAAAAATTGCTTGACCTGTCCCACAAGAACAGAATGTGCAATTTGCCACGAATATGGCAGCAGAAACTGTAACTTGTCTAGAGTTATAAAGCATCAAGAGCTGTTGGCTCAAAAGCATGGAGATAGGAGGATGAAATATGTTTAAATACTCTGACCTTGAAAAAGACATATCTTTAACACTGCAGGAAGAAAATTAAATTACCTGGTCATCAATATGAAAAAAATGGATCAAAAATCTGGTATGGCTTTTTACAAAAGACTTCCCATACCTGGGTTTGAAGAAATCGGTGACAAAAGCTGACTGACATTTACTCATGGTATTAAAAATCTCTTGGCAGGTGTATGGACCAGATAGAATGGGCCAGCCAAAGTACACAATGAAAAACATACAGTAAAAAATCAAAACAGGAATAAAACTGGACTGCACTCGTCTTCTGCAGAATATGCTTTGGCACTCACAAACACAGAGCTTGGGATAAAAGGAATGCTGATGCATGATCTGAGAATCAGTCACAGTTTGGTACGAAAGGAGAGCAAGGTATGAAGGCAGGATGCAAACAAATGTGGAATAAGCAGAGTCTAACAGCCTGGCTGGTCTGAACTGTGGCTCAGACATGGGTCTGAATAAACAAAATGAGTAAGAGCAATGTTGTGAAATGAACAACAGCTCTGCAGGACCCTGGTGCTGCACCAGGGCAGGACAGGCACTTCTGGGACAAAGGCACAGGCAGCTATTGTGGAGCACAGATGAAGCACAAGTCAATGCTGGACTGCTGCAACACTACAAGTAAGAGTCATGAGATACAAAGAACAGCAGGACAGCCAACACGGCAAAGGAAGGAAGAGACAGCCAATGGCAAAGGTGCAATTTTCATTACAGGAGCAGAGCTGATGTGCAATGACTTGACATCCCAATTGGGCTCATCATCCTCCTTGAAAAAGTGTGCACACCTTTCTACAAAAAGGTACAGAACTGCAGGGAACACTTAGGTCATCTGATTTATTAAGTAAGTAATTAACAAAAAAAAAATCATGAAAAATCACACACTGAAAATGAAATACAATGTGAGCATTTAGACGAGAAAACAAGTCAGTCTGTTGAAAGCTGGCAATCCAACAAAATGGGTAAAGAAGAATTAACAGATGGAGGAGATATGAAAACTGTGGTTTTCATAGATGGCTTTCAAGATGATACCTCATGCATTGAAAGAAGACAATAGACAGAGATGTGTCTCAGGAACAGCACTATTTTATCAAGTTACACTGCAACCAATCAAAACACTGACTCCTAACCTGGTTAGAACTGTGGAAGATGCATTAATTATTAGTCAGCTACAATAATTTCAATCTTTTATTTGACTAGCAAAGATTTACTTTTCCAGCTTTTTATAAAGCAATATTTAAAAAACCCTTGTGAGCAACAAAGTAAAAAATTCCAAATAACTTCCAAATTGGTATCTCAGTCAAGGTTCTAGTTGCAGTTTTTCAAGTAAGTGATTTTCTCTTAAAATAATATCTTAGAAAGGTTCAGAAGTAGCCCATATCCCTATATAAATAAATCACACATTTCTATATAATTGTATTTGGTAAAACCCTGATTTCCAAACATTCTCTTTAAAAATACCTAATAAAATCTTTAAATAACTATGACGTAAACATGGGTAATGAGGACTCCATGAATTTTCTTTATCCAGATCACACACCCAAAACTACCATCACATTTGACATGACATTGAACACAGGAAGCATGACACTGCCTTGACTGCCACCAAGGGCAAACCTGCCAAGCTGTGATGTTGTAGTGTGGTGTGCACAGCAATATTGCAAAATACTGCTCTTAAAATATTAGGCTTCTCATATACAGCAATTTCCTTTCAGATACATCCATCTATTTAGTTGTTTATCATTGTAAAAATCTGTCTTAAAAATAATTAGAACCTGAAGGTTGTCAACAGCTTTCAGAAACACACAGCATTCTGTGACACCTAAGATTCAAGGACATTTTAGAAAGCCTTTCTTTTCCATATTGACCACAGGAAACATTGGAGAGAAAAAGGCTTTTGATAAGGAAATACTGTCCTTAAAATATGGCAAAAATACTATTAATATTATATTAATATCCAGTTACCAGATAACAAAAGCATTTCTATTAGTCTCAAAGGTTGTTTAAACAATATCTTTAAGGCATAACTGTACAATTATAGCAAAATTAAAGGACACTGCAAGCAAAAGGATGGATGAACAGTGAATAAAGGTGGCATTATATTTGGCTTAAAAATCTGAAAAATATTTCAAACCATCAAAGGTCAGACGAAAACTATCCTTTGATAAGTGAAAGATGAATTAGGAAAGGAAAATCTACCCAAGAATACATGTAAACAACAACCAGTCATCTCACACAATTTTAAATTTCCTCCTTTGATTCTGGAAGCAGAATCTGCACTTTTTGAATGTAGTTAACTGAAGATTCCAGTATAAGACACTCTACAAAGATGTGGTGAAAGTAAAAAAAGCAGCACTAGCTTTAGCATATAAACAATAGAGAAATGCAAACTAAGGCACAGTACACAAGCCTCTACAAATTAAAGCATCTCTCTTGAACTATTTTCAACAGTAAGATGTGGAATTGTCTCAGCAAAATGAATCTGCTCTGGTCATGGTCAGACTACATAAATACTTAATTTACAGGTTACATCTTCACAGGTTCTGTTGATTGACCTCCCTCCTTTTCCAACAGCAACAGAAGCTCTGCTTCAAGGCCATAAACTCTCAACAGAAGAGAGGATTTAAAAAAGGATAAGTACTTGTCAGATTCTCAAAAACACTGTGCAGGCCTTGGAAAACTGCTATTTTCTCTTCTAGAAAAAGGCTTACAAAGAAAGACATAAGATTGTCTTTATTTAGTATTACCAGTTCCCTAAAAAGCTGAGTGAGGACAAATAGGAAAACATGAGTTTCTCAGTTTTTGAAGATGTAAAATTGAAAACAGACAGCAAAACAATACTGAAAAAAATTATGTAAAAAGCACCCCAGCTTAGGTATAAAACTGGGTATATAAAACCTACACAAAGGCTTAATGTTCATGGCACTAAACTACAGAAAACTACATATCCTAGCAGATAAAGAAATTTGAAGACCTCAGACAAGTTATTTCAGAAAGTCCATTATTCAAAGAAGCAAAAGTCCTTAGCTCAGAACCTTCAAAAGAAGATGAGTAACAGCATACTATAAGGCAATATGCAAATAACTGCAGTTTAAAACTGAACAGTACCCAAAACCTTCACACCCCACATTAGATCACATGATGTGAGAAAAAGAAAAGGAGAGTATGTCATTTGGCAAGTAGAATTCCAGAGTGCAAAACAAAATGGAGCATTAGACTGTGGCATGGGAGCTGCTGTTGTTGCATCAGGGAGAATGAGGCAGAGACCATTAAGTTAATTAAATGAGTAAGGATTTATTACACATGTATATTCAACTTTATACCAACTGTACCTTTCTGCTTTTACACTTCTGCATTAAAAAAATGGCCCACTTATTGAGAACAGTCATTCATTTCATATTCTTCTTACATTTCTATTAATGTTCTTACTTAGGTCTATGTCTACTTGTGAAAAGGTAACTTCTTGTCTGGCAACTACCGGTATGAAAATTTTTATCTGCCTGCTCTGCATCACAGGTGAAACTTATTTTAGAGCCAAGTAACCCTCTGATGAAAAGCCTCTGTGAAAAGAGCCTTCTCAAAATCAACATATTTAATGACTGTTACAGTATGTCTCCTCTGCACTTTTCCTAACCTAATGTTTTAAATTTGTTGCTTATTAGGGGTGTAGAATGTGGTCCTTCATGAAGCTGAATAACCTGCTAAAACCAATCTTGTTTGTCACTAGGTCATCACAGTAGTAGGGAAGGGGGTTCCCATTTGTAGCATTATCATTATTGGATTGCACTACCATGAGACAAATAAGCAGCAATACTGGAATATTAAAACCATATTAACACAGATGTGTAAAAAAGAATTCACAGAATTTTCTCTTCCAATTTTTAGCAAACTTATGGTAATGGAAGTTAAGTTTAAGAAAATGTTTGTCTGTAGTATAAATACAGATATTATTTTACGTGCACAATGAAGAGACCAATTAGTCTCACAACACCAAAGTTTTCATAGCTACAATTCTTCGCTCTTGCAGCCAACTTTGAAATTACTACAAAAATTAGCAAATTCTCTTTTCAAGTACTGCACTAACTTGATTTCATTAAAGTACAATTCAAAAACCACATTCAAACATAATAAAAAATTAAAATTGAAAAGTCATATTCCTTGCCAACAAATCAAATAGATCTAAAACTCCAGACTACCTTAAGAAAAACCAAAATGTAAGGGCTAAAATGAAAAAGTTCATGTTAGATTAAAATATCCTAACTTTAAGTGATAGAAATTGATTTTTAAAAGCTTTTGTATGCAAACTGATATGAAGGGCAAGTGCACAGGTCTGGGATGTCAGCTCTGCCTGCCACTGTAGAAGGTTTACAGCCTCTTTTCCATCTGTATGAAGGCCACGCCCTCTGAAGCAGATTTTTAAAATCTTCAGTACATTGTAAGATCATAAAATGGAGTAATTCACATGTCCCAGTTTTATTGTTGGATTAACAGTTTTTTGTATTTTAGCTTGGCTTTCTTGAAACCTTTGTCAAAGTCCAAAGCATGTGAATGTGATCTTCAGTGTTACAAGGAAACTACTCTCGCGAAAAGAAAACAAATGCTTTCCTAAAAACATGCTTATGTAATTTTCTTTACACAATGGAGGATAATAGCATTTCAGCATTGCTCAAGAAATTAAAATTGCCAAAAGATGGATTTAGAGGAAAAGGGAGCTGCCCCTCAACACCTCAAATGCATTGTGGAAGCAACAGTTCAGAAGTAGCACCAAACATCAAATGGACCCATGTATCTACCAGCCACCTTATCTTGAATACAGGCAATGAGAAAAAGCAATTAACTCTTTTCTCTTGCTGCAATGAGTCCGTGGCTAGTTCTGAGCTGTAAGAATTCAATTGTTTATTCCTGCTTGCACATGCTAGTGAAAACCAAGTGCACATAAAATATTGGTAACAACATTCTGCCCACCTGCCACAATGTTTCACAATAAGACAGCATCACAACATCTCTCTCTTTGAAGAACATTTGGTAAGGCCCCAAGAAAGTTGAAGAAAAACTTCAAATACTGACCATAAATGTATCTATAGCAACGTTTCAAGCATGACAACAGAACAATGATATAATTTATGATACCACATAAACGAAAATACAATCCAAAGAACATATGAACGAAACATGATGTTTTCATGTGTATTAAACTTCCAGATGCAGGAATTATGTTTTAAGTCACATGCATGCACAGCTAGAAATCATGTTGTTTCTTTTTAGGGAGTAGCTATATTAGACTAAAACTGTTTGTATGATTTCCTTGGCTGGCGCAGAGTACACAATGTTGAATTAACACTGCAAAACAAGACATCCTTCCAATATTAGAAAATCCTCTGATAAAAAAGATCTGGGGTTACAAGTGGGGAGACAATTCCAGAATCATCATTCTTTGTCTTTTAACATTTCCTTTATCAATGAACTTCCTATAATAGTCTTTCTAAAGACAATGACTGACATGAGAAATCATGAGTAAAAGGGAAAATAACAAAAACTGTAAATGAAGGAATGTAAAATATCAAAATAGTTATCAGATTTCCTGAAGATCCAAAAACTAAAAGATGAAAGTTATCAGGTAGATAAAGTTGAATCCCAATTAAAACTAACATGAGACTGTATCACAGTAATAGGTCTTGCATTACCATAGCAAAAAACATTTGCAGATAAATGTAATTGGAATGTAACATTTTCTCAGTGAGTTACAAGTATGAGAGAGCTCTCTTCATTTGCAATATAGAAATGGATATGTGCTATCCTTTCCTTTTCTAGCTTTTTTTAGCAGCAATTTTGTGCCACAGTATGAACTTCTTAAAAACAAGTTATTTATGTTGAGCTTGGCCTCAGATCGATGGATTAAATACAAAAGAGTAGTCTATAGATAAAAAAATGCTGTACTTTGGAAAAAGCAGGGTTATACTGAATGAGCTTAATATGAAGAATTCTATATATCACATAAAGTACAAAAGAAAGAAAGCATACAAGAGGCATTATGTTGTTTATATTACAACTTAACTGAACCTTTCCACTTATTATCAGAGATCCTTTTCTACAAGATAGAATACAAAGGAGGACCTAAGATTTTGCTCTGATATTTTCAATAAGGTTTCTTTATTTGGGCAATATATCAGATTAACTAATACAGTATTGTTTCTACAGAAGCAGACATTTAAATCACATTGCAGGAGTTGTGTTTTACTTGGTGAAGATTTCACACCTCAGTTATTTGTTGAAATGAGTTGAGACTTCTGTTTAAGGAGATCTCTTCACCCAACATAAGAAATAATTACACAAATGTGCCCTCTTTCTAAGTAATATAATGCCTGAGATCACAGTTGTATTACAATGTATTTATAAATACCTATCTTTAAAAAATTAAATTTCACACTAGCCTAAAAAGATTCCAAGCCAAAGTATTTAGCATAGTAACTGTATATTGTACTTGTCAAAAATAATTTTGCATTTTAAATCATTGTGTAAGGACTAAATGTGCAAACCCCTTAGAGTCAGCAGATTTCATTTGGCATGGAAAAGATACTAAAATGGGTCTCTGAAAAATTTCCAGAAGTACAAAATACTACCTTTTACTGTAAAATTACAAAACTACTACAGATTTGTAACGTTCAGATATAGTTCAGTGAGAATTTTTTAAAACCAGCTATATGTTAATGCACTGAATTTATGCTTCATTTTATAGTTTACCCCTCCTCATGCTATGAGAAACTACACAATGGAATGAAATTATGTTCCTTTTGAAGTCAATAGTCAGTTGTGACTGACTTCAGAATGTCAGAACTTCTTGTCTGTCTGAACTATATTGGTTAGCTTATCAGAGCTGAAAGAATGGTGCAAAACATTATACACATTTTAAAATTGCACTTTCTGAATTATTCTGATGTTATGCAATGTTTAATTTAATGAATTTTCTGAAATTAAAATGAGTAACATGCAATAAAAAAAAAAGGTGCTTAGTTGTTTGACTTCTCCAATTCTTTAGAATTTCAATTTTAAGATGAAGTGGGGAACAGGAACTTACCTACTTGGTACTTTGGGTAATAAGGTGCCATTTGTCCACTACTGCATGATTGTCTCTTATGCCTTTTTCTTAAATTTGTATCAGTGGTCTCCCATTGTGGACTTTTTCTTTTGTTTATTCTAGTAAGACCTTCAGAACTACCAGCAGGATTATCGTCCTGGCTTACACCACTACTTAATTTTCTGCTGTGAAACTGGTTATCCAGCTTTTCAGTCACTTTAGAAGAATTAGATCCTTTAGATGTTTCCACTTCATTTTCTTGTTTCTTTAATGTATTTTGTTTAGTAGAATGGGACCTTAAAAGAGGATGTCTTTTTTCTTCTATATAGGCCTGAGTGCTTTTACTGTCAACAGCTTCAGGAGAATAAATGACATTATTTAACTTAAATGAATTGTGCTGCTCAATATGGTTGATTTTTCTCAGAAATATCCTACAGTCTTTAAAGGTTTTGGCTTTCCAAGTATTTTGAAACAGTTTATCTTGGTTTTGTTCTTTTCTAACATTTTGCTGGCAACGAATTGTTCCATTTGCCTCTGAATGTGACTTAAGTATATTTGCTAAACCAGGATGTGGGTTAAAGTCAGAAGATCCCATCATCTGTTGAACAAATGCACCTCTTTCTTCATTTTCAGTTGGCAAGAGGCTATTCTGAGACTCTACCAAAGTCTGAGTGGGCTGGCTTTCTACTGTACTTTTCTCCTGGAGCTTGGGTGTTTCATCATTGGTTTCCCCACCTGTACTTTTAAACAATTGGCTTTGGCAAAATAACTGCAGATTTTTCTTTTTTGATTTCCAGCCTCCAGGAGCCTGATTATAGAGCTTTTTTGTTTGTCCCCACCTATCACGCTGCAACTTCTTAAATTCATTTCTTTTTAATCTGGCAAAAGTGAAATTACTTTTCATGCTTAAGACTGGAGACCTCACCATGTTATGTAGTATTTGCAATTTCCCTGCTGGTTTTGAAGGGGAGGATAGTGCAAACTTTTTAAAGTGCTTTCTGAAAGGGCAAATACTAGGATCAGATTGTTTAGTTTCCATCTTTATCTCTCTAGTACTAACTACTTCTAAGGGATTGCGAGCATTTGCCTTTCTCACAAGAGAGAGAGACTGTGTTTCTGTAGTTTGCATAAACCAGGTGCAGAGTTCATTCATATTACACTTTTTCTGGAAAAGCATTTTTATAGGTGATGTTTCAAGTTCTACAAGGCAGGAGTCTAAAGGGTCTGACATTTCAGTATTACAGTCTTGTTGAATGGGATCCCTTTTTTCACATACACATTTGTCAAAGTCACTTCCCCCCACTCTCAACCAGGTATTAGTCATCTGTTCAAATCTATTGTTTAGTTCTTCCAACAAGGTGTCACTTGAAGTGGAAGTGGGCCACCACCTGAGAGAGGGATTTGATGAAAAAATGGGATCTGATGATACTTCATTAATGGGCCCGAGTTCACCATCCTTAAGATCCTTTTCAGCATTTCCTGAATTTCTCAGTTCTGAGGTATCTTTGGATGCTGTGCTCTGATTTGACTGCGTAAGTTTTTCCTTTTGCTCTTTAGCTTTTTTCAAATGGAGTTTGTAAGATTTATGTAGTAAGGCACTTCTACAAGTAAATGCACTAGAAGATGCTAATGAATGCAAAAAATGCAGTGAAGGTTTTCTGTCTCTAGCAGAGTGTCTCGATGGAATTTCACGTTTTCTTGACACTGTTGTAGTAACACTGAGCAATCCATCCTCTCTAGAATCTTTCTGCATGTTCTTTACTTGACCCATATTATTGCACAGTTGATTTTTTCTTTCTTGTGTTATGTTTTTTTCTAACACATTCTGCTGTTGTAAAGGAGGCAAACCGTTGCTGATGCTCACTTTTCTTTCCTGAGGTGAAAGTCTACTGACAGTCACTGATATGCCAGAAATTTTTACTTTTGCTGGCCTGCCAGGTTTTCGAACAGTGGTTAATGGTTTCTTGATCTGCCGTATAATGTTGCTGCAAGGATGTGGTGATGCCAGATTACTCTTGATAGGCCTGACATAGTCATAACCAGAGACCTCCCTTTCAGTAGAAGGATTCTGGAAAGCTTTTACTGTTTCAGTCAAAGCATTTCCAGTTTCTGCACTGTGCCTTGCTTTGCTGGAATCACTGGCAAAATTACAATCAGTATGTTGTGTGGGCAGAATGCTGATGAGATTTAGATTATCTTCAGAAACATGTCTCTTAGTTCTTCTTGACCTTCCAAAAACAACTGTCACAGTAATATTTTTGTTGCTGTTAACTTCTTCCATTGCTGCTGCATCAGACTTGATGCTTTTACCACCACAGCCAAGTTCAGGTCTAGGTTTTGTGGTTCCACTCATGTCTACTTTTGGTTTAGGAGGCCGTCCAATAGGTCTCTTAACCTGCTTAACTACTTGAGGACCTATTTTCTTTGGTCTACCGGGTTTTCTTTTGAACACTGACTCACTGCTACTGCTTGATTTCTCCACAATTTCATCTTTTCTTTTTGAGTCATTTACATTAATTTGACCAACCGGACAAGAGCTTGTAACTGCTTCCGCATAAATGCAGCTTGACCCCTCCTTAGCATCATTTTCACTGCACTCGCAACCCTGGACACAGACTGCATGAGAAAGGTCACCTGTGACCCGTTTATCTAAGGAAGTGTTTGTGTGCCCTTGAAACAAACAAAGATCTGTGCTTCCCTTAGAAGATGCAGCTGCAGATGTCAAAGTATATTTGACTCCTTCATGACTATTAACTTCGGAGACAAACATAAGCTTAATAGGACTAGAGTAGTTTAAGGGAGATGAGATTTCTCCAGCTTCAGATGTTACATGCAAGTCCCCATTACTGAAAGCTGAACTGCTTGAATTAAAGGTCAGAGATTTCAACAGGCCATCATTAATTTCTTGATCTATAACAGTTTCTTGTGTGTTTGATGCAACACAAATTGCTTTGATTTTACTGCCACTTGGCACATGTGAATGTGGAAGGAAGCTTTGTCCTGTGCACCCTGTTTCACTCAGAGTGAAAGGTAAGCCCCTTCTACTAGCTGGGTTCATAACCTGTTCATAAGCATTATCTTTTAATTTTTGGCTTATTTTGTAACTATCCAACAACGAATTGCTAGTCTTTCTGGCTAAATTTATTGTATCTTCTAAACGCTCCACAACGACTTGCAGATTTGTGTCTCTCACAATTTTGCTTATATTTATGTCACTGCATCTTTCAGCATGAACATTTTTATTTATTTTCATTTTTTCCAAACTTCTCAAAGACTTTTTTGAACTGGATGACTTTCTAAACATGATATTATTTGTTACATACACAGAGTACCACCCAGGAGGCACAATGGTACGTTTACTTCTACTCAAGATTTCATTACTCTCATCCTTCAGAGGAATCTGACCAGTCTCTTTAAAGGTTGCACAATCTCCTGTATTTGGGAGTTTTGCCTGGCTAGCTGCAATAGCACTGTTTTCTGAAAGAACTAAAAAGCTGGAGCTGGTCTGAAAATTAGTAAGAGGTAGTTTGAAAGACTCTGTTTGGTGTACTGGAAAGCACATTGGCTTGGTTTGGCAATTCACACATGGATTACTTTCAAGATGTTGCAAAGTCTCATCTTCTATCACAGTAAAACCATGTCTTTTAGTTGGATGCATTTTATCAACTTTTTTTGTAGATTTCTTTGTATTTCTTTCAGAAATTGACTTTTTTCTTACAAGAGTTTCATCAAGGCTTGCAAGCTCCCTCTTGATTTGCAAAGACTGTCGACGAATGACTGGTGAATCAGGAGAATTATACGTTGCAAATAAAGTTTCCTGACGTTTGCGAAATCTTGTCTGGATAATTTTATTTTCCACTTGTTTATCGTGTTGGCGAAGTAATTCCATGAAGCTGTAATCACTTGCCTTAGCATTATGCAAAAGAGAAGTTATGAAGTCTCCTAATTTGACATCATTTTCTGGTGCCCTGTCACTGCTAGAAAGTTTTACAAGATTTGTTGCTAGATCTGTAGTGTCTATTGATTTCAACTTCTCATTAATGCGGTCCATTAAATCTTGAAAAATGGCAGAATGTTCACCTTTCTCAGAGTTCATATAACCATCACTGCTTTCTTGGTCTGCTGCTACCAGTGCTCCATCTGAAAAATCAATCTCTTTTCCTTTGCATGTTTTACCCTCATACTCAAATTCTCCCTTGCTTCCTTCAGCTGGCAAGAGGGATGGAGGCTGATTGATGGATATTTCAAGCTTGTTGTTGTCTGAAGTTGGAAAATCCATAACCATTCCTTCTGACAATTCAAATTCTTTACTGTGTACAGGTGATAGTGGAGGTGGCGATGGGCTGCGGGATCTGTTTGAATTTATAATGCTGCTTAAGAGGTCACAGTCCTTAGCTGAATATGTACATGCTGCTGCTTTCACAGAATGCCTGTTATAATTTTGCAATTGGTCAGCACAATACTTAGGAGAACTACATGCTTTGTTCACCATTGTCTTAATACATCCAATTGCTACAGCTTGGCATGACAAAGAATGGAAATCTTTAATACAAACAGAGAGAGGTGATAAACAAGTGTTTGGCCTCTGATTTTGTAAACAGCACCTTTTTGTCAGCATTTGTCCATTGCAACTGCAAAATGGAACGTGAACATCCTCTTCAGTAAGGGAACTGGGAGTTTCAGAGTGGACCAAATGTGTTTGCTTGCAACTGCAAACTATAGGAACATTCTCATCCTGTATTAGGAATTTTAACATAGCCAAAGTCTGTTGCCAGTGATATGAACAAAAAGACTCCAAAACTTTGTTTAATGTTGATTTTCCTTTTTCCAAATTAGCTGTTTCCTCTGAATTTGCATCAGCTGTTGAGCTTGAACTGAAAATGAAAACAAATCAAAACAAAATATAAATTATAATAAAACACCACATCTAATGTTTGTTATAATGGTTAAACTCAAGCCTAAAAACCTGATGTTTACAAAACAGTTCTGTTCTATTTGCAGTATTCAATCATGCTTGCAAGTGTCACTAGCAATGATGTGGCATCTTACCAGTGATAGCACTAAACTACCATTAAGAAAAACAATCATGAAGAAATCAGAGGCAAAAAGAATAATTTGAAATATAGCTTCTTGAACCTAACTGTAATTACAACAATGTTAACTTCCTGGTATTTCAAACTATCTTCACTATAAATGAAAGAAAACCTCACCAAGAACCCGGCAAGCTTGGTATTACTCTCATTTCATTAACTGGGGCACAGAGAAAGTAAATGACTGAGGTTCAAAGTTGTGGCAGAGGAAAGAATGGATCCATCTCTCCTGAATCCCACTCTTAGATATTTAAATACTCAAGTGTATTGAGTGCTCAAGTGCTCTTCAGGATACACTTAAAGATATTTCTAAAGACATTTTTATTTCTATATTTATTTTTAAAGAACACTTAATAAGCTAACAGAAAATGGAAAAAATAGCTTAGCGCTCTTTGCAGGTAAAATTTTCCCTTTCATTTTTTAAAAAAATTGCAGTGGTGCATCTCAAACTCTTTATTGCAATATATTAAACACATGTGTGTGTGTACACACACAGATTCCTTAAACAAAAGGAGAGATAATCACCACTGGAATAAGTAATTTTTGAGATAAAGTTAATATCCTTTAAACATCCTTTAAACAGGGTAGACCTATATCTAAAGATTGCTGAGCAGTTGTTCTCAAATGTATTAACTAAAAAATAACCTTATAAAATACTACTTTAACTATTTAATCAATTTCTTATAAATGATTAAAACTAATGTCACTACTTACCTAATCAATCATTTATACTGAAAAGCTGAAAATTTTCCATGGTAGAAATTAATACAGGTATTTCTTCAATTAAATACAAAATCCTTATGCTGGATAGCTACTATCAAGAGATAGTTAACAACTAGTTCAAGTGTTTTATTGAAACCAATTGCATGAGCAGAAAATGTTGGAAGAATTCTGTTTTAGAAAAGTATGTATAGTTTAAACATATCACCAAACTCTGAACATGACACTAACTTTTTTCCCTACTATTATCCCCTGTAATTTTATTTTGCATTTCAGCCTATACTTCAAAAATTTTTCATTTTGATTTGTTTTACAACTGTATGGATCAAGGAACATATCTAAAATTTAATGTGCTGCATTTAAATATAGTGACCTATTAATTCATTAAGTCATACCCAAAATTATAAGCATCAATAATAACTTTTAGCTTCAAGTTTCTTACTGGAAGTTATTGCATGCAAGTATTTTTATTGTCCTAGACAGATTTTAAAATTTAGAGCTTAAAACCAGCCAACTGTGCATATTTCTTCATGTTTTTTTCCTTTTCCTGTAATATTCAGTATGAAATGGTATACATTCAAAATCAGGGGTCTAGATGATACTAATTCATAAAGGTGTAATATAATTGTGATGGTATTAGTTGAAGTTGTGATTATATTTAATTGGAAATGATTATGTCTTAAAAAAAAAAAAACAACCTCTTTGCACCTGCAATCTAGAGTGAAACCCACATTATTCAAGGGAATGTCAGTGTCAGGATTGGACTCTTTTTGAAATGCCACTACACTGAGAAAACCCTGGCTGTTACTCCAACAAATTCAGGAGTCACAAGGTATCAAAATCATTACACTTGTAAAAAGAAAGCTTATTCTAATAACACAATTAAGGATAAAAGGTAATTGCCCTCCCCACAACGATTTTAATTCATGTTTTGAAAAGCCAGATTTAAAAAAAAAAAAAAAAATCAACATGGTTTCATTTCCCATATTCTGCTTGTAAACCAGAGTAAATGTGCTTTTTTGTAAAAAAGATAGCTTTAGCAATCTTTTTAAATTTCTAAACAGGTAACTTTCTATCTGTCTAGACTTGCAAGGTGTGTCTATAGTTTCACTGGAGAGCTTTAAATTTAGAGGACCTGTATTCATAACTGCTATTTATAGTCTGTTCATTGGTGGAAGAAACTTCTGGAGCCTTACAACCTTCTCAAAGTGAGTGACCAAATCATCCACAGGCCTCAAAACTGTTTTGAATTTGCTGTGTGGAGATAAATTTGTTGTATAAAGCAATAGCCTGATTACCACAGACATACTGGACGTACTTCTAAAACAATTTCTTTCCTGATTATCCACTCTTGTGTGACATCTATGACCTGCTTCCCCTTAACGTGAGTTAGTTTCTAAAGCTGACAGACAACACACAACTTTCATCTATTCTACTGCAATAGTACTACAGTCCAAACGACCCTCCAAGTTTGTAAAAACACACTAAGCCCTTACTCAGTCACCCTTTGGGAATAGAGCTTACTACACAAACAAAGCATTCAAGCAACACATTCTCCTTGAAGTGTCTGCCTGTAGAGATGTCAATATATTTAAACATACTAATTTTAGTAGCTTTTCAATACAACTATGGAATTATACTTCAGTTTCCTGTAATACCTTCCTATATCTCTTTAAATTTGTGTTGTCATACTGTAGTTTAGACTACCCTCAGGATAAAAGACTTAAGCAATAATTTCATAGAAGGAAGACAACTTTGACAAACTGCACACTTCCTCCAAACCACACACAAAAAGATGGCTGGAGAGAGTGGGCAGGTAACTGGGAGGTTGAGAGGTGAGAAGATCAATATGCACTACTACCCTGGTACCTTTTGTTTTGCTCAACACAAAGGTTAAGCATGGAATGACGTTTCCCTTCTGGCAGACAGGGGCAGTTAATAACATGGAGTGGGGATTGACTAGAGTCCAAAAATGGCACAAAGGCAGCAATGTGGTAAGGTTAATTACCAGACTTTCAGTGTATTAATTTATATATAAAGAGGTAAAACTTTGCCTCATCCACAAAAAATATCAGGGGAGAGCTCTATCAGAGGAATCCCAAAAGTGGTCCTCCTTCCCCTGTCGTCTCAGCCAGAGAGAAGACAGATCACTCCAGCAAGGTCTTTACAGACTGGGAACATGAACAAAACTGGAACAGAACATAATTTCAAGTACTCATACAAACAGCATGGAACTACTATAGAAATATAAATCTGTCTTACAGAAATGTTTGTTTTCTGACTTTATTAAGTAAGTAAGTACCTCAAAAAAGCAGTATCTTATTTATAATTTTAGCTGCTAACTGAAGGGGGTGTTAGAAAATTAATTTTCTGATTTTCTTCTCATTAGTAATTAATCAATTCTGAGAAAAGAAACCATCCTTTCTTAAAGCTACTATTTCTGATAAAATTCTCATAGCAAATTAGTCATTATGAGCTTAATTTGTACAGTTCTTGGTCTTATGCCACTGCTAATCAACTTGTGCCTCAGGAATAAGTCAAATAAGTCAGTGTACAGGTTTTTGTTTCTTTCTTTTTTTTTACTGAATGAGCAAATCAATCACACATCAGTGTTGTAAATTTATGTGCAAAAGCATTGAAGTGCTTTACTACAAATTACAACGTAGAAACACGTTAACTAAACAATTAAATTCATACAATCAGATTTAGGAATATAACAACACAAAGAAGAAACAGAATTACAGTACATTTACAACACAAGACAAATACATGAATTCATTAGAAAATATTGTAATAAATAATTCATGAATTATAGTGCAATTGATTTATGCATAAATATAACTAATTGCCTAAAAATCAGTTGTTAACAAAAATCTGTCAAAAATCAAGGCAGCCACAGAGTTTTACTAAATTACTGCGACAATGGAAATACTGCAATTAAAAAACAAATACAAGTATTTGTACTGTAAACAACTAAAAAAATCAGTCTCACTAGAGTTAATATACAATTTAATATAAAATTGTCATTAGCTACCAGAAATGGTTTAAACAACTTTACTGAGCAGTAGTTCTAAAAACAGAGGCACTGTTTTTTAATATAAAATACTTGAGAAACATTCAAATAAGTAGAAAGCATGTAGGGCTTGCTTTCGCCTTCATTTAAAATTCTGCTGAAACAGGAATTTTCAGAAATTGTCAATTACTAAGTAGTGACTGGTAACTGAATTTATAAAATAGTTCAAAATGTATAATTTAAATGACATTAATGAAATACATAGGGGTTGGGGGAGGAGAATTTACACATTTCCCTGCCTTTCCTTAGTTGTGTAATTAAACGTTAGCCTAATAATTAGAAACAAATAATTCTGTTCTTTAAACACTTACAGGTTGAGTATCATCTATAAACTATCAAAAAATATTTTAATTACTATTTCTGACCAAAAAATAAATACAAGTACTAAAATGTTGAAAATTAATTATAATATTACATACAAAACTACTGAGTACTGTTAAGTCAATAGTAAAATGATCCCTGATTTTATGAATCCTGTTAAATTTTTGGTCAGGTCATCTTTTAAATGATATAAAAAGAGTACTGTCACTTGCCTTCAATATAAAGTTCTGACTCAAATTTCTAACAACATCTGAGGAGTAGAAAACATCAGTATGGTACAAATATTAGGCAATGTATTGAAGCCCCAGATTTTTGCAAGTAAAATTGTATAAAGACAGATGTTGAAACTTTTAAGGTTTTTTCAGCTGCATTTTTCAGTGGGGATATATTCACAAATTAATCCTTCTGGCCCTCACAAAATATGGCTTAATTCTTTTATAATGAAAGATGACCCTGACATCTGCTGTTCTGTGAACTCCTTATCAGGTACAGCTCTGCTTAAAATCATAGAATCACAGATTAAGCTGAGTTGGAAGGGACCCACCAGGATCACTGAGTCCACTCCTGACCCTGCACAGGACACCCCAAGAATCATCATGTGCCTGAGAGATTTATTCTGTAATATGCAAGTAAACCTTAATGACTGAAGAAGATTCAGTACAGATCTGAGAGACCAAAGAACTGAGATACTGGTTGTGCAGTTTCAAAGGATTATTCTGTTTTAAAATGGCAGTTGTCATTTTTTAGTAGTGTTAATAGATATGGGCTAGATTTTGCCACCAGTATTGCAGTATGCTTTCCACTGAATTTAATGGCAAGTTTATCTACAAATGAAATTACATGATGCTGCCCATATGTATCCAATGTCCATTTAGTTTCTATAATTAATCCATACACATGCAAATTTAAGTGGAGAAAAAATGTGTGCATGTCCATCATGTGTATAAAAGTTGGAGACTCTAACGCCAAATTAGATACATACAGAAAAAATTACATGTTGAGAGGAAAACGGCATTGATGTTCAGTAGTGAATGTATGAAGCAAGCCCCCATTCATATGTAGGCATATACTTTTGATATTACATAAAAAAATTAAGTGTGCTAAAAAGTCCAATGTGAATACTTTGAAATTCATGTAAAAACTGCAATATGAAGGTAATTGGTCTCCCTTAAATTCTATTAAAAGTTACGTATTTAAAATGAACTGCCTAACTTCTAACTACCAAATTTATAAAGAATTTCTATTATTGAAAGTTCAAAACAGCTTTACTGTTTCATATTTGTATTTCTATCAAGACCCTGAACTGCAAATTTGGTTATTAGCAAGATGATAATGTAACTTGGTATTCATTTTGATAAACTGAAAATGTTTTGAAATGTCACAGCAGCAAATACATTACAGTTACAGTGAGGTTTTTCAATAGGAGTGTGACACAATCCTTAAATAAATTTTAAGTAGTCATAACATCAACTAACCAGCACGTTTAAACAAAAAAACAAACAAATCCAAACCATTCTCAAGCTCATTCTGTGCACATTATGAACATGCTCTAAGTTGCATTCCAACTTTCTTTTTAAACCTTACAAGTTAACCTTAATTGTCAAACTAAAAAGAAAAATTATGTTAAATTATTTTATGCTCTTAGTATTCCATCTTATTTAATATTTAATAATTCTATAACTACAGTAATTTCTCAGATTTCATAAGTGTACACTTTGTAAACACCAATTTCTTTCTAAACCAACAACAAAATTTTCTTAAAATGATAAAAAATGCAGTTTATGCCTGCTAAACACACATTTTTGTAATGAAATGTTTTCCTTACTTGTATTGGATATTTAAATAACGAACTCTTTTTCTTTCACAGAATGTACTATATCCTACTAATACTTCACAAATCCACTTCTCCTTGTGAGGAACTATCTTTTTTTTAAAATTTCTTGCTGTGTATAATCTGAGTTACTTACAATTTATTGCAAGTATTCTGTGAACTATAGAAGTCTGCTAACCCTTGGTTGTGTATTTCCATAATAAGATGGATAATTGAATGGGTAAAGTGGTTCTTTACCAATTAAAAATTATGCTTCACATGACAAATACTTGTTCTCCCAAAACATCTTTATGCTAGTGACTACTAAATAAAACCTGAATCGTTTCACCTATTTATACAAGGATTATATTAAATACACACTATCAGAATTAAGTGAGCAACTCTATAATTCTGTCCACAGTGAAAACCCTGAATAAAACTATTTTTCAAAAGGCATGTATGTGGTTTTTGAACTGTATAATTTCATGTCTTCTGTCAGAGTGAGCATATGTATTTCTCACATAGTGTGTGTATACAGACATACATACACACACATGAAACAATTTGCTAACAATTATTCTACACAGGCTTGCTACTATTTTTGCAGCTGCCAGTCCCTGAATCTGTCATATTAAATAAGCCAGTATCTGGTAATCGGAGTTTCTTCTTCGGTGGAGTCTTCAATGTTCCAGATCTTTCTTTTACTTTATATTCTAAAGTGCTGTGAGGTACCCCATAAATTCCTTGTGCTTTGGAAACACTCATTTTCCCACTCATTACCATTGCAATTGCTTCTTCCATTATTTCATGGTCATACTGCCGATAACGGCCACGTTTTTTCCTTGGCTGCTTATTATCTTTACGATCCAAACTATCTTCTGTATTTTCTGAGGTTCCATCTACTGTCCCATTCTTAGCATTAAGACACAAAGGAGAGAGGTCCCCATGCAGAAAGTAGGAGTCAACACTTGAGTGAGTTACAGGTCCAGAACATTCAATTTTGTTCTGTTTAGGGAGGATATTTTTCAATTTTTGAAGAGCTGATCCTTCTAAGACTGAGGAGGTTTTAGAAACGTGGTACATAACATCCAGAAGACCAGCAGTATCAGACTGTGGTTTGGACACAGAACTTACTCTTAGCTGAGGAATTTTTAATTGTACAGTAGGACTTGAAGTTTCATATTGTAGATTTTCACTTTTTTCTTTAAACTGAGTGACCATTCTCTGCAGAGTTAACTGGTGGAGGTAACTGGAAGCTGTTGGGAATTTTAATTCTGAGGTTTCAAGTAGACTGAGTTTACTTTCTGTGCGCTCTGCTTGAGCTCTTGCCCACAAGGCTACTTTTTGTAGGACTGCACAAGTTTCTTTACTGTCTTTAAATGAATAACTATCATTGAAATCTCGAGTTTTATTTTTAAAAGGTGCAGGCTTTCCTGCTGGTAAGGCTTCTAAGTGGAGAAGTAAAGTTTTTTGAGGTATGCCATAAAGTATGCCTGCTTTATTTATGTCCAGTGCTCCAGACTGAATGTCTTTCAAAGCTTTTGAGAGCAAACCATCTGCAAACTCAGCACTTCTTTCCACATAGTCCTCTCTGTTTCTGTGTAGTCTCCTGGATGGATGGAATGAAACGATGGTAAACTGATGTATGAGAGACTCTCACACAGCTATGGAAGGGAAGGGTCCACTCCTTTATTATACTCCTTGCTTCGGTAACATCACTGCTTCTGATACTTTTTAGCCTTTGAGATGTGGTAGTTAAATGATTATCCTAGCAAAATGTTACAGTTCTGGTAGGACAGTGTGTCAAAAAAATCATACCGTGGCTTCTACAGCAGCCCTTCCAAGAACTTTATATCCTAGCTCAGTATTTGGTAATAGTCTCATGTGCTTGCCATATTCCCTTGTTCACATGCTTGCAGAGCAACACTGTTATAATTTTAATTATACAATTAACGTTCCGTTAAATACCCAAATCCTGAAGGAGTTTTTGTTAGTAGAAACGTGACGTTACCGCTAAACAAGTAATAAAAGAGTCAACCCCCTCATAGAAAATTTGCAGTAATAAGTACATAACTACACATAAACATCCCAGACTTACACAAAACTAGGCTTTCTACAACAAGAAGATAAAGTGCTGTAGTTAACAATCAAGTCCATTTTTTGCAAAATAAGACACAATTTTAAAAACTTCTACTCACTATTTACAGCTCACTAATTACAAAGCCATTAATTTGCAAACTTTTTCATATCGGCAACTTAATAAAATGCACTTTTACATCATTCAACAAATGCTGCTACTGTAGTCCTATTTGTAATAAGTTATTCGTAAGACGTACAGGTGACAAAAAGGGTCCTGCTATGGCTAGTGGATGGGAGGATGCCAAGATCATAAAATCCAACAAAACAATTCACTAATTTTGTGGTAGCTTTCAGCAGATGCAATAACGTTTTCCTTGCTGAATAAAGAAATTTAACCATTTGCCACCACACACCATAGTCAGAACCATGATGCAAGTATAAGTATGATGATTAAGAGCTCTCTCTCACACGCTTGCTCTCTCTCTATTACAGAATATTATAGATAATAGTTGTTTAACTTGTTCATGTTAGTTGAAGATTTTGCATCTAATTATTAATATGGTCATTTTCGTCCAAAATTGAAGTTCCCTAAATAAATACTAAAAGAATTATTTGCATTTTCTTCTACTAGTCTCTTACTTTTAATGTGTTATGTAATCAATTTTCATGTAATTTTTAGTAACATGAACTAAAGTTTGGTGATTGTTCTGATAACTTTTCTTTAAACAGAAAAAAAAAGGAAAAAGACAAATGAAACATATGATATATACATAGACACACACTTATGAGTGACAAAAATTCTTTTGAAAGCAAAGTAGGAACCACATGTGTGTGCCAGTATATAAAGGTATGTTATGAACATAAAACCTAGCCAGAGAAGAGAAACCTGGATTGTCTTTTTGATAAGCCAAAAAGAGTCCTAAACATCGCTTACCCAGACACTGAGTTTTCAGAACACAATGGATCATATTTTGGTTCTTCCAACCTTGCGCTTTTCTTTGTAGAGAGATCTAGCACTCCATCCCCTGCAAAGAACGAGTAGTGATGATAACAGTGGTTTTAAGGAAGATGTCAGAGATTTTGTTGGCAAATGTATTTTCACCTATGGTACAATTTTCAAGCAGCTACTTTATCTTGTAAAATTTCCTTATTCCATTACAGTATCAGCCATCAGCAAATGATTTTGTATATTTGATTTGTAAACAAACTTTTTTTAAAATTGAGAAAAAATAAAAAGTAAACCCATTCAGATATAATAAAATTTATAAAGAACCTGTATTAACCAAACATGACTATATTGCATGTCTATATTGCTTTTTACTTTCAAGGCAATCAAATCAATGCACTTGATATTACAATTATTATTCATATTTACATTCTGCAAACTAACACACAATTCTGACGGTGAAGTTAAATTTGACAAAACTAAATCCTAGGCTTACAGGATCATTCAAGCTAATAAGGATCTCAGGAGGCCTCCAGACGAACATCCTGCTCAGAGTAGGGTCAGCAATGACACCAGCCCAGGTTACTGAATGAGCAGGTTCCGGAACTGGGTAACTTCCCAGTAATCTGTAACTTGCCCATAGCTGGGAAAAGAGTTTAAGCCTAATACGGAGTTCTAACACTTTAACTATACATACTCCTCTGGCTGCCTCCCCATATATGCAACAATATTAGAAATTAGAAAAATGAAAGACCTAAAGTGGGGTCGGAGTCCACTCTGTCAAGTCACTGGTAAATGATAAGTTCAAGATTTATACTTGGCTGTTAAATTCTATGAAGAATCAAAATAGAAAAACATACCTTTTAAAAATCAGTATTTAAAAACATTAACAGTTGAAATACTAATTTTAAATTCTTTTTCTTTAAAAAAAAAACCAAACATGACATTTAAATTATAATTAAATCCCCTAAATATATTTAATTTCATACCTTTCTTCCTTGGTTCTCTGTTTCAAACTTGGGCTGTTTTGTGTGCCTGAGCTCTGCGAATTCAATTTTGAGTTTCAACATGTAGCTCAACATTCAATTCTATAATCACCCTTATACTACCCCTTATTGCATTTACAGTGTCACTTTCATGTTATCGCCTATTATTTCTAAAATATCCATCAATTGCACACATTTTCCCACAGCCTCAGATGTAGACAATGAAGCATTGGTTAAAGTATACAAAAGCCAACAGTCAAATAAGAAATTGTTTGGGTAGCTCTTTATACCAACAATGCAAAGAAATAGAGTTCTGTTTAATAATCAAATCCAGATTTTTGTTTTTGGATTGCTTTCTGACTGTTCTTCCACAACTACTTTGTACTATTTGAAGGAGGTCAAAGAGATAAAAAGTAACATCATAACTCAGCATTAGGGAAGGAACATATAGAAATATGCAACTTGGCAAGGGTGCTCCTCTTCACCCGAATACATTCCTTTCAAAATTTTACTTAAGAAAGTTAGAGGAAGGACTAATGCTGATCAATCTTCCTGATGCATTGATATTACAGCAGAAAAAGCCTATTAAGAACACTATAGAAAAATTCTACATGGACTTTTTGGCCTACCCAGGAATATCCAAGCTCAATCCAAGTCCCTGAGTCCTGTGCAACCGACAGATTTCATCTGTTGTGCTCTGTCAGTCACACAAAATCCATCTCCCTTTCTTAAGTACTTGTGTGTTTCCTTTCGCAACAGTTTCTCCATCTTCAGTTGATACTCGCAGACATCACAAAAAAGTTTAGAAGACATCACTGGAAAGAAAACTACTTCAAAGTAGACAACTTTGCAGTAAAAAGCTAATTGTCTCTCCATCAATTTACAAAAAAAAGGCAAAGCTAGCTATATTTTTAGTAAAAGAAGAAGCCCCAACAAATAAACAAAATCCTAAGGCTCTTGTAAGATACCATAATAAAAATAATTTTCATTCCCAATCTTTCAGAGTTGGCTTTGACAACACCAGGCTAGCAATCAGTCAAAAAATGACTAAAACAACACAGAAGTGAAAATTCAGCCTCCTGAAACAGAAATCTAGATACATTTTCAGCCTCTAAAGGACATGTAGAACTGAAGTAATTTGAGGTTCAAGACATTTTGTTCTTCCAACACAGCAAATTCATTAAGTACATGAGACCTCCCTGAAGACAATGCTTTACGGGAAGATGATACTCAGTAAAATGAATCATACAGGAAATTTGATATACATGCAAAATACCAGACAGAGTCAGTAGACTACAGATTTTTTAGTAATTTCATTTGAATAAAAAAAAAGCAAACCATCCAATCAAAAAAAAACCAAAAACCAACAAACAACCCACCATCATTAAAACCAACAAGAAATAACCCTCACAAAAGCCCACCTCAAACTGGTAGGAAAATGAGAGCATTTGCTGTAAAGCTCTAAGACAAAGTAAAATCCTACCCAATGAAATAAATATATGTATATATACCCAGTCAAAATGTTCACTTTGGTACATTAGGTAGTACAGGACTAAAAGGTTGCAAAGAGGCATCCTACAGGTGGACTATCAATCTTAGAAACTTGTTACTTGCAAGGCAGGAATCGTTGTCTCTATACTGAGCCAGAACTTTCCACTATTTCTTACAAATCAATCAAAACGGGTATTACAGCAAGAATTCTAGACAGGAACTCAATTATACCAGGAACAGAAAAACCACTCTAAGGTGGTTTTAATAAAAGATATGAAATCACTTCAATTCTTTAGGTGAAGCCATGACTACTAAGAAGTGAGTCCTCATAAAAAAAAGTAACATTGGATAATATAGAAAAATATATTAGATGGTTTTCAGGTTTGCTACTCATGGTCTTCTAATGCAGCTATTTCTATGCAAATTAAATTATTCTTATCTTCAAAGAAATGGTTCAACCTCTGGCCTTTGATTCTCAGCACAAGATCTAAGCACCAATACTAAGATGAAACTAAGTGTGATCAAAGTTCATTTTCAAAATAATCAGGACCACAATCACTTGAAACTCCTCCAGACTAGTGATGTTAGGGAAGCAGGGAGGGGAAGGGGGAGCAACAGAAACTAGGTTATCCTTGAGTTCCTACAACTGGTATTTCTACATTGATTTCTAAACTGAGATTTTTTCTGGGTTTCAGGAAATGTCTCATTAGCTATTATGAACTGTCTTATTAGATCAGATAACCTACTCTACTCAGTCCTCAGCCTCCAGGCAGGGGGAGCACTCCACTCCTAGTGTGGAAGAGCACATCAACCTGGCTACTACACCTGCAGCTCTTTGCTTTCCTAGCAGATCTCTAAGCCTATGCTTAGAGATCTCAGAGATTTATCCCAGCCTACTCTAGGCTTTAGTTTCTGGCCTTGGTTCTGTTAGCTGTGAAGTCTATGGCCCCTTGTGAACACAGTGACCCGTGACCTTGTGTCACAGCAGTTTTGATGTTTAAGAACTGTTGAGCAAAACCTGCAAAACCTGTTGCTTCCTCTAAGAATTTTCAGAGAGCCCTACCTAGTTTTAATATAGTGAGATTTAGTAAATAACAACTCTTCCTTTACCTTTTCCATCCACAGGATAAAGGGTTTTGTAGCAACAAAACAGTCTTGTCTTCAGTACTTTTCCTGATGGTGCCTTGCCTTTTGCTGGCTATTTTCTGTGCTTCTGAACACAGAAGGAGTTTTCAGGAAACTGTCAAAAAAGTTTGGTGGAACACCAAAGCCTTTCATTAATTCTTAACTACTACTTTGAGTAGTAGTACTTTGAGTAGCCCCTTTTGACTTCAAGTACTATTTTGTAACTTAAAAAAAATGCCAGATGAAAAGTATATGGCCATACATTGGGTGATCATGGCACAGTCCTGGCAGTATCTGTGAGGAAAGGCATGGGGCTGCCCCATGCCAGACACAGATGGCTGGCTCCAAACCTACTGCAGGACACAGCTGAGTCCAGCAGCCAGCTGGGCAGAAACTCCAGAACACTGGATTGAAGAAAGGGGGGAAAGTGCCAGATGGACACAAAAAATGGGAACAAAAAAATGAGAAAATGCCCGAGGTAAGTCCAGTGGCAGAGAGAAACCATTAGGTGTAGACCATGGACAGCCCACACCCAATCCCTCTGCACTACAGGGGTGGTGGTGGTGGTCACAAGGGAACCTGGAATGAAGCTGAGCCTGGGAAAGGAGGGAGAAAAGACAGTGCTTTAATGACCCTTTTTGTTTCCAGTGTCTGAATTAACAATGAAATATTTATACTAATAAGCAATAACTTTAATTATTTGCCCCAAGCAAAGTCTGTTTAGCCCATGATGGCAAGTGGTAGTAAGCAATGACCATGTCTTTATCTCAACTCATAGGCTCCCCTTTCTGTTCTTCCCATTTCCTTCCCTGTGCCAGCATGAGAGAAGTAAGCAAGCAAGCATCTGACAAGGAACTTGGCTGTTAGCCACCATGGCAGCCAGTGAAGTAAAACACCTACTCCCTTCAAAAATGTACCTTTTTAGGGTGACTTTCTCATGCAAAAGTATTAAACTGTTTTTCACTGTATTCACAGCTCATGCAATTTATCTTGAGAACATAGCATGCGTATCTTCAAAATGCATAGTATTTTCACCAATATATACAGTAAAAACAGGATCTTAAGAAAAAGAAGTCTCTTTTCAGTAAAGTTGGAATTCTTTCAATACACTGCCAGCTATCTTTTGATGTCTTCCAGTCTATGGTGCCTCAATAAAATAAGGGAATTATGAAAATTTTCTTGCATATTCTGGCTATGTTTACACACTATCAGTGTGTGGTTCCAGAAAATCCAGAAACAAGAATAAGCTTGTACAGCTAAACCAGTGCATCATATATTTGTACTGCTTCTACTTCTGACTCAAAGTCACTTTGCTTAGAAGCTTGAAAACTATCAACCCTCCTGTATCCACCAAGTGAAAGAAGCCTCTGCATCAAATTTTGCTGCTGCTAGGAACATTCCTGAAAGAGCTCAGCCCCACGACCGCATGAGGAAATAAGCTGCTTCAGGATATTCCAATAATGTTCCTTACTCACCATTTCATTCTTCAAGGATGCTGCTTGTTCATTGGCTTAGAAAAGCAATATTGCAAAAGCACACAGTAACACCCGCCTTTTGTTAGATGCAGGCATGGAAAACAGGTTTTGTTTCACTATACAGAGTATTTGTTTTCAAAGCTTGGACAGTCTTAAGAGTTACATGGATTTGAAAAAGGAGCAAGATAGAGGTATTTTTGGAGACAGTTGCTGCTAACTGACTGACAGAGAAATGATTGCCTGATTACCAGGAAGGTACACAGGAATTAAAGCACCCTGGTAAATTACCACATTTGCACCTGCAGAGGAAAGTAAAGCATGTTCTGGAACTCCACTACCAGTCAGGTGTCAGCTGGACATACTTGGATGCCAGTGCTTAAACACTCATACTCAATACTAAATACTTCAGTTCCAGAGGTGCAATGGGTTTACCTCAGCCAGTGGCTAGACTCCAACTCAATCCCTCTACCACTCCCTGTCCTCAGTGGGGGCCAGGAACAAATGAGATGAAGATCATCAAGATAAATACACGGAAATCACTTGCTAATTACCATGACAGGCAAAACAGACTTGGAAAAAATTAATTTATTGCAATTTAAAATAGATTTGGATAATGAGAAAAAGATAAAAATTAAAGCACTTCCCCACCCCTACCTTTTCCCAGGCTCTCAACTTCACTTCCAACCCCTCTACTTTCCCCCATCCCCAGATGGCACAGGCAAGATTGAGAATGGGGGCTAAAGTCAGTACAATTTTTCTTTACAGCTTCTTCTCAACAGGCCACAGATCCTTCAGGAAACACCGAGATACTCCAGTGTGGGGTCTTCCACAGACTGCAATGTCAATGAGTATCTGCTCCACAAGCTGCACTGGAACACATGCTCCACCATGGTCCTCTCCATGCACTCCATGGAAATACCTACTCTGGTGCCTGGAGCACCTCCCTTCCCCTTTCCCTCACCTCGTTGTTCCCAGTGTTGTTTCTCACCCCTCTGCCTGTTCATCATTTTCACACTTTCTTACACATGCTTTCACAGCAGCACCATGAGCCCAGGTCCTGTGCTCCACTTCAGCCTGGTGTGGGTCTGTGGCAGAGCTGGCTGAGCCTCACACAGGGAAGCCACAACAGTTTCTCATAGATGTCATCCTACAGCCCTCCCGAACTACTAAAACCTTGCCTTGTAAGCCCAAAA
The DNA here is from genome assembly GCA_013397375.1 of Toxostoma redivivum. Classification (NCBI taxonomy): domain Eukaryota; kingdom Metazoa; phylum Chordata; class Aves; order Passeriformes; family Mimidae; genus Toxostoma; species Toxostoma redivivum. Next base: position 113,978 of record VXBI01000611.1, read on the forward strand.
ATCAGAGCTATCAGGTCTGGAAGTGTCAGAACTGAGGACTTTTTTGCTTCAGAGATGGCCTCCAGACACTGCAGGAGAGTTAAGAAGCTTTCTTTAATGGAGAACTACAGTGGCAGAATTTCTTTTCAGTGCTTAGCTAGCACTTAGCTTGGATCTGCTCACAGCTTCTAGAAGCCTGGATAATAAAGTTTACTTACTTCTGCCTCTCAAGCCCAAGAATCATTCATAGTAAAGGAGCAAGATTTCTCTATTTAACTGGTTATATCATTCATTTCAAAGATAACCATTGTAAATACAAAGCAGCTGCCTAAGCAGAAAGTGAACCTGAAGAATTTATACTTGGATCATTATCTGCTTAACAGGATTTGAATTAAAGACTTCAACTTTGAAGATCCATCAAAGCAGTGTACAAATTTGAACTTCCTCCTCTGCTACTGCCACTTCATTTGAAAACTGCAACAGGAATTACAAATAGCAAATACTAAAGAGAGTTGCATGACATTCAAAAAACATTACTCGGAATGGAACCATGGTACAGCTTTTACAAGTCTCCAGACTAAAGAAGTATACTATGTGAGAGAATTATTCGTTTCAAAAAATAAAAAATAATCCAATTAAAAAACCTTCATAATTCCCTACCATAAGCATATGACACTTTATTATAACCAAGCCATCTTCAGGAAGAGTACAGAACTGAGAGATAAGTGCAATAATAATACACAGTTCCCTGACAAAAGCTAATTGAAATACCTTTTTCACTAATCTTTGCACTTAGAACATAATGCAAATAAAAAGAGCAGGCTGACATTTTTCATCTCGAACTTATTTGCTGGTGTTGCCGTCACTACAGTGAAAAGCTAAAATAGCTTTAAAATAGCTTTAAAATTAACACATTCATGGAAAACAGAAAGCACAATACAACTTCCCTGGTAGGTAAAATGTTCAAGCCACCTTTCTCCAACTACAGTCTTACTCCACTATTATTTCTCATTTCAGCATCTCTAAATTTCACAGCAAGATGTTACCTTTAACATCTAAAAAGCACTCCAGCAAACATGGCAGTCTAAGTCCTGAGACTCTGCAGTGTCTTACATAGTTAAATGTGTAACTGTGTGTGCTGAGCAATTATTTTAGATTTAGGTGTTTCACTGAAGGTGCACAATTCTAAACTTGCTCTTTAGCCTTACTGTAAGAAATCAAATGACATAAAAAGATTATTTAAATAACTCAATTTCTCTGTATTTTAGATTTTTCTTAGATAAAAGATCAATGGATTTTCAGATAAGGGTGGCAGCATAACTTTCTTCCTGTCTCTGCCCACCTTCTGCCTTTCCTTTCATTTCTCAAAGATTTATTTGGGCTCAGCAATGATCAGAACCTGCCTTTGGGGACTTTGCTCCTACATGAACATTTAAGACTAGTTATTTATAACTAGCTGTTAAAGTAAGCTACATGCTATAGTGCTGATATCAGGAACGTATTTTTTATTGCTCTTGCAAAAGAAATGTGCTTCAACCTGGCCAATTATAAACCTCCTAAAATCTGTAATTCATCCATAGCAAAATTACATCTGAGCACAACAGGTATTTTCTCAGGATTTAAACCACTGAATATTTACTAACCCTGGCATGAACTGGTTTCCACTGACCATACAGAATAAAAGCAAGAATTCCAGTATTTCTTAATGTTTTTTCTGTCAAAGAGAAGGGATGCTTGAAACATAACCCAGAACAGGTATATTTACCATGAGGAATCCATCAGAGCTTCCTGCCCCCAAGGATCTCCAATTAAAGACTGCACACATACCAAATCTGCTTATGTATATTAAAACAGAAAAACCAAAAAACCAACCAACCAAAAAACCCAAACAAACCCCAAAAACTTAGTTCTGGCTTCTTTCAACTTTTTTAGTATGGACATGACATGTCAACTTTTCCGTTTGGTCTGCAGTATTACAGGATTGACACTGACCCTGATATCTGTAAAAGACAAAAGCTGCTTTTGCCACTGCTTTCAGTTGCACATGACAGTCACAACCCCTCCTGAAAACTACTGCTAATCCAAATCTAGTTCAAAGTCCAAAACACTCTTGTGATTATACTGTTATCTAGATAGCAATATTCCTTGAGGCAAAGAAGTTATTTCATTTTTGTAAATGATAGTGAGACAGACTTTGTTTTTCTAGCTTTACTCTTAGTTAAGAAAGCTGTGCTGATCTGTAATGATTAAGGTATGAAGTATGGAAATTTTCTCCCAGATAATTTTCTTTTCCCATCATTCTAACCTGCCTGTATTTAAAGAATCAAAACGTTCAAGAGCTGATAGAGACTCAGTGACATTTGCTCTCTGAAATCCCAGCATCTTTTTCTCTTTTCTCACGCTTCTTGACAGCCATTTCTTCAACAAAATTTTGAACCATTGTTACCTGTGACAGCACAGGTGAGAGGACTTAGGCTCAGTATTCCAAAGCTGAGAAATTCCAATGCCACTTATTTAACACAGGCACTCAGAAATCAGAATACTTATCTGCTAAGGCGTAATATGAAAAATGTTTCTATTTGACATGGACATTAATTTTTAAGGGAATAAGACACCATAAAGTAAATAAATGACAGCAAAACACAAATTATCAGATACAGAAATTTACCTTGCTGAGTATTCTGTTCTTGAGTTCGATTCACAGTGAGGTCTAGAGGGCTATCCTGTTCTTCCTGAAGGGAGTTTTCCGTTTGGTTCATTTGGATACTTTTACACATCAGACTTGGTTCAAATGATGAACCATTTCTGTTCTCTTGAATTTTGCTACTTTTTGAAATGTACTCAATCGCAAACTGACGGATCATTTTTTTCATTAATTCCTGAGCAACTAGGGGAATGTTAGGATCACAGTTCTGAGGAAGATCTAGAAATAAAAAACACAGGTAACAGATATATTAAGAACCAAACTTAATTACTTTTCTTATAATAAATGCTTGCTATAAGCACATATATGAGTTAAATAAGTACATGTGTAATGAACATATTAATTCAGATGACTATGAAGTCTCTTTTTAATGACCACTCCTAACTGAAAGTCACTTGGAAGAGCATTTAGGATAGATCATTAATTTTCACCTTACTCCTCTATCACAGCATGCAAGTAAGAGTATGTGGGGTTGCATTACTTAGGGGACTCAGAATCTGTATTGTTGGCAAGTGAGTTGAATTTTCATTTGCAGACTGTTCATTTTCAGTTTTGAAAGTAAAGAATATTGAATACTAACCATGAAAGTAAAATAAGATAAAGACTGATACAGAAAGAAGTTACTTTCAAAGGACAACCACAAGAAAAATAATTTTAAAGCATAGTTCTAAAGATTAGTCCTCTTCTTAACCTGGAACAGCTAAACTTTTGAGGAACTGCTCTTTAAAAGGAAAAAAAAAAAAAGGCGAAAAGACGTGTTCCACTCTGACATTATAATCCCCATTGTAGGTTCAGGATTAAAATGTAAAAACTGATTATGATGCTATTTGAAATGTCCCATTTGAAATGTCCCCAAATTTGTAGTAATACAAGCAATTGAATACAAACAAAGTTTTAAACTTTTAAAATAAAAATCTTACAGGATTTTCAGGATATTTTCAAAGTGCTAGCAATAAAAATACTTGGATGAAAAGCTTTATTTCCTATTTTAAACTGAGTATATCCTATTATTTGCTTGTGTATGTAACATTTCAATGGAAGGAAGGATCTAATTTTAGAAACATATTTTAAAAAGTATCAAACATGATACATATGACTTTATTTTAATGTTATCTATCAGCTAGAAAAAAGTAAAACTTCCTATTAAAAAGCATAACTGAAACTGCAACTGTGAATCACCAAAAAGAATCCTGATAGAAGCAAGAGAAAAAAACAAAATGCAAGTGTAACTTAGCATAAATAATGTAATTAAGAAACTCACAAGTAAAATGTGCTACTGCATTGATGACTGCAACACACCATTTCACAAGACAAGTACAATTGACCATATTCAGAGATCTATGCTTTCCCTTAAACTGGCAGTAGTAGTACTTCACTATCCCACTCTTCCTTTCCTCCTTCAACTCTACACCCCTCTCCACACAAATACCCTTTTCAATATTTTAACCTATCCTTTTAACCCCATCCTTGAGTTCATAGGTAAAGAGCAAAGGAATTTTTAATCAAGAAGGGAGAAGGATTTAAAGTGAGTGTGAAAGCAATGAAGAAGAATTAGCTTTTAGGTGAGCTCTAATTGCCTGGAGAAAATACCAAAGAACATGGTTCTGTAGTTACTGGGATAATAATCTGAAACAGATAAAACAGAAGCTAAACTGAGGGTTTTCTTCATGGAAGTGAAGAAACTGAAAGGGCTGGGTTGGGTAGATGTTTGCATACAAAATGTACATTTCCTAAAAGGAAGTTTGGAGGATCACACAGCATACTTGCTCAAGCATTTTATGCCAATGAAGCTTTATCCATATACTATCAAGAGAGTGACTGCCAGCACTGATCAAGGAATGTTGCTCAGGTTTAGGGTGAATGCGTGGAAAGATTTTTTCGTCTTTGTTTCAGGTTTATTTAAAACATATTCCATTTTGAGAATTCATTTTCACCAACAGAGCATTGCAAGGAATTACAAACCTGCACCTATGAGATCTGCTGTCTATAGCACACAAGAGGGCAGCTGACTCTCTGCTCAGATGCTTCCTGTCAAGACTTTTGGTTGGCCTCTCCGCAGTACTTGATGAGGTATGGTGAAGCTCCAGCATTTTTAAGACATTGTGGCTTCAAGAGAACTTACCCAAGGCATGACAAAACAAATCTGCTTAAATCTGGTTAAAGCTCTATCTTCCAACAATATTTCAACCAGATCTCTACCAAAATACCTAAAATTGACAGGTGTTTCATGAAGAGATGTATGAGGTAAAATTCTAAATGATGGAGAATATCTACAAAGAGAAAGATCTCTCCCCACCACGTAACCTCCAGATACAGAAATATAAACAGAGCATATCTATTTCCTGATTCCTAAATAATGAACTCAATAAATGCTCAACTGGAATTTACCATTCTAGAGACACATTTAGAAGTAAGGAAAAAAAATTACAGATAGTGGAGCAGTAAGGCAGTAGGTGTAAAGTACTGATGCATATGCAGAATACAAGAAAAGAACACGGGAAGTTAAGAGATGAAATTAAATAACTGAATTACCTAGGAACAAAAGTGTTTGCCTGACAGGTAGTTCCAGACAATGAAATCTACTGATCAACAGCTTAGCTTGAAAACTCAAAAATTATACTGCTTGTAATCAGAAACTCATACAAAATGAATGATACAAAATATTATCAAGACTGAGTAGGGTCTGGAATGACCCTACTTATACAGGGTAATTAGTTTGTTGCACGCACAAAAGAAAAACTTCTTTGACAACTTCTAGGTAACAGGGATCAGTGCAAATGGGAGAATTATTTTACATCTTGGTGTAATCTGTACCTTTAAGAAGCAAAAAGGCCAGAGAGTACAGGGGACCTACCATTAGCAGGAAAACACAACAGCCTGGAACAGATTTTTCCTCATTAATCACCATCCCCTGCATCAATTATTATAAAACTGCAGGACAAAACTAATTCAGAACTGTCAAGTTTTTACTGCCTTTCTGTTCCACTTTAGACTTTTAGCACCGGTAATAGCCAAGCATATATTGCTTTTAGCCACCTGCTGGAAAAGTCAGCTTTTCTCTTAGGAGCAAAGTCATCTTTTACCTAGTTAGAATAATAAAGGATTTATTTTTTGTTCTTATAATAATTTCCTTAGTATTAGTTTAATTTTTTTGTAATGATTCCCGAATGCTCCCTATGAAAAATAAATGCAGCAGAATTTCTCATATATCCAACTGCTACAGCTATTGGCAGTTTACAGATTTTAAGTTAATTTACTCTAAAAATGTAATATGATGAGGCGGTGGTGTGTGTCTATCTAAGAGCATACACTCTAAAAAATGGGCTCCCGGGTTGCATCTGAAGTGCTCTCGCTGCTAAATGCATATTCAATCAACAGAGTTAGACTCAGGTAGTCTAAACTTATCTGCAATAAATGCAAATAGTGTTGCTATCACATTGACTGATCTGTAATGTAAATTATTAACTGGTAAATCATGGTGGAATTACCTTGGGAGGTCTCTAGTAAAACTGCTTATTCAAAGTAGTAATATTTGAGGTCAAAACAAGCTCCTCTGCATTTTGCCTAGTTAGATAAGGAATACATCCATGGACAGGAGACTCTACATCCTCTGGTTGGCATGTTCTACTGCTTGCCTGTCCTCATTTTTCCTTACATTAAAAAGGACCTCTCATTTCAACTTGTTTACAATCTGACATTTTCCTGCTATGAACCTTTGTAAAGACTTTGACCCTGTCTTAAAAATCATAAAATATCCTGAGTTGAAAGGGACCCACAAGGATCATCAAAGTCCAGCTCCTAGCCCTGCACAGGACATCTCCAAGAGTCACATATGCCTGAGATTACTGTCCAAACACTTCTTGAATGCTGTCAGGCTTGGTGGGGTGACCATTTTCCTGGGGAGCCTGTTCCAGTGACCAACCACCCGCTGGTTGAAGAATGTTTTCCTAATATCCAGCCTAAACTTCCCCGGCACAGCTTTGGGACTGAGGTCAACCTCAGGTCTTGTTACTAATCACCAGGGAGAAGAGATCAGTGCCTGCCTCTTCCCTTCCCATCAAGAGAAAGTTGAAACTGCAATGAGGTCTCTCCTCAGTCTCCTCCAGGCTGAAAAAGGCAAGTGACTTCAGTCACTCCTTGTACAGCTTCCCCTTAAAACCCTTCACCACCCTTTGGACACTCTCTAATGTTTAACATCTTTCTTATACTGTGGTGCCCAAAATTGCCCCCAGTACTCGAGGTGAGGCTGCCCCAGCTCAGAGCAGAGCAGGACAATCCCTCCCTTGCCCAGCTGGCCATGCTGTCCCTGATCCCCCAGGACACAGTTTGCCCTCCTGGCTGCCAGGGCACTGCTGGCTCATGTTCAACTTGCCACTGACCATGACTCCCAGGTCTCTTTCTGCCACGTTGCTCTCTAGTCTGTTCCACCCAAAATGGGGAAAAACTTCACCCATCCTGTGACTCATAGTGGTAATTTTCCACTACACATAAAAAATTTCTAATTAGTCATATAAAATTTTTAAACATAATAAAGCATATTTTGGGCAAAAAAGGTATTAGAACTCTGAACTTAGTATCACTACCAAATATTTCTTAATTGTTATCAGCAGATGGCACCAGATATACTTGGTATGACCTGAATAGGTTTTTTTTCTAAGATGTTTTATTTAGAGTTGTAACTATAGCTAGAACTTGCAAAGGTTTAGATTTCCATGCCTACATCTGTTTAACCTCCCATTTTTAATAGTTGTTATAAAATACAAGCAGCTGTATTTAGTCAATGGATCATATATGTACATATATACTACTTCAAATGCAGTAGAACAGTCTCTATAGGGTTTAGAATAAAAGTTAACCCTAATGTTACTCTAATTTATCTCAGATTACTGCAGACCCAATGTTATTAGGATAAAAGAAGACTGAATTTGTATGATGTAATCTGATATTTTCTGCTTGTGATTGTCAAGGTAAGAGTTTGAATGCAAAAGAAGATAGTAATAAACGTTAATGTAATTATGAATAATTGCAAGGACTTATTTTAATTCAAAGCTCATTTTTAGGATTAATACTTCCTCAGTTTACGTGCTGGACAAGCTTGTAACTATTCAAATCTGTACTATTAACTATTCTGCACATTATGTGTGATCACTAGACTGCAATGTCTATAAAGACAGATTTGACTGTTTGGCAGGACAATGAACAGTGAGTTAAAAGCTCCCAGAATAGTGTTCCACAACAGTATTCCATTTACCAAAAATCAGTACTTTTTCATTAAAAGTCAACCCAACGGCTTAATTTGTCTTCTGACACAATGCCAGAAGGCAGTGAAAAGCAGCAGGGAATCACAATCCCCCTCGTACCTGCTGTCCATTTCTGTGAGGAGCAGGACTAAGAACATACGATTGCTTCTCAGTGTGCTTCATAAATTCACTCCATCTCTCCCCTTTTCACAAAAGGGCCACATTTTCCTTTAACAACCCCACCTCAACAGCCACGAAACTGTCCCAGTGACACTCTTAGTTATATTTGCAAAATCCTTCAGGTCACTGTCAGGTCATCAGCACACTAAAACAGGAATACAACTATTTATTCTGAGCCATGTATCCCAATTAGTTCAGTTAACTTGACCAACCAACAAACAGAAGGAGTATACTCTTCTGTTCTCATAAACATTCCACCTTTTTTCCTCCTCTATTCAGGTTGCAATTTTCACTACTCTATATCCAGGCATATTTCTATGAATCATTGTAAATGTAGGTGAAATGATCAAGAAATGCAGTCAGTGAAGAGAATAACACTGGCAGTTAGGTGGTCAACACAAAAAATATGCTTTATCTCCTTAAGAAAGCAGTGAAACCCCACTAATACTCTTTCCTGATGAAGTTTGAGAGGGACAGCAAAACTGTCACAGAAGTTTACCACACAAACTTTGTCAATATCAGGGATTACAGAAAACCTTTCAAGATTTTGAAAGGAAAAAGTAGATTTCTTGAGATTATTAGTGAAAAGAAACTGCAGACTTTGGATGAAGTAGCATGTGCAACTCAAACCTACACCTCAGAAAGTAACGCCTTTTTTTTAGTGTGAGATAATGTGCACACAATTTCATTGTCATAGGTTTGCTAAATTAAATATACATTGTCCAAGAAGCATAACCAGCTTGTGAGAGCTACACAACTGAAAGATAACTACAAAAGGAACAGAAGAATTCAAACTTAAATTCATGTATATGGTACAGTGTAAGAAAGCCATATTTATGAATGGAAATATTTTAGATTATAGCAGCGATATCTAGAAATAGTAAAGAGCTTTAAAAAGCTTACTGTAAAATTACTTTGGGATGGGAAACATGGCATTGAAGATATTTGACAAAGCAGCCCAGAGAATCTGAAAAGAATCAAATAATCTCAAACATTCTCTCTATAATTTTGTGCCTAATTCCTTAACTTCTGCAAGAGCTTCTCATATCTCAGTCGCCTCTTGGTGGATCATCTATCCTGAAGATAGAACCTGACTCACAAGTGGTGTTTTTTGGTTTTGTTTAAAGAGGTCACACTAATATTGCATGGAAAAATGATCTTCTAACAACACAAAATGTGTATTACTAGAAATACAGAAAATTTTTCCATGAACAAAATGTCTGATAAAGCTTTTAAACAACTGTGATTCTGCAATATAACAATGATCACGTCATATTCTATAATATTCATAGTAAAAAAAAACTTAATATGTGTTTTTAAAGCACACTGTGTTTTGCCCTTAACAAAACAGAACAGTTGAACTTCAGCATTATGTAAGTGGAAAAGCACCACTCTAAGTCTACTCTGCCTACATCACCAAAAGGATAAAGAGAGATGTCATAGTTGGGAAGAAAGCATTTGGGTTTCAGACACATTGTTTAAATGGCAACAATCAGCATTTGATGGCAAGAAGGACTTTGCTGACGTGTCTGCTGAGACAGGACCTTCCCACAGACACAAAACTGGTCTTTCACTAATACTTTGTGAAGTTGGGTTCCTAATGGGGAGACTTTAGTTGCTTACAGCATTTCAAGAGTTTACCCATTTTGGCAGAAATTCTATCATCTTTTGTCCCAGATTCTACAGACAAATTGTCATACATTAATGTCTGAAGGCTGTCTGCTCCAGGCAGTAATATATCATGGCTTAATGTTTTGAGATCATCTGAACAAGTCTCCCGATACAAAAAAAAAGAAACCCCAAATCCACAACCAAATCCCCTCAAACTAGCCTGCAAATTAAAAATGCCATATATTAATTTCTTCAAAATAAAAGATTAATGGGATCAACAAATGAACTCTCTAATTTGCTCACTAGTCATAGAAGTTGCTCAGAGGTCTAAATTAGCTACAATAGCAAGAGAGTAGATCATCTTGAGGAGTTTGCGATCCAAACAAGTGTTACTCCATTTTAAAGACAGCCAAAGAATTCTACAATTTTCTAACAACAAAAGAACATCTGGTTTGGGACCAGGTGTAAGAACTATTCTGTAGCTAAACAATTACTGGAATTTTTTTTTATTCCTTTCTTCCTAAGTTGATACTTGAACTCAAAAACTTACAAAAATTCAGAAAGCAGACTTGGGATTTTCTTAGTAAAACTCTTCATCTTCCTTCTAGAATCCAAACCAGTTACTTGAATACCTCATAAATTGGTTTGACATGCCCTTGGCTATTTTCTTCCTTTTCACTTCTCATAATTTGAAAAACTTTTAAGACTTTGCTAAAACCTGAATTGAAGCAATATTCTTAGTAAATTCTTACCCAAGAATACAGAAATACTTCAGATAATCACAAAAAAACTGCAAGGTTTGTTTTTCAATAGACAAAACCTCTTTAACCTAGCATTACTGATATGGCAGATCAAACCTAAAGAAGATGCTAAAAGCCAAATGTTCTTTGTGAAAAACTTCACTTAAAAGTCATTCACTCCACTAAGGTGAGGTCATGCCAAGTTTCATTTCTCCCCTGACAGAAGTTCCTCTCAAGGAGTATCAAAAGAGATCATCTGCAGCTGGCATAAAGCAGGCAAACATTGAAAAATATTCTACACATCAAGACCAAGAAAAAATTACGAAGTAGAAATCTGAAGGAATTAAATTATCTGCCTAGGGAGATGCCATACAATTGGGCCTGTGATGAGAATATAAGACTTTAAGAACTAACAAGGTGCCAACTTCATTTCAAGTGGAAAATAGCTGGTTTGAAAGAAAGGAAAATATGGACTCAAAATTCTGTTGCACTCCATTTCAAATTCTTTAAAATGCAAAAAAGCAAAACATAGACTGAGTAGACACAAAGTCTGTACAGAAAAAGATTCTACATACCCCATGTTCAAGGGCATAATGATCTCTCCTGCTAAGCAATGTAAAAGGGAGAAAACTAATTTTGCTTTTTTCTCCCACCTGTGTGAAGAGCCTGTCACCCTGGCCATACTCAGCTCATACACATGCGAAACCCAAGAAAAATCTATGAAAATTGTAGTTACTGCATTCACAGTAACTTCATTCACATGAATTTAAAGAAGAAAATTACTATTTCTGCTCTTGTTGACAACAATTAACCAAGTAACTTTCATGAAGTAAACTGACTTGTCATTCACTCATGTACTGCTCTATCTTGATTGAGTCAAAGAACAAGAACAGCCAAAGAATTAATGACCTACTAAATACTGTATTTTGACAAGAAGTTTTAACCTCCAACTTAGACTTATTTGAAGAGCAACATTCATGCAAGAAGATCCCAAATTCCATTTTGCAATCGGCAAAGCACATTCTCTCACCTAAAATGTTTTTCGCATTGAAAACTAGAAGTAAGAATTTAGGAACAGAAAATGTTTAAATGCTTAGAATTCCAGAGAATGACACCTGAGGTTGGCATGAAAACAAATTAGCAGCTCATGGTAAAAAGAAAATATCCAATAAAATTTATGAACAGTGATTCAAAAGAATGACACTTAATGTAAGAAGATGAATAGAAATGGCAAGTTGGAAAGGTAGTACTTCATTGGTGATTCAAAAGATTAAGGAAAAGCCAAAGGAATAAAAAAAAAAAGCAGCAGAAACATCTATTTCAGCAGATAAATTAAAAAAATACTTGGGAAACAAAATTAACCCTGAATAATTTGATTCTTCTAGACTTTTTGTCATATTCCATAATGCAAAAGACATGCTTTTATTACCTTTCTTTCGAAAGAGTGCATTTAGATAGTTTTCTGCTTGGCATTCAATCTTATCAGTGTTGGACTGGCCCTGAGATGACAGTTCCTCCGTAGGCGTTGACTGTGAAGAACCGAAAACTGATGCACGATCCTAGAAAACATACGAAGATCATAACATCTTTCAGAAGTTAGTGTGCTGGTAGTAAAATATACAACTAAATTAAATTACTGAGCTACTGAATGGAATAGAACCACTAAAATCAAACTACCTTGAGTCAAAATGCAGAATTTACTTATTTGCAAAATTCAATTCTCTTACTTTCATACCGAAAAATGAGTGTTGGGGAGTAGTGCTTAATATAATGCTCATACTTACACCGGCTGTTTCTTTGTGTAAATTACAAAAGGAACATTTCTCATCCATAGACCAGTCAGTTAGCTCTTCTGGCTCACAGTCTTAAAGGAAAAAAAGAAAGCTAGATGTTTTAAACAAGTAAAAATGGATTTTGAGAACAAAATACACTTCCTAAAATTCTCTTAAATAAATTCCATCCCTAATATGATATGTATTTATTGGTACAATGCATTTAATCATATTCAATTCTTCAGATATTTTCAAATTCTTGTCTGGCTTGTGCAGCTCAACTTACAAATAGCAGAGAGTGCCTTTCTTAAAAGAAAAGGTAAGCTTGTGTAATTCAATTGTTAATCCATCATAATTACAGAGGCATCTGAATACTGCAAAGAAAGCTCTGAATTGCAGACCTCATTCTTTTTAACTCAAGTGTGCAAACTTGTAGAAAATTAAGCTAAGAATTAGGATATGGACTCCTCAACGTGTGAGCTACATACATTGTACTTATAGAATTTTAATTGATTTGATATCATCACTATAGGTAAATTCAAGCCTTATACTCACTTGGAAGTACTTCATTTATCTAGAAAAGTACCTTTATATGTTTTATCAGAAAATGTACTTTGGTCTAGAGGAAACACAGGACTTAAACTTATATTGTCTATATCAAGTCCAGTCTTCTACTAAATGGAGACACATAATCTACCTTCTTTAAACAAGCTACTAAGCTCCATTTCAAAAAATTAAGAGTTTTCAGCCAATACCCTTCTCTACACGAACACCAGTTACTTTAAAACTTTTCCCAAACTAACTGGGCTAATAGTTAAAATTAAGCCTCTAATTGCTTGTTTAAAATTGCACATGGCAATTTATTCCAGTTTGCTTTTGTAGCAATTTTATTCTTGTATCTATGAACACTAACTAGGTATTTAACACCTTGATGCATTTACAGACTTTCATTATTGTCTTTACACTTCATTTTGTGGCTGATCTAGTCCACCTGGTCTTCCTCGCAAGATTCAACTCCATCTCTTCTGCACAAGTCTCACCTGAACACCAGTTTCCTGAACATGGGAACCAAAATCTCAAGATGATGTCTTTTACCTTTCCACCAGACTGCCTAACACTGCAGGCAGTACTTTTCCTACAGTATCCTAGTTATACAGCAGCATTTATTACAGCTGCAGTGTTTTGCCAGGTGAATCCAAACACAACTCACTACAACACCAAGGTCTCCATCCTGTTCATTTCCAGTTCATGTGCTTACAACATAAACAACTTTTTCACTCCCATTATTAATTCCCAGGTATGTTTCCTCCTTTTCTCCATACCACTAAATTATAGTCAATTCTGTTTAGGGAGAGTCTTAAGATTATCTGATTTCAATAGCACATGATGGCAGACTGATCATGGCTGGCTGCCCATCCCCCAGTCCACTGATGTTCTCACTGCCCCTCTTCATTAGGGCAGGGGTGAGGAAGTAAGATGGTAGGGGAGAAGATCAGGAGGAGAAACTTGTGGGTCACAGTAAAGACAGGCGATCACTTACCAATTACTGTCACAGCAAAGCCAGACTCAACTTGTGGAGAATCAATTTCATTTATAGCCAATAAAAACAGATTTGCATAATAAGAAAGGGAAAACACTAAACCACCTTACCACCCCTTCTTCCCAGGCTTCAGCTTCACTCTTTCATTCCTTACTCCTCTACCTCCTCCCCCACCCCAAACAGTGCAAGGAGGATGGGAAACAGGCTGCTCTCAGTCCATAACAGTTCCTCTCTGCCATTTCCTTCTCCTTTTTCCCTGGTTCCAGCTTGGGATCTCTTCCATGGGCTACAGGCCTTCATTAACTGCTCCAGTGTTCTTCCCACAGCTGCAGCTCTTCATGAACTGATCTAGCAGGTATCTTTTCCACACGGCACAGTCCTTCAGGATGAGACCACTCCACAGACCCACAGCTCCTGCCAGAGAACCTGCTCCTGCACGGGCTCCTCTCTACAGGCTGCAATTCCTGACAGAGGCCTGCTCCAGCATGGGACCTCCACGAGCTGTAGCTTCCTACGAGGCATCTCCACCTGCTCCACCGGTTCCTCCATGGGCTGCAGGGTGGATATCTGTTCCAATACGGTCCTCCATGGGCTGCAGGTTCTCTGTGCTTTCCCATGGTCTTCTCCAAGGCTCCAATCTCTGCTCCAGTGACTGGAGCACCTCTCCCTTCTTCTTTCTCTGACCTTGCTGTCTGCAGGGCTGTTTCCCACTGCCCACTGTCCTCCACCCTCTTCCCACAAGTGCTGAGCTTTTACTTCTTCTCAAATGTATTATTAAAAAGGCAAGATCAGAATAAAATTACTCTGAAAAATAAAGGTTCTTCAGTTGAAAACGAATTCTGTATTATTGTATTATATGCTTTCAGGGATGCAAAACAGCAATTTTTACAGGCTGGACAGCTGATGTTTAAAAACAGACATGGTGTTTTTCTTGGCTGGACAGTAACAAGAGATAATGAGTCATTTTTGCTGAATTAATCTACCTGTCCCAGCCCATTAGAGCTATTCCTTTAGGAAGGCCACAGCATAAAAAACCACTATTCCTTCTTAGTAAGTTTGTTGCTTTCCTTACAACCATGAAAACTCTATGAACCTTGGGATTCTACACATAGTTAACACAGGTTACACTTAGTAAACGACAGGTTTCATACTTTCACAGAAGTTCTTCTGCCTTGGAATCCTGAATTTCCACTAGTAAAAGTCAAACTAGAGACCAATTCTTGTGTATTGCCAAAAAACCAAGCCTTGAGAAACATCAGCTCTACATAACACTAAAACCTTT
The DNA here is from genome assembly GCA_013397375.1 of Toxostoma redivivum. Classification (NCBI taxonomy): domain Eukaryota; kingdom Metazoa; phylum Chordata; class Aves; order Passeriformes; family Mimidae; genus Toxostoma; species Toxostoma redivivum. The sequence goes on from VXBI01000611.1 coordinate 129,026, forward strand.
ATTCAAAGTAGTATAAATCATATACAATACATATTAAGTCTGTCAGTGAGCTAAGCAAAACTGTATTAAATATATATAAGATCTATCAAATGCCAGACAGCCAACAGTCTCAGGTCACTACCACAGGAAACATCCTGAGGTCAGTATTAAGTTTTTAACTACAGATAGGCAGCCATACTCTCAAAAAAATCAGGGCACAGACCACACTTTAAGGTGAACAAACTTTCCTCAGCTGCACTGAATTTAGAAAGAGGATCATCTTTCCTCCCCATTTTATCTTGCTTGAGGTCAGATGACGAAAGATTTGCAGTCAACCTACAATGCTTGCCAGTCCATGAGAAATAGTTGCTAAGACTGCAAATAGGATTTTAATACTAAACACGTACAGATTATTACTTGAAAGCAAAACCCTTTAGCACAAAACTGCTAAACTTATTTCCATTTATTAAGAATAAAATGGTGAACTTGGACAAAAATAATTTTTTTTCATTTCTTAAGAGGCTCACATCTTTGTTTCCCCAAACCACTTTTCTCAAGAAGTAATGCCAAATTAAGTAAATTAATTCAGACATCTGTATCTGTACTGAACAGATTCCATGTTTGTATCTTGAAATGCGAAATAATTGTCTAGTAAATATAAAATAGCTTAAAAATTCAACTCTTACTTACAATATTTTATGATTATAATAGTATCCCAAAAGATTTTCCAGCTATTTGTGAAAATTTTGAACATATCACTCCCTTTCTTTTTATACAGCACTACTGCTTCCAAATAAGTACATTAAAACAGCTGAAGCATTTATCATATTCATACTTTTAATTTCATAAAAGCTCCAATTCTATTAAGAGTTGTGTTTCTGATACAATTTTTCACTACTATAAAAACTCCAAAACAACATAAGAAAAATTAAAACCTTTCATCATGTATAAAGACAATTTTTTCCTGGAAGAGAAAGATCCCTGAGAGCTGCTTTTCTCCAATAAGACACAGGTTCTCTGTGTTAAGAGGCTGGTTAAGAAAACAGAATCCCAGTACACAAATTCCCCAAAAGAAATTACACACGTACTACCTGATTAGAGGAAAAGCTTTTTAACCGTTTAGCTAACTATCCATATGTAGAACATAAAGAATAACAATTTATATGTGAATCTACTTAGCTGAAAATGGGTATAAGGAAAGGATTAGAAAGCCCTAAAGATTCAATGACATAAGAAGCCTCAGTTCAGTGCTTGAACCAAGGTCAGATGCCAAGATACAGAACTTGACCCCTCTGCAACCAGAAGCTGAGGAATCCAAGTAGTCAGGAAAACAAAATGGTGCTGAATAATGGTGACAAGAACCACTTTAGCAAGTCCAAAGTAAATCATTCATATACAATTTCAAGACACAGTAAAAGGTTTAAAAGGAATTTTCTTGGAAAAGTGTAATAGTGTAGTAAATCTGAAGTGCACCTTTTACCATTTAAATTTGTCATTACAATTTATTATTCACTCAAGTAACGTTAAGATAATAGAATACAATATTTTAGTCTATAGATCATATAATATTTCAAGACAAAACTAAGGAGGAAATACGTAAATCATGTAACATTTCATGTACATTACTGATGTTTTTAATGTCATAATAGATAAAGCAAACAACATAAAAAAATTGTACTGTAATTGCTTCTGTAAAAAATTGCTACTGTATCTAAGCAGCATATATTTCAGCCAATTCTCACATATTTCTGCATAAAAAAGCCACATAATTTCTTGAAGTATGTTTGAGGAAACACTCTTTCTGCTAATGAGCCATAATATTGCATGTTGACAGTATTAGTTTAGTGGTTATGATGAGGAAAATGAACTAAAAGATGCAGTAATTCAGGCACATTGGAGTCTAAACATGAGTTCTAATTCTACCAGCTACACCTTTTACCTAAGGCAAATTACTTACTTTGTATCTTAGTTTCTTTATCTGTTAAATGAAAAGTGGCACTTAGAACAGCGGATTTGTACAAATTTTACCTGAGACTTCTGTATTAATCTTTACAACAGATTCCAAATCAGAAATAGCCCTGCCTACTATACTAATGATAAAGATGACCTCTACTGTGCCAGTATAAACAATTTCATATGGCATTATTGAAGTTACAGATACTGTATCTATAAAAATGAACCAAAATAGAGTAAGGTAAGGTGGGCATCCCAACCCACTACACCATCCCTCTTCTGCAGGTGGCTCCAGAACTAAAATCAACTTTATAGATGCATCAGACATGGAAATAGGCTTTAATTGTTGAAGAACTCTTGCACATTACTAACAAAAATTTTCAGAAATTAGAAAAAAATGGCTCTGAAATGTTGCATTTTAGATAAACATGAATTTAATTTGTAAGACAAAGTCACAAGGACATCAAATAGCAAAGACTGCAAGCAATGGAAATATCAGATTTTAAATAGGTAAGAAATCTTCAACAGCATGAGGCAAATAAGCTAAAACTTTACTCCTAAGACAGCTAAAATATGTCCACACATGAACTCCAAAGGAGCAATATAAACTTTACTGTGTAGCATATCAGCATATCATGCCCCTTTAACTGTAGCTTAGACTTTGGCCACTACCCTCATTAGCTCAGTCCTTTCTGCCTTTTCTCCAAAAACAAAACAAAACAAAACAAAAAAAACCCCACAAAACTAAGAAGACGTAAACCCTTTGATACAAAAAAATAAAGCTTTAAAGCCTAATACATACAATGTATTGGAATTATAATCAGAAAAAAAGAGACAGTGCACACTTATAACAATATCCTGTTTCCTTTTCAAATGTGCTTGCTTATAACAGCAGATGAGAATACTAGTCATGAAAACAAGCTTTAATCCAACTGTACATATTTCATAAATGTTTTTATGTCATATTAGTGGCATGCCTAGCTTGAGACAGGAAAAAATACTCTGAAAGCATCAGCAAAGTAGTATTCCAAGTTCCTCCCCTTCCTCATGAAAATACTGTTATGCATATGACACAGGCCAAGGAACTTGCACATTCTGAAGGGGATAAAACCATACCAAGTTAAAGCAATTGCTCCAAAAGTATTCTAAGCAAAGATATACAGTACATGCCACACTGCCTCATGTACTAGCACCTAAATAAGTGATATGCATTACAAATTACACTATCAGACAATGAATTGTAAAGAAATGAGATGGAACATTTTTAAGGTTTGATGACAGAAAGCACATTTTAATGAATTTGGCAAAACAATTCTTTCAATACTCCAACACAATTTTTTGCTGTATGGTTCTCATGTTGTTAAATACAGATAAACCATTCCATACTTAACTAAGGACTTATGTGTTACTGACAACTATTCCAGCAAAACCAAACCCATTTGGATTAATGCTAGGTCTTATAAGGGTAATGGAAAAAGTGTATATATATACACACACACAGACACACACTTAAATGTACTATGACTTTATATATATATACACGCACATATAAGGTACTATAAAAATTAGGAACTTTGTGTATGTATAATAAAGATGTAAAAAAACAAAAAGAATATATAAAAAGCATAAACTCTCTTGACCACTACAAGACCAAACTACCATCCACTACCTTCCTTTTCCCAATTAATGTCAATAGAAAGCTGAGCAGCTTGTCTGCCCTTTCTAAAAGATGTTCAAAAACCAAAGTAGGAGATGTACTGTTCCAGAAGAATAAGTCTTTCTCATGAGAGCTTCACAGAAAAGCTTAGCTAATCCAAATTCCCCTGTATGGGAACAAAACCTAGGTACCATTCTACCTAGTGTTTTGCTTACTCACAGTATTGACAAGAAAATGAAAAATGAATACTGTAAAGAAAAGCATTGGAAGATTTCCTTTTTCAAATTCAAGATATATACCTAAAATTACCTTTAGCTGAAAGAAAAAACAGTAAGTTAAGGTCATTGCACTAAAAGCTGGCTCATTTACCTTCAAATAAACTGAGGTCTCTTCGTAGCCTTGGTCCATAAAGCCCTTCTAAAATACTTTCAAAACCTGGAGACAAAAGAAACATTTAAAACAGTAAATCAAGAGTTCCTTAAAAGAAAGCAAATGCCAGAAAACTGACAAGTATCCTCAAATTCTCAGAGCAATTCCAAAAATTGTTACATTCATCAAACATATATTTACTCCTTCCACTATAGTACTACTCAACGACATTAGAAGATAAAAATAAGACATGGCAACTGCCATCTGCCCACAATCAGCCTATTAAGCCATGCCCCAACAACCTCATTAGACTTAAAATAACCACCACAGAATCCTAAAGGTGGGAGGATTAGCCTCATAGCTCTAAGCAAGTGAAAGAGATTCTCTTAGCCTGAGAATCTGAGTAATGTAAAAAGAGAGGAAAAAATGAAAAAATAAAAAAAAAAAAAAAAAAAAATTAAAAAACAGA
>VXBI01000611.1:133467-153802 GCA_013397375.1 Toxostoma redivivum
AAAAAAAAAAGAAAACTTGAAGACCAGTACCTTCTCATGATCTCCTGAAACTATATAATCTGAACAAGCTAATACTATGACAAATAGAAAAACAATCAAGCTTCTTTTGCTTCTGATACCATAACAGTGCTCTCTAGTCCTCTCTATCTGTAGAAAAACATTTTAAAATTAAGGATTAGAAAAATCCAATTATTTTACAGATTTACCAGCTAGTCTGTTTAGGTATTTGGTAAAAATTAAATACTTCAATAAGGGTAATGAAAGACAGAGCAAATCAAATGACTGATACATAAATAAATGAAACAAAAAATTTTAAAAACCCCAAACCCACAAAAAAGTGCATGACAACTGATGAAATATGGTGACAATTTACAGCATCAATATAACAGAAGTTTTGTTCAATACAGAAACAGTTTCCAAGTGCCCCCTTTCTCCTTCCAAATAATAAGCTTATTTGAAAATAAGAGGATAATTCAAAGCAGCATTTGAAGGTTCTCATTCTTTATACTAAAGGCCTATCTGTAGTTATTTTGCTAGACCAGAACTTTGCAAGACCATTTTATCATCACACCACATAGGAAATACCAAAATCTTCAGGAAATAACTGTCATCAACAAAAAACATTCAGAATCATGGAATTTGCTTATTGTGTGATGTCTTTTAAGACAACACAGCATCCTGTTCTCTCACCAAAAGTTTTATTTACCTTTTGGTTTAGATTTTAAGTACACAAGTAAAAGGAAGAATAAATATGTACCATATTTGAAACAGACAAGGGAAGATATCTTAACATAGAAGCTTTTCAGTTTGACAAGTTAGATTTTGTTAAAATTTGCATTGCAATGTAATTTTAATATGTGGACTATACTGCGAATCAATATCATCTTTACAAATTTGCTATTTGAGCTATAAATGGATTTATATCTTTAGATCTTGAACTATATGGATTTCATTTTCCACTTCTCTTTGTAATAAATATAGTACCACGAGACAACACAAATTAAATGACAAAACCACTGTCCTGTAACAAATATATATACACACATCCTTTCAACAGCCTACAAGAACCAGAAAGCAAAAAGCCCAAAGCCCAGGCACACACTAAAATTTACCTTAAAGCATCATCCAGCAACTCTTAGATTCAATGTAATATAAACTCACATCATATTAGCATTGCAAAAATTCCCTGTTCTTCTAGCTTCAAAGGGTTATGGACAAAAAAGGCAAGAGATGAAGCCTGAAGTTAGGATAGCAATCCTCCAAACACAACAGAGTGGAAATAGAAAACATACCGTGTGTATTGCCATTAATGTTACAGACTGTAAGCCATTTTAGCTCTGCAGCTAGTTACATTCTGCCAAGTTACTGTCCCTGGGTAAGGAAATGAATGAAGCAGCTCTAGGAGACAACTCTGCTTATTTCAAAAAAGCAAAAAGCAACTCCTATTTTTCAGGACTTCATCAATCAAACAATAGGAAGCTTGTTTACCATCCCAGTCAGCACCCAAAACTTCCTTGGTCTTTGGACACCTACCACCCTTCCCACCCTGTAGAGGGTGGTACTTGTTTCTGCCTTTACTTTTGTCCTTACCTGCCTGCCCTACCTAGATATACCTACCTGCTCCTGCCTAAGCAAAACCATGAGTGCAGAAACCCCTGTTCTGTAAACAGCCGTTTGTCAATGAAAAATGCAATCTCCAAACAGACTTCCATACAGCTTGTATTAAAGATGGCAATTAGCGTACTGTGGGAGTTAGTTTGGGTTTTTTTGTTGCTGGTTTGTTTCTTGAGTTTTTTTCTTACCCTGAGGAAAGGATATATCAGCCCACTTCTTTGCTAATTCACCAAACTTAATTCCATCCTACCCATCCAAAGGGCTGCTTCTCTTCCTGAAGTATTACAGAACTTCTCCAAGGAGCCACAACAGACTTACGCTGCCCAATCATTTGCTTCCTCACCTTTGCTTACTGGATGCCTTCTTTTAAAAGAACACTTATTTGTACAACCTAAGAATATCAACAGAATCTTTTTTCAGACCTTAGGCTAAAATTTTCCCAGAAAGCACCTGTGTTACTTCCATGTTCCACAAAGTACTACTGCCTTTCAGCAGAATTGATACAATTTTAGTTTAACCTACACAGGAAGATATATCTTAGTTTCTAGTACTGATGAATAAATGCTGGCAGTGTTTCCTAAAATGTAACCATCTGGACACAAGCAGTTCAATAAATCTCTGCTTTTCTTCTTGAGTCAGTATGCTTAAGCAAACAGTAGTAGAGGCTTTGGAACTCTCCAGAACCTGAGGAGCCTACAGAAACTAGTCAAATATATTTTGCTTATATCCTCTATTATTCACCAACAGAAAAAAAATTGCTTCAAAATAGTTTTACAGAATTTGCTGTCTCATGGTGGTTGATTGCCTCTTTGATTCCAAACTGCCTTTCAAAACTGTTACTTAAGATCTGACACTTTCTAGCTCCAAACTGAAAAGCAACCCTTAGCACCAGTAATAGCAATACCCTGATCTGTCAAACTCTTTCTTTCTCTAATAAATTTATTATATCTTCATGTAGAAAGAATCAGCTTTCTTTATTATCTGACACCCTTTAAAATCCAAGATAGGTTCTTCCAACAGTCTTCATAAGTAGAACTTTGTGATAGAGCTAGTCTCTTAACCCAGTTACAGGTTTCCATGGTTTATATTTCTGAATGAATCTGTGAACAGGTTGGGTTTTTTTTCTCCCTGTATTAACTCTCCCTTCTGCCTTTCCCCCACCAATAATACTGCTTTCCTCACTCGGGGCTGGGATGGGCAGGAATTCCCACGAGGAGGGAGCCTGAAGCTGTGACCTCCAGCAACAGGAAGGGGGCTCTCTTTTTCCATCAGCAGCTATTTGGGTACCAAAAAGGCAAATAGCCCAGGAACAAGTGCTATCAGGTTTGGCATATAAGCCATGGGTCACAGCCAAGGCCACCAAAAGGAAGCAAGAGGTGACAGCAACTGCAGACTCCGATGGGGCTTCTGCCCAGCAGCTAGACTGCTGTCTTACATGTTCAGCCCTTGACTCTGGTCCAAACCCAGAATGTTACAGAGGAACTCTTATGGCTCATCTGGCTGTTGAAAATATCAGCTGTTACCTATCTACCTGGCCACCATGATACTGCCAGAAGCAATCAGCAGACCAGAGCTAACTACAGGAGCAATGCTGAATGACAGCAGGTGTCAATTTAATAAATAACAGAGCAGAGCCTAGGAAACAGAGTTTCCTAGGGCAAACAAACATCCTGTTGGATCAACATCTGACTACATGCCTGCAGGCAGGACTTCAGCTCTTACAATATTAGGATCCTTTGAGAAAGACAGGATCTATTTGATAACGCAAATCATTGCCAACAGGCTTGCCTCATGAGGTCTTCAAACTAGGTTTGTTAGGAAAGTGGAGACTGAAGCCTAGAGAGGAAGAGAATGGCAGAGAGAATAAACACACGCAAGGCCCTTACGGTGCCTCTGAACAAGTGGCATAAACAGGGACACACCTTAAGTAGCTGTATATGAACCCATACAGCACAGGAAGCAAGCACCAGGGATTATAAACCAGAGAATGTAACAATCTTACTGGTGAGACAGTTCATGCAACTGAAGTGGATGGACACTGGCTTTTAAGAAAGGGGAAGTGAGAAAATCAAGGACAGTGCTTAGATTTTAACTTAAATGGAGCCTTAGCATGGAATGGGCTACAGGACAGTTAAAAATCTACAGGTCAGGATTCAACCAGGTGAACATCCTAGCAAACATCTGTTACAGACTGTCAATCAAAGGTAGGTAGAAGTCTTCAAAAAACAAAAATACTCTCCAAAACCCACCACCCCTCCCACCCCAAAAACAGAAAAAAAAAGAAAAAAGGCTGCACAATCACCAAGACATATGCTGAAAATGCAACATGCCAATGCACAAGCAACTCAGGGGATTCTGTGGTGTCCAGAGGACAAACCTGCCTGAGGTGAGGGACAAGCTCAATAGGGGAGGTGCTATCCAACTGCTACTCATCATTAAGTAAGAGATAATCAGTGATGGGACAGTTAACAGTGGTCTTGACCACAGTAGCCATGAGATGGAATGCAGGACCCCAAGGGAAGTGAAGAACTTGAATAGCTGAGTAATTTTCTGTGGGCTTAGCAGTCACTGATTTTCATCCCTCCCCAAGATGGGGGGAGCACAGTGGAACTAGAAGTGGGATGCTATACTATCTTGTTTAAATCAGAGAAGTCTCATAGGGGCCAAGGGTCTATGGCAAGGTTTTTATTGAGCTGTCCTAGTAATTATTTTATAAAGTCAAAGAAATTCAAGGTGAAGACCAATTACCACTACTGAGTTATTAAAAAAGACAATACTTTGTGAATTAATTCCGGTATGTTAAGTGTATCTACCACTTTACTCATTTTTAAAACAGGATTATTAAGTCCAAAGGAAGCCTTTAGACTATCTTCACAATTTTTGATTCAAAATCTTAAAGAGAAGCTACCTTTCAGCTGCTCACAAAGCTGAAATCATAAAGTTTTCCATAATGTTTTATCACTGTAAACTACTTGAGTCTGAAACATCTTAAAGCCTATCTACACATTAGATTGCCACATACGAACAGTGCAGGCTGTAAAATTCTTTGTTCTGAATAAAACAGAGTAATAACTAAAAGGATATATTTCATGGAAGCTTCCAACCCTGGGCCCCTTATACACATTTAGAGGCACTCAGGCAATATACAGGGACTCTTCCTCATGACCAGATACAGCCTTTCTTCATCCTACTCCTCAGCAGCAGCTGCATGGCTGTGAATTATAAAAGCTTCTCCATTCACAAACTCAGAAGTAGCCATGCAGACCGTCACCATGGAAGCAATGGATAGTCTATGCTGCACTAAGCGTAGAGAAAATCACAAGGTCAAGATTTACAGAAATTTTAATGCAAAGTTGGTCTAGGTTAATTTTGGACAGATATAGTAATTGAACAGTTATACAATACAAATTGAGGTCAGACAGGTTTAGCTATACATTGGTTATTGTTTTTCCAAAAGCTTTATCTTCCATGTTTCTCAGAGGAAACAGCTACTTTAGCCTCAGAGATTAATTCAACACCCATCTCCTCGTTCCCTCTCCACACTCTCTAAGTGAATGGAGACCTCAAGCAGGTTTTCAAAAACACTGAATGACTCAGACTATGTGACAAAAAATAGCCAAAAAAGGAAGAAATTTCATGTAATAAGTTGAACTGATATTTGACTACCACTTTCAAACGAACCACTCAGTGGGTCTGAAGATAAGAACAGTACTTACTCTACAGTTAGGAAAGGGAATAGCAATATATGCACAGATTGTATTAAAAAGTTTTTTGTAGGTTTGGTGCACTCTACATCACGTTAATGTCTTGATTCCCCTAATCTTGTATATGGCCATATTAACTCCTGGATTTGTATGTTCTTTTCAAATTAAAGTCCATTTCATAAAAGCAGATGTATTTCCTCTCCCCTTTGACTTTTTGTTTTGTTACTAGTTTTTTTTCCTCTTCCCCTTTCCACGTTTCTGTTTAAGAAGTAATCCCGTTCTAGGACTTTAGCTACAAAGCTTTTCTTTTTTAAAAAAAAGCCTATATTTAGGACATTTTACAAAAAAATATAACCATTTTTAGTTAAAAAAATTAACAAAACACTTTTTATTTGTTGTTTTACTCAGTGCTAGAACACAACCATACTAAATCTCAAGAGGTACCTCACAAAACTTGTACAAACTATAACAATAACACCAATGACTTCACAGTAAGCCACCTAAAAAAACCTTTTGCTTATACTTGCTCCCCCCTCCTCTGATCTCCTGCAGCATTTCCAGTTTAGGAAACTCTAAGTTTTTTATCAGTTCATCTGCTCAAAGATAAAAGCGCAAATACTTCTAAATAAATTCACTTCTGGTTTGATATTTTTCTAAGTCATAAAGATTGTTTAATTCGTACCTCTGGATGTATACCAGAAACAGTTGATGAGTGCTCCTTACAGGGATAGAAAAAAATTAAATTAAAGAGGGAGAGCCTTATCAAGATTGCTCATCTGATTCATAGTTACCTCTACTTTTCATCTAATGTGAAAGGTTACCCTTTAGATGAGATCCTATTGTCCTAAGTGGCTCTATGTGTTAAGGAATTTGGAAGATTCTGGGTGCATGCAAAGTTCTGATTCCTCCCTTCTGTTGTAGCATATCCCCAGCTAGGCACGGGGTAAGACTGCTGCACACTGCTTTGAAGGACAGGGCATACATGTCTATTTTTACTAAAATGAAATGAGACTTTTAGCTTTAAGTACTACAGCCTCTGGAGGCATTGTGGGGAAAAAAAAAGAACCTTGAGGCTCTGTAAAACACAATTTTGTTAACCCACCTAAGAAAGTTAGCAGCAGTGTATGTTGAAATCTTCACAGCTTGTGTGCCTAAAAGTTTACTTCCACCACCCTTCACTTGGTGGCTTACTACACCAAGAATCACTTCTGAATTATGGTAGTTCAAGTTGTTTTACTGAAGTCCAAAACATTTGTTATTTAGCTTCTTACACAAAATCAGGCCTCACCCCTACTCCTATTTAAGATCCTGTTAAATAACAAGCATCAGTGAGGAAGACTGATGTATCCTCCTTGTTTTTTGAATTTAATATTCTCAGCAGAGAAAACAAAAGTTGAAGAAAAAAATGCACATTATAAGCAGTGTGGAGTTTATCCCATTAATGTTGCTTTTTAAATCAAAACTAATTTGAAAGTAGGTTCAGAACTGCTGATTTCAATTCTTAAAAGGTTGCACAATTTAATAAATGGTCTTTAAAATGTAATAAGGAAAATCCAAAGAATAAGATTACACTTAATGAGATTGATCACCGTACTGCCAGACACAGCATTAAAATTAAACTACCTTCTTTAATTTTTTGGTGTGGTAACTGCTACTGTTACTTTACCCAGCTGTTAAACAAACTTGATAACAACTCCAGAGTTCAATTTATGTTCCTGCATTTGCCTCCGAACACTTACCTACTTGACATATGAATTCTGTTCCCATTCTCAAGTCATACAACCTATATTTTGACTTGGTATTTCTTGATCTACAAGGACTATTATGTAATTTGTATGAGAAGTCTCAGAATCTAAAAATCACATTGGAAAGAAATTATGGACAAGTAAGGACTGAAAGGCAGATTCTGCACGTTGGTTTATGCCCCAACCAACAAGCCAACCTCATCCAGTAGAGGTAGCTTCATGCCAAGGTATAACACACAAAGTTCTGAGCTAAGACTCACTGACATAACTGACATCACCATGAGAAAAATGAATGTGATTTCCCCCCACTATCCTTGTAATTTTGCCCTGTTTCACACACCTGAAAAGTGATTCCTTTTGAAAACAATATGTAATTCAAAATAGTACTATATAGAAATTAAAAACTTCAGTTCTTCTCCCCATTCCGTACATTTTCAGGACTGCATTATTTCACTTGGCCTAATACAGGAGCATATCTGGAGGAAGTTTTGTGGTTTGCCTTACAAAGACAACTACCTTGGATTAAAATAATCATACCACAGACAGAATTCAGCTTCAATGGTTTTGTCAAGTATTACAACTGCCTTTAATTATTTTTTTTCAAATGTACCCAAGCAGACAAAGCACCAGTTGCTCTTTTCCTGAAAAAAGACCCTTCACTTTTCTTCAAATGCTCTCTCAATAGTGCCTCAATATTTACTGATAAATATTATTTATCATTAATACAGACGCAAGAGTAGGAAGCAGTATTTTATTCTGGCTTACTTAAGAAAGTCATCTGCCTTTCTTACAAGTTATCCCTTCCAAAGGAAAGGCGCTTGGATTTCATGTTCAGTCATCTTTTAGCTTCTAATCGTGTTAATTTACAGCCTTCTGAAGTACACACCTCTATTTTCCAGGTGCGTCTTGCACTCTGCTGTCCACCATTAGTTGCCACTACAGAAGGGAATTGGTTTACCTGAAAAACGACTATCTGCTCCAGACTTTTGCACCTTTTTTGTCTCCAACTGACAGGAAAATTACATTAATTACATTAGAAACTCAAACCCCTTAAGAGTATGTGTTTATCACTCAGCCATAACCAAGCTCCTTTGATATATCAGACCACTCTCAACTATTTAGACAATATTTTATAAACTTTCCGTAGCCTTAATTCAAAATTTTGAAAAAAACATAAAATAATTACAAATAAAATAATTTAATTTTTTTATTATACCTTGTTATCTTTATCCTTCCATTAGGATATAAGCAGAAATTCCCTTACAACTTGTTAAAGGAGAATACTCTGTAGAGAAGAGTTATTTTAATATTTTATAGGAGTGGAGCAGTGTGTTTAAGAGAGAAACTTAAATTAAGCATTAACATCTGTGTCTGTTTCTTTTGTCTCTCCCTTCCTTCCACAGGTCAGTAGCTGTCCTCTTTGCCCACTGTCCCCCCCAACCAGAGAAGGATTAATAATTTTAGTCTTGCTTATATATTGACATAAACCTCAAAGCCACAGGGGTTTTGTTGCTGATGGTGGCTTGTTTTAGTTTTGTTTTCCTTATATATTTTTAAAATCTACTACTACAACAATCTGGGAAGGATTGACTATAGTATGAAACAACTGAAGCACTGGGATAAAAAAAAACAAAAACAAAAACAAAACAAAACAAAACCCACAACCCAAAAATACAAACACACAAACCAGTAATCCAGTAATAAAACACTCACCTTTTTGCCATTTATACAAAATGGCAAGAAAAAACCAAAAAAGGAACTTGCTAGATGGAATACTCAAGACATAAAGCATGACAACAGAAGCAAAAATTATTATATCTTTATTCAAACATTTTATTTTTCCTGTTTGCAATGTTACTACAGAATATCTATTCTTAAAATACATTATTTGATCAAGTGTTGTCCAGATTATCAAGTAAAAAGCAACCCATTTTTCTTGCAGAAAAATTGAGACTTAATTTAGGACAGATTTTGCATAGGAATGAAGCAGGGAGGGAGTTTCTGTTGAATATGTTGTCTTGCTTGAACCCATTTCTTGCTTGCAGCACAAAAAAGTTCTCTTATAATAGACAGTTCTAAACATTTAACTTAAAACACTCATTTTCTTTACCATATTGATTCAGTTCCCTGAGCAAACAGGAACCAACATACCAGAGATTCCAAAATGAAAGGGAGGAAATCCTCTATTTAGACTCCAATACAAATTCCAAACCATAGCTAAAATGATGCTTTTCCTTCTCTGCAAATCTTGACTCCAAGAACTAATGCAGCTGGGAACACTGCTGCTGCCAGTAAGACAGCGTGACCAAAACCTGAACTAAGACTACAGAACCATGTCAATTCTAACTGCTTACTTTTCATTTAGGATAAAAATCCTTGGTTTTAGCTCTCTATGCTGTGCTTTATTGTGGGGATGAAGACAGTGATGAAATACAATTTCATAAAAATACCATTTACATCAAAAGAACTAGCTGTAACATGAAGCAGTTACAAGCATTAAGATGAATACAAAGAGGGAGACTGACATTGGCCATACCTCAGACACAGAACAAAAAGAGGAAATGTCGTGCCTCCCCCCAATTGTTCACAATTTTAAAGAAAAGGGTGGCAGCCAAAAAGGGTGGGAGGGGGAAGTTTTTGTAGGTTAAATAAAGGCTGCAATTAGCATCAACTCTGAGCCCAGGCATTTATAAACCACAGCAAGAAAAATGAGGTTCAATAAAAAGGGAAGCAGGTCCATTCTCCCAAGTAATCTTCTATGCCAATGTGTCCTTGCAGACATATAAACAGGAGAGCCCAACATGACACCTTTTAGTGTACCTTCAGACATTGCCAAAATTAGAAGTAGATTTAATTTCTAATGTAGCAGCCAGATATTCTGAGAGACTTGTGTTATTTATAATTTAAAAGGCATAAGGAAGACACTTCAGAAGTGACTGTGCTGCTCTGTGGATAGGGAGAAAGAAAAATGCTTCCAAATGACAGTTACTAAAACTTCATTTCTGTTGTCTCTAAAAACTCTCTTCAAACAGTGATCTAATCCCAGTTGCTGCAATGGGACATTTAAATACGGAATTGGTGTGAATATTGATGTTCTTCAGACTGAAGCTTATCCTGCCTTTCTTCTTCCAAGACTCTACGTCAGAGCTAGCTAGATACCAACTGTTACTCGAACAGTGCTGGCAATAATTGGATCAGTTCATAGCTTGTATCCTTAGAGAAGGAAATTCAGAGGGAGGAAGACACTGTAAAAGAAGATTACATCCAGCTTGGAAAAATGCTCATGACTTCCTAATTTGGTATCAATTTAAGTGTCTTACAACATGAGGAAAATAATGGCCAAGCAGTAAGACGTAGAAACAACTGTCACTTTCAGAAAATCATGCACCTAAAGCATGTGACTGTTTCTTAATAATAATTTTAAGATTTACAAGAGGACTAAAAAGTTTGGCTATTTTACCTAACAAGTTTAGAATGTTAGACAAATTCTCTTCTTCTACATGAAGGCCTAGTCAGATGTTCACTAAACCACAGAATAGTCAAGTCCACAGTGAGTCTGTAACAATGAACAGGTGACAACATTGTTTTACTACTATGCAGTATCACACATCCAGCCAGCATCTGGGAGAAAGTCTAGGAGTCAACTAACAAATAAACAGGTCTTGCACACTTCCTGGATTATCAGATTCAAAGAATATTGGGCTTTCCGCTAAGAAAAGCTGGTAGAGAAGAACAGTTATCAGAAGACACCAGCCCACGGAGCCAAAAAAAAAGAAAAAAGAAAAACAAAAAAACAAATCAAACGAAAACAAAATCGAAACATTCCTAGCCTGATGGGCTTTTGAGAAACTGAAGCTTAGGATTCTGTGCTACACCATGTGTCTGCTGCAAGTTAATGAAGACACAAGCCTTCAGAGCATTCCATAAAACTGATGCCTGACACTAAGTTTTACAAGGAAAAGGAATTTCAGAAGAGAATCAGTTTCAAAGGAATTTTCAGGTTTCTCTTCAATCATAACTTCTGTGCCACTCAAAAAACCTGTCTATTCCCCACAAACAGCTTTGAAATTATGAACCATAGAAAAGTCATTCATCTCTCCCAGCAGATTCATCTGCTTCCTATTCAGGAACTATTTGCTTTTGAGAAACTATTTATTGGTTTCTATTATTTAGGAAGTTTGAAATTGACTGAAATCCTGCAACTAGACTGCACTGAAATTAATTGACACTTTTCTTACCTAATGAAGCTCCAGAAGGAACAGCTCCTTGTATCAAGCTACCAAACTGTAACACAGGAGTGAATTATCGACTCTATAAATCTCAGTGTCAAATACTTAAAAATATTTATTTTCAAATGTATCATTAACACAAATACTGAAACTAGATCATTAAAAAACATTTTAGTAATCCTAGAAGTACAGCAATGTTAGCCTGAAATGAATGGAACATACCTTTTCAATAGTAGTTACTTCCTTAAATTTGTCTTAAGTTCACTCTTCTGCATTTTATAATACCTATGCCATGTATTTTCACCTTTAACTTACAACTTATATTTATGAATACTAAGTTTTAAATGCCCCCCCAAACCCCTCTAACATCCTTCATTTTCTAATCCAGGCAGAATCTGGCTTTGCAAATTAGACAAAATTTAGAGCCAGCAACACCTAAACAAGAAACCAACTTTTATCTATTTAAAAACTTCACTTCAAATACAAATTTTTAACTATGCTTACTTTCTCTAAAAAATATTTTCTGGTGCTCAAGGCTAGAATTGCAAGTGCCTCAGATGCTCCCGTTAGATTGAAAGAACTTGGCTAAGCTGTGATTTTAAACCAGTTCTTAAACATGCTCAGTGAATAAAAGAAAAGATGACATTACTCAAAGCATGTAGGCAGTGTATCCCAGCTTACAGGTCATGGACAACCAACCTGGAAGCTGTTGACTTAAGTCAACATCTGTTGAACTTGCAGAATACACTAAAATGAAAAGACATAAGTTTTCAACTGCTTAACTTTTTAAAAAAGGCTGAATCCTTTCATTTCCCCCTGAAGATTAGAAAAGCAGAAACATAGAAAGAAAGACTTTAAACATAAATTTTAGCTTCACATTGGAAATTTTCATCAGATAAAAGAAGTCACATGTAAGAGGAGAACAAGAAAAAGTCTCTGGGATTTGCTTTTAGTATTTGACACAATTCAAAAATTAAGCAGGTGTGATTGGGGCTTAATTTTTTTTGGCTTTTTTTTTGTCTGGCTTTTTTTCTTTAAGAAATTAGCATGCACCTGTAAAAACTTTTGATAAACTTCCTCCCAATCATTAAATGGCACAAGATAAAGCAGAAAATGGTAAGCTTCAAAGTGTGGGACTTGGAACTCATCTGCAGTGGAACAGAATTCATATAGCACTCAAATTCAACCATATACTAGATATGAGAATTTACTAAGAGATTTTTGTAACAGTTTTGTATTGAATTTCTAATTAGACTCTATAAAATTCACATTACTAACAATGTCTGACCTGAGTTGGGAAGCAGGGAAAACACCACAAAGGAAAACAAGATACTTTTTTAAAGTACCTAGTGGCAAGATCCTGAATACTTGAATCATGCTGGTAACAGACAAGAGCTCTTACACAAGGCAGATGGGTTTAAACAGTAGTCATCCTGCCTTAGAAACACTCCATTCCTTCTGTATTCCAGCACTACGTCTCTTCCTTAGCAAAAGCAAACATTCATTATTTCCACAGACAGTTAATTCTCACTTCTAAATTTGTTAGTCTCCTTTAAAAACATAAAGATACTTTTTCACTTTATAGTATGAAAAAAGGAAAAAAGTGAATGCTTCTATTTTATCCCTTAAACAAGCAACTCAGCACAAATTCTGCACTAAGATCAAGCGCTGGAAAAAGAAAAAGGATTCAAATAAGCTGTTTTGGGGTTAATTTCTTTTTCTCCATAAGAACCATAAATTATAAGATAAATAGAAAAGGCAGAATCTTTAGCAGAGTTCATTATTCCAGTCACAGTTTAGGGAGTTGCTATGACCCAAGACAGCCGTAATCCACTGCTTCCCACAAGTCTCAAGCAAGACAAAACAAGAAACTTCAGTACTTCGAGCTGATCTATAAGTAGAGTACTTTTCCCTCTTAATGAAACAATTTGGAAAGACAACTGCAATCACTTATGACAGCCAAGTGAACTACAAGGTCAAGAATACATGAGTAGGATTTCTTAAATGGAAGGTGTCATTACAGTCTGCATTTCCAGCAAGAGGGAAACTTCTGCAGGAAACTGATCAATCTCAGTATCAGCATTCTGGAAAACAGTATAAAGTTACTTATCTGGTACCAAATTTCTTATATCAGTCTCATAGCTAAAGATCACTCATACCTCACACACAAAGAGCAAAAAACCATTTATTACTTATAAGAAAGGTTAAGAATGAAAGAGGAGAAAATACCTGATTGCCACTTGAGATGCTGAATGCATGAAGCTGTCAAGTATCCAGTTAATGCCACTTAATCAGGTCAGTTAAGGGCAGGTGGAGAAGTGCAGCACCACACAGAGCAAAGGAGAGTTAACAGCTCTTCAAATACACCATCTAAATCACTACCAAGTAACTACAGACAACAGCAGATGAGGCTGTTTTTGCTCTTTGTAGTTTATGATGCTGATGGCTGAATGAGGCACACAAGGTGAATGATTTGATTCCTCAGTCCAAAAAGATGTCAGGACCTCCTCAGACAATATGAAATTACTTCCAGCTACATCAAGTAGCAGCTGTCAGACTACTACTATATGTGACAACCTGGAGTAAAGGCCTTAAAAAGCCAGGTGTGGGCCAGCAAAACCCCTTCCTGAACCACTGGACAAGTATTTTTAGAGTCACCAATTAAGAGACACATGCAGCAAGTAATATCCCAGACTTCAATAACCTAAATTCATCATGCAGGTTTCCTCAGGTCACACTATAATGTGTTTCTCTCACAGCATTTTCTCCTGCAGTGTAACTGCAGAAAGCATTGACTACTTAAATAAGAAATCCATGATACATTAAATTTTCAGTTCACTCTGAAGGTTTGTGGGACAAACCTGGCCTTGCCAGAGATGACAACAGTAATTTAGACATAACTGATTTACAGACAAACACTTGCTCAAAAACTCTGCTATTTTAACATCTACTAAGCAGTTTCTCTTTAATATGAATTCTCCAGTGAAACACTGATGTTTTGCAGAGCAGCTCTAGCTTTAAGAAAAAGTTCTGCTCTACGCAAGTGACATAGCGAGGTACTAAGGACCCAGGGCTCACCTACCATTGTTTCTGAGGGCTGTGCACAAAGCTGATCCAGGGTCAGTGCTGAAGTACAGTTTTTCACATCAGCATTAAGATCAGAGCCCTCTGGACAATTCCAATGTTTCAAGGTAAGAATTGATACAAGTTCCAAATGGACCATTTCTTTTTAAATCATATTTCACTAGCGTAGAACCCATTTGTTCAGGAGTCAGTAGACTTCAAGAAGGATGGGAAATAAAGGTACTTTTCAAAATATACTAACCAGTCTGATGGTCTGTTGAAGAAATTCTGAGAAGGTATAACATCTGACATTTCAAAAGGAAGGCCAATATGAGTTTAAGGGAAGGTTTGTTGTTGCTGTTTAAAAAGCAGTAATGGATTAAAGCAAACTGCAGTAAAGCACCTCAGAAAAATGAGAAAGGCCAAAAATCAAGAGTCACCTTCCATTTCTTAGGTCCTTAGACAGCCATGAGGGCTTAGTGACATGGAACAGTGCATGTTTTTGCACACCACTAGAGCAGACTAGTATTAAGAGTTAGGGCAGATGTGTTGTCATGGTTTAACCAATTTAAACACCAATTGGCATCTCAAGACAAAACTTCGTGAAGCTTGCGGGGAATTGTGCATGTAAAACAAGCACAGAACTGACAAAAAATGAGGAAGACAAGAATAAGTAATGCTGAAGGAGATGGTCTAGTCTCAAGAAGACAATTTCCTTAAGAGTAAGTTTTACCTTGCTAAATACATTTAGCCAACAATTAAAATAAGCATTAAAGTACACCAGAAGTTCTAACTCATTGCATCAACAGAGTATGATGTAGGCTTCAAAGATAAACAAATGACATTTCACTTCACATCTAATCAAATAATGTGCAGGAACATAACCTGTAATGAAGTAAAGAACTCAGTAAGAGCTGCACAGTCGAAATTACTCTGACCAAAGGATCTCACTTCCTGATAGATCACAGGACAACTAAAACTGAACAAGATCTAGGCATCAACAGAAAGAGGTGTGGCAGGACTTCAATCAGGAGAGCTTTGAAACTCTCTAAATATCACAGGAAGATCTCTGACCTCAAAAGCCACAACAGAGTGGAATAGACAACAGGTGGCAAAATTCCCAAGTAAACAGGAGTCATAGAACAGCTTGGAAGGGACCTTAAAGCTCCTCTAGTTCCAGCCCCCTGCTGTGGATAGGAACACCTTTCAAAATGGCAGAAGTGAGTTTATAAACCGTATTTCCCCAACAGCCATTGTACTGTATTGCTTTCAAGTTTTAGTCAAATACTACTCATGAAAGTCGAAGGATGGAGAGAAGGACAGAGATGGTCCAGGAAGAATAAGAAAATTGAAGAAGCATGTACCAGAATCACAGGTAAATCCCACATTATTTAGCAGATAGCATAACAAACTTTTGAAAGAGTTTGTTACAGCTAGCACTCAAGCCCATACACAGAACAGTTTAAGGCAGCAGTAAAATTCAAACAGATTCTATTTTTCTTCCCCCTCATCAGTGGCAAACACCAGAATGACCTACATCTGAACTAAGGTCAAAAAACAGTAGCCATTTGATAATCCTCCCCCATTTTCAGATTAGGGGGCTTAATAGCTACACTTAAGTGAAGTCAGATCTTCACATTTATCTGGGCCTTGCTGTGGCACGCTCTGTTCTGTTAGCCAAACTGCCAGCTGCAATCACAAGCAGGGCTCCTTTAAAACAATCTACAATCTGTAATCTACATTATATATGGCAGCAATACTAATTCATTGTTAATCAAAAGATGTCCAGCAGTTTTACACCAGTAACATTTTAACCTGGCATTATTAAATGGTATAGTGCTTTTAGAATGGAAAATAGAACTTTTAAGTAAGATATACAAAACTTTTTGACAATAGTTATGAAAGGAGAAACATATTCAACCCTAGATTAATTACACTGCCCTCTGACTTATTAGTGGATCAGCAGACTAGAAATGCACTAAAGCTAGTTTATAAAGCTAAAGAATCTATAAAATTCCATGCAAGTGGAATTATGACAGTGAGAATTATTCTTCATATGTAAGACTAACTAGACTTTAATTAAGATGATTTGAAGAAGCTGCAAACTGTGGAAGGAGGAAGATAAATACTTAAAATTTAGCATTTTAAAAATAAACTAGCAAAACTTTACAATAAAATACACTGAAAATCAGTTATTTTTCCCACTGAACAGCACTTTGAATATGAGTAATCAATCCCCAGGTGCTACTAAAGCTAGGGTGTCTCATACCTAGATATCTAAATTATAGAGAAACTGAAAGCAAAGAATGTTGTTAAAGAGATCACAAATTCAGTGAGCTTTCATTTACCAACAAACTTAAATAAAATTTAAAAACAGGAAAAAAAAATTACATCTAGTGACATTTACCCAACTCACACTCCTGCAATACAACACATGCTGCTATGGAGATACAAGCCTGGATGGATGTTGAGAACCAAACACAAGAGCAGTAATTGAGACACTAGAAGAATTTTGACAAGAATAGGATGTTTATCTAAGAAGAGGTTAATCCAGCTTCTCAAGATACTACACAGGAACCTGAATGTGCCAGAAGTGGAAACAAAAAAACCCTGACACCTGGCTTTTTGATCTGCAGAGTGACATGCTGTTGACCACATTCCATAAAAAGGAATTCACAGCTCAATGCATTTCTGCAGATTCAGAGTTCTCTGCTCTTTGCAATACATCTTCTACACCCTTACACACTCAAACAGATCAGCCACTACCATGCATCTTCCCTACTCTCCCCTCACTTCTTTCTGGCTTCTTCATGCCTTTAGTGAATGGAAGGATAAAGTAGTAGATTAGCAGTGGAAAAAAAAGATGCATCATGTAACAACTTTATACCCCCAAACAAGGTTGTATTAATCTTGAGTTTTGTGGTTTTTTCCCCCCAATACATGGTAGCAAAGTTTAGAATGTCATCTTACTTTTCTGAAGTCTGATTCTATAAATATGAAGCACACCAATTCAGTTCTGTTACAACTTCCATTAATGTTCCAGCTTATCTTATCAAAGTTCCCACCAAGCTCATTGAAGAGAGCAAAGCTCAAGAATAACATAAAAGACAGTAGTTCTAACTGGGACAAAGAATTTTAAGCAAGTGAAGTCTATAAAGCTCTGCCTGACCTCTACACTTCATATAAACACACTGAACTCTAAAGGTTAGAACAACAACTTTGTTTGAAGCCCTGATACTTGAGTCATATTCAAGAAAAAGGGATCCATTGTAAACATCTACTCAAAATACCCATGTAATGTAGCTGAAAAATAAAAAAGGCAAGAGTGGAAAAAGGAAAGAGGTACTAATTTTTCCCATTTTAGCTGTAGGCAGTACAAGCACTAGCTATTTGAGAGTAATTGAACTACAGCTCCTCAACAGCACACACTGATCTGATAAAGCAATCAGCATAAAACATACCTATTATTATTTCCCTTACATAGCAAGGCAGTTCAGGAGACTCAACTAACAGATAACCAATCCAGAACATAAAACAACATAACAACAAAAAAATTTACAGTAGGTCTCCCAAACTAACTTAAAACAGAAGAGCAGTTCACTGTCACACCAGGCAAGTTCTACTACAAAGGGAGAACAAGTGGAAAGATCTTATTGTTAGTGGTACTCTGTTCTCTCTCAAACAGTTTTGTTGGTTAGGACACACTCCAGCCATCTTACACACTTCAAACACCCAAAAATGTTGCTAAAATAAGCAGTTGCTAAAAATCAAAAGCCTTGTCCTCTAAAGTAAAGCTACTTACACTTGACTCAGGGGAAAAAACAGGAACATTGTAAACCTGATTGGAAAACTGATCCAAGTTAAACTAGATCTGACCTTTTCTTTCCTCTTCCTCCTGCCACGTTTCCCCTCCTGTTTTCTAGGTTAGTGTTAAGCTAGGTTAGTTTTACAGTCTAGTTTGTTGAACTGTTCAATAATGAATGTTCATACCAGTCAACATAAATCATGAAGGTAGGTACAGTGAGTTCAGAAAGAAAAACAATAATATTGTGTTATGCATAAAGAAAAAAAATCCCCCTGAAAGTTACCAACCTCAAGCATTAGAGTATACAGTTACTAAATGCCAAATCAAGGGAAGAACTGAGAGGGAGTTGCAGTGACTTTATTTGCACTCCATGGTTTTGGTTTACACAAGTTTTAGCTTAGGAAATTCTCAGTGCCTATAATGTAGAAAGACTATCAGATAGAGTTTAAATTTCTCAGCTCTCTATCAGCACATAAAAAGTACACAGCTACAATGCAAGAACATACAATAAGAAAGTTCAAGTTATGCCTAGAAACCCTGACAAAGATTACAGTAGTTCCTGGAACACTTAAAAATTGAACTGCTTCCACATACCAGTATCTAGACATAGGGTGCACCAAAACCAATCACAGGTTTTATCAACACTACTGAAAATATGTGTATCTGCTTGCATGCCCAGCAATGCATTTCTGTTCCATGTGCAAAGAATTCAAACCAAGCACTGCATGCATGACACACAATCCATGGATTAGTCAATGTAGCAGGTACAGTTTCATCTTTCATAAGAATTATGCTCCACAGATCCTTACAATTGCAGGTTCTCTCAAGGGATCAGAGAACTAGTACTACATCTACAGCAAAATACACAGAACTTCCTCCCTCTGCCTTTTCAACTAAATCTCTGGGTGTCATTAACCTAACTTTTCTTATACTGTTTTCACCACAAAGAAATTTCTCTCAAGAGTCAATCATAAGATAGCCCTTCAAAAGCACATGACAGCAGTAGGGAATTACTTCTTTCCGAGAGAAAAGTTGATGAGTTGAAATGGATTGTGAGAGGATACAGAAAATAAGCTGATTTAACATTACATATTTGAAACAGAAATAGTCCAACACAAAACAAACCCTGTGTGTTTTCCCTTACTTCAATCTAAAGACAGTTAATGCAATACATACACTGCAGCAACTTCCAATGACCTATATACACACACTGACCATTTTTTCCTCTTATGTTAACCTGTTTTGCTCAGGGGAAATTGGGATGGTACGTTTGGGACTGTGTTGCATTCCTGTCAGCTAAACCAATCCAGTGGTTCCTTTCTGCTATTACCCATGCTGCTTCTGTTGCAAAAGCCCATCCAGATCCTCGTGCTAGCAGCAGAAGCCATCAGTTTTGGCTTTTTTCTGCAAACCCCCAACCCCACAACACTTGACCAGATACTGAGTTAAAGCAGATCACATAGGGGTCCAATGAGTGCTGATGCAAGCATCCAAGAGGCATGAACATATAGTCATAATTGCAATTATTCCATTCTAGTAACAATTCCATGGATTGCACTTTATTGCATTCTTAAACTGTGGTTCACAATAAGTGTTCAATGCTAATGCCTACTTGCACACCTGACTCCGAAATACTAGTTTGAACTATTCCCTTACATGATACAATCTTCCCTTATTGTATCAAAAACTGCCTGTGAACCTGTGCCGTGACTGAGATTTAGATTTAATTCCTGTTCTTCTTCCAGTATTTGCAGTAACACTCAGATTACTTCCTTGATCTGCTTCATGCTGGAATCACAGCAAGGGTTTTGCATCACAGCTCAAACCACAACAAATCCACAGGAACACCTTACACCAATATTACTGCCCAAAATATTGAATGATGGCATTATGGCCATAGCAGGCTTGCTGGCTCTTTGAAGATGCTGGAGTGCCAAGGAAGCAAAAGAGTTCAAAGCATACTTCAGTATGAACTGAAGTCACTATTGCATGTAATCTGTTAGCGGCCTGACAGCCACTCAGTGACAGAGCACTGAGCCACCATAAAAATCATTATTAGATACACAAGAACATTACAGATGTGTAACACAATAACTGGTTCTCCCGCTACTACAATGGCAACCATAGAAAATCACCTAAAACCATGGCCATGGTGATAATTAAAAAAAAAAAAAA
>VXBI01000611.1:163625-210794 GCA_013397375.1 Toxostoma redivivum
TTTTTTTTTTGGAACTAGAAGAATTATTACTGGTGTTCTTCCTGTATGTTTAATCTTATATTAATTTGGGGGTAAAGAGAAATTATAACACTCAGAGATGCTTACAGTTTGATACCACAACCTCATCTGACATTTTGAATTAATTTTTAAATTAATTTTTTGAACACAGTGGGGAGATTTAAATATCTTATTGAAACATTGCAAAATTGTTCATCACCAAAACCTCTTCATAATTAGTCCCCAAAGGTGAAATTCTCTCCTGTACAGACAGCTTTGCATGGCTCTTTGTCACATAAGTGCTGCTTTATGGAAACTGGGAGCAATGATGAAGTGTAATTAAAACAGTCTAACTTGAATGGTCAAAACCTTGTAGCAAGCCTTCTGCAGACGCAGTCAGTGGTGAGCTCCTCTCTCACAGGAATACAATTTGTAAACCTTGAAACTCAGTGTCTTGGTAAAAAATAAAGGGTTAAATGATGAAGTGTGTGATAGCTTTATGAATGAATATTGCAGATGATAATTGATACTTGAAAGATATACTACAACAAAAAATAGAAGAGTGGAAATAATGACACTAGGAGATATTTTACGATAAGCACTGACATGATCATTCTTTTTCCTTCAGCAGAGGCAGCTGGACCAGCAGCTCTCCTCATTCAGGTCTCCTCATTGGCTTTTAGATCACCAGGAAAAAGTATTATTTGTTAGCGTTCCAGGTTTACATATTTTATATCTCTATGCTCATATAAAATTCAGAATAGTTTACAAATGGTGATGGGTGAAGAGACTTTAATTTAATATTGAATATCTATCTTATAGATGAAGAAAGAAATTGTCTGTTTATACCTGAAATTTCAGGGTATGTTTAATATTGTGAGTTGGAAGGGATCCATATGGATCATTGAGTCCAACTCCTGGCCCTGCACAGGAAAACCCCCAAAATCACATCACACATATTTGGTATAGCTCAGGATACACATTTAGTGTTCAATGACTGTATTTCAGTAGAATATACGATTAAAAATACTGCCGTCCCCTAATTACAGGGTCTGCTTTTCTGTTTCTTGTTGGCATTAGCTGATTCCACTGCCTGTATTTTTGTTCCTGTTATTGACCTAATTCTAAGTACATGAAACATTTCAGGTAGGTGACCATTTTCTTACAAGCATCTTTGTTGTTTGTATAGGAAGGTAAAAAATGGGAATATGATTCTTGTGTTGTAGCAGTAGTGCTCTTAAATCTGTGAGCATCTAACTAGGTGAAACAAAGTTTGTATCTGAGTGGATGCGCTCTTATCACGTCATCTAATAAGCTTAGTGAAAAGCAGGCAGGCTTTCAAGAACACCAATATTCTTCATGTCCTGTCTACTTGTATCAGCTAGTTTAGTTAAATAGAGATGTCACTTCCATATATCAAACTAGCCTTGATATATGGAAGCAAGCATTATAATGAAACTCTACAGTAAATGTTTACAAAATAGATGCACTTGATTTTATGTGGGTAACTAAAGTGTGAATAGAGTTCTTCATTATATACCATTTTAGAATATACAGTGAAATTCTCATAGGTTATTTTCAGGTCTTTGTTTGTTGTTTTACTCTTTAGAGACTAATGATCTAGGGGCCAAAGGGCCATGATTTCATCAGGTTTGTTCTGCTATGCAAGGGAATGCATGTATGGAGGCTGCATTGTATTTAGATAAACGCTTAGAGCTAGAAAAACAAAAAATCACACAACTTCTATGGTGAGCTGAGCACACTTGAGTGTAGTAAAAATAATTCCTCAAAGAAGAGCTATGTTTCAGTAAGGTCGAAAAAAATTGGACTTTAAACAACACAGGCTTGTAAGGTGAAATAAAATATTAATATGCAACTATATTAAACACTCTATGGTGCTATATTATAAAAAACAAGTAGAAGAGAAACTTTTGTTCAGTTGGCACTAATTTAAAACATTTATTATTCTCAAAGTGTTCTTGTAAGGATGATATATCTTGTTTCAGTACTATGGCAGAAAAAGGTGTGTTAGTGAAAGCAGTCAGCTTGAAATGCCAGAAAATAACAAATTACTCTACTGTAGATTAGACTGCTGTTTTAACATGTCATTATTTGACTTTTAAAATTAAATTTGGAGGGAAGGTAAAATCCGATATATACTCCTAAGTGATGTCTCTATAGCACTATCAATCAAATATGGCTGTTTTTCCTTCCACTTAAACTGTTATCCTATGTTCCACACAGCTGAGTAATGTCACTCTCTCTCTCTCTAAAGTTTCCCATGTGGCCAAGTAATTTAAGTATGCCATCACCAAAGCAACTCTGCAGCTGAAAATATACTGCTATTAAATCCAGAGAGAATAGATCACTAATTGCAGCTTAATATTAGAGATGGACATGAAATACTGAGCCAGCCATCAGAGAATGCACTGGTAATCCAAATTTATATTATAGTTGAAAAGACAAAGGACTGTTTATGTCTTCCTGTGTGACTTTTTCAATTACTGTAGCTAAGAACTTGCTAAAGCGAAGTAAGACAAGGACTGCTACTTCTGTTGCAGACTACAGCTTAATTATTATTTAAGGTAAGAAATAAATTTTTTCCCCAAAACCTACTGTTCCTTGTATGGAATGTCACAGTGGGTAGGTTTCCCTGTGTGAAAGTTGAACCAACAGAGCATGTGACAAGATACATCATGTGTGGAACATCACAGGAGGTGGTTCCTTCTCCCTGAAGGATTGCGATGTAAATGAAGGATTGCATAAGCAACACCCAGTTCTTAAGTTGACTGCTCCATGAGAGCCATTGCCCAGAAAGAAGAGCATAGGGTATCACCTCCTAGGTCTCTACCATCTCACCAGGAGCGTGAATCGGTGATGAGGAAGGTGTATGCGTGTAGCAGGTTTTTGGTTTTTGGCAGAAATTCATGTTTTGGAGTCCTTTGCACCTCTGTCCAGCTGCAGTTTCCAGAATAGGCTGCAATTTTATAACCAACTTAACCAGCATCCACATGAATGGGAGTCACTTAGGTAAGGCAGTTTATTTCCTGTAACATCACTTGCAGAATTATTGCCTCTTGAAGTAAAATTATTCATGTATTTATTTAGAAAAAACTATTTTTATTACATCTTTAGGCTTCATCTTATCAATTTGATGTATATCCTTTCTTTTAGCTGAATTGCATGTGGTTTAGGTTATGTTCTGAATCCCCTACTGATCTTCCCTTTCTCTCTTTCCTTACCAATTCCACATCTTTATTTTCAAGCTAAACTTGAATTGAAAAAAGTAGAAGAAAAAGAAAAGGTATATCCTGTATGAAATTCACTATCCTTTTAGCAAAACAGGGAGAGTAATATGATTTCTCAAACTCGAAATAAATTGGAAAAAAAAAAGAACCTGGTTATTACTGAAATGCAACTCTTTCAGTAGCTAGATCAGTCTTGTGGGGTTTAGTTTGGTGTGACCATAGATTTCTTCACGTAACTGCGTTCTTAAAATATTTTGATTTTTGTCTGCTGGTTCTCAATAAGTATATTTTCATGTGGTTATAATCAATCTCAGTAGTGCTGCAACTGTACTGAAAATAACATTTCTGTTTTGTAAAGGCAGTTAATTCAACATAACCAAGATGTTATCTTATTTTCCCTTTTTTTCATACTGAGATTTTAAAATCAAACATAGACTTTTTTTTTTGTTCATGTTATTTCTCAAGTAGTTTGGTTTTTTAAAAAATATTATTTTCTTACATTTAGCATTTTCACATTAATTTTAAAGACTGTTTTTGCATTGGGCTAATTTAAATAAAGTAACAGAACAAGTATAGATTCATATTTAGTATTCCTATTTAGGACTACATTAAGTAATCTCCTCAACTAATACAAAAATGAAGTCACAGTTGGCTGAATTTGATAAACTGAACAGCTCCTCATTAGATTCTTTCTGACAAAAGTAGACAGCAGAGATGATCTACTGCAGATCATCATGAGAAAAAGTATGATATTTCTGTTGTTCTTTCCCATAATTTGATCATCCTTTAAAAAGCCTTTTTCATTTCAGGTGTTCATGGATTGAGATGCAAAGTAATCCTTTCCTTCTCTATCTTAGGCAAGGCAACTTCCTCATAAAACCCAAACATTTTGAGGGTTTTCCCCTTTTCCCCCTCTTGTTTAAAATTTAAGTGTTTGATTTCCCACTATTTGCCATGAAGGATGTTTTCACAGATAGATATCTATATTCCCTGTCAGTACCTCCCCACTGTGCAGAACAAGTTGTCTGAAGCTGTTGTGCAGCACTTCAAAGCAATGCTGGGATCCCTCTCCTTGAAGTTTGGGCCCAGTGCCACAGTGATCCAGATCTATTCCTTCTCCATGCATTCTCTCTAGTCTATTACATTCCATTTTGCATTTTTTCTTGCCTTTCTGCTTAGGGTTGAATCAAGGCATGTTTTCAACCTTTTCTGCACAATAATGTTTACAGTTTCTTTCAAAGGAAAGCCAAGAGGCCCCTGACTTCTGGTTCTAGAGCCTTGGGCTTAAAGAAACAACAGAATTTGTAATGCTAGTGTTAGAGCTGACAATGTTTTGTTCTTTAAGGTAGAAACTCTATCTTAACTCTAATGCTTTACTGTTCAAATTAAAAATTAACCACTTAAATATTACACATATTTTTAAATATTTTTACAAGCCAAGACTGTACACCCATCACTTCATCAGATTTGGCTGACAAAATTTCATAAATTAGTATTTTTCATACCTTTGTAATAAGCCATTCCTATTTAGATTATTTCTCATAGTCTTAGCCTTTTGTGCATTCTCATGATCAGCATTCCCTCAACATTTATCAGTCAGGTGTTGCTACCTTAATATAGATTCTAGTGAGATACTCTCCAGATTGGAAAGTCAAAGGAAGTGCTCAGAATGTCCTAAGCCAATATCATTTGTTGCTGGTAATTTAAGTGGGCTCTAGTCTTCCATTATTATATCCGCAGATCTATGAAACTGGAAGAGATTTAGCAGAAAACTCATTGTAGAAATTGCATAAGCTTTTAAAATCCAAAGAAATTTTGATCTAGAGTTGTTTTCCCAGTGAATAGATAACAGTAACAAGTTTCCTACCTCTGTATAGTTACAAAATGTTTCTTAAATTTAACCAAACATGCCAACTCTCACCTTGCTATTTTTATCTCTGCAGAACTAAATACAATCACAGCATTCTGAGCTTTGGGGTTTTTTTCCTAGGACAACACTCTCCAGTTATTTTCAGCTTCACAAAGCATTTGGTTAGAACAGACATACTTTCTCTTGTTAAAGATATCTAAGAGGACTGTGATTAATGTTTAAAGAGCTCCATGTGTACCCAATTATGAAACCAATTAATTTAGTCAAAGACTAGATTAACTGCCATCTGTGGCCTGATTGTTTCTTAAATTTGAGTACTTCTGATCAAAGTTGTCATAAACGGTCTTACACAGCATGTGACAAATCAATGTCATCCAAGGATGTCTAGATACAAAGAGAGTTCATCATTAGGTATTCAATATTATTACACAACTTTTATCATCATTTGTTACAGCATGTATTATTTGGAATACATTTTATTTCTTTCACTAGAAGTGAAACCTTGCTGCTCTTACTTTTGTAATAGATAACACAAAACCTATGTCCAGGATGAGATCATAAACATACACACAGTAAAGGACAAAAGCCAAGAGGAAGGCATGAAAAAACCAAGCTGGAGTAACAAATGAAGCAGAAACTTGAACTCAGATTGGCCCTCATGATAAGAACTTGCATGGACATACAACTGGTCACTAAAGAGGCCATGCACCTATTCAGCTATTTGATTTTGCTTTTCTCTTTTACACTTCACAGTGACCCTTCATACCATATATGATGTTCAGCTGTTCTACGCAACATGGGAATTGGCTATACCATCCACAGCTAGAATTTACTCTGGAAAGCACATCTGTGCTCTATCTAGTTTAGAGAAAATGAGGTAGTAGGTTTATCTAAAGATAGAAACTTAAACAGTGGTGGAGATTGTAGACATGGGAAAATGGTCACCCTTTTGATCATCTAGAAAGCTATTTCCTTTTAGTTAGAGAAGTATTCAGCCAAGCAATAACATGCCATGGAGCAGAGAAATGCATGTAAAACAAATCCTTCTGAACCAGTATGCTTCCTTAAAATGCCAGTTTGTAACATTGAGAACAACAAAAACACCTTGAAGGTGAAGAAACAGTTCAATTCCATGCAGAATCCAGATCACCTGCAACAAATTTTTCTCTCTCAGAAACAAAGTGTACATATATATATACATATGCACACACACACCCATAAATATCCCTATGTACACATACAAAACCCAGTAGCAATTCCTTGTCATGCAAGCAAAGCTCAGATTAAAATTAAAGTCAAAAGAAAGGAATGTTGAAACATACACATTTTTCTTCCTTCACATTCATTCTTATAAATATGCCAAAAATTAGACATGAATGACTGGGATCTTACCAGTACAGCAAAAGTAAGCAAAGAAAGGGTCATTATGACAATTTTTCCTGCTGCTCATTGAGAAGAAATCCAGCTTCTTTGTATAAGTGGTAAGCAAGAGTAGCTAGAGAAAGAGATTGTAAGGAAGTCCTCTTGGTACAAGGTATACAAACCTCTAAGCTCCATAAGCTTCTTGAAGTTTCGTTTTAGCTTTCATTGAGCTTTCTTTCAATTTTGGTATAGCTTGCTGAAGAAATGATGACTTAGAAATATTCTTTCCTCAAAATCTTAAGTGATCAGGTAGTCTTCTTGCATCTTTCACTGAGGAGGAGTGGGGATCCTGGAGTTTATGGAAAGGTTGTTGAAGACCTGCTTGCTTGCCTCTAACATAACTAATGCTGCTATCTCCAGCACATACTGTGGGCTTTTAGGCAGTATCAGCAGATTTATTATTAAGAAGAACCCCAAAAAACAACAAAACTATGAAGCAAACCCAAACAGAATAAACAAGAGTAAAACAGAATAAAAAGAACCCTTTAATATGCTGTCTTCAAAAGAATCAGAACAAAGGAAAATATATTCAAAAATTACCCAGTACAAGAGCTGAGAAATGCAAAAGCTCATCACTCCCTAAATTAGGGCTTGTGGTGGTTTTCACCTCAGCCAGCAACCAATGACAAAAGCATCTTTACATTATCAACCCTGTGTTCAGAACAAATCCAAAACCTAGCCGCATACCAGCCACTGGGAAAAAAGTTACCCCAGATGAAACCAACACAGCTATAATCAATATCTGTTTTCTTTTATTTCCTTTCTTCTAAAAGAGACACATTTCAGGTTAGAAAATAGAACACAAAGGTTATTTTTATCTAACCTGATTAGCCAAGCTTAGAGCTATAACCAGGTCTATTATGATAGTCAATTGAACTTTTTGTATATAGCTTACTCTATGTTAATAAATAAATGTTTGTTAATAAATCTATGACTGGGTACAGAAAGAACAGCTACCTCTCTCTGCTGCTCTGGGTGTTGCAAATGCTCAGTTGAAGTCCACAGACAGAAGGGGGAAATTCCCCTGGGAACAGTTAACCATATTCACCTGGGAGAAGGTGTTGCTGTGAAATAACAGGATTATTGCAATAGTCATTTCTTTAGTACTTGGTGAGAAAAGCGCTTCCCTTTTTAGGAGGGTGAGAAAAAGTCTGAGGAAGAGGACACAGTGAATTTCTACAGGAAACACATTTGTGAAAGAGTTAGGGTTAAGTTGCAATAGCATTAATATTCACATAGTCAAACCTTAGAGGGAATAGAAAGACTTTTTCTTTGTTGAGACATTTGTACAGACTGTATTTAGTTTGGGGAATTTCCGAGTAAGAAAAACTACCTTCAGGGAAGGTTGTAGCCTCTAGGAAGGCTTAGCAGGTACAGGGCAGATTTGTTCTCAGACTATTTTTTAAACATGTCTCAATATTTCTGAATTTGCACTCATTACAGATGTAGTTTGTACTACTTTTTAGGGATAATAAATCTGTCCTATCTTTGGGTGACTTTAAGAAAAGGGGAAACTGGGCTAATGTCAAGCTTCTGGCTGAATTTAGGTTCTTTTTTTGTATAACTTAAAGCCTTGGTTCTGCCAGAATATTTATGTGGACAAGTGTTTGCTCTTCCAATAATTCCATCCTAACTTACTTGACTGCAGGTAAAAAATAAATATCTTTGTGTTCTTATTTCAATACTCAGCTCTATACCTGCAAACTAATTGTTTCTTTTGTCATCCTTTAACCATTTTTGTCACTTTTTCTAAGGTGAATATTTAGTAAAGCTTTGTTTGAACTGTGCAAGACTGAGGCTATGTATGGTGTCTTTTTTTCTGGAGAAAAGTGTGATAACAAACTTGAAATATAACAGGCACAGGGAGAGTTCCCTACCCCTGAAATGAAATGTAGTAAGTACTTAACAATCTGAACAACAATTTTTAGAGACCAAAGATCAAACTATGGATTAATAGGTGCCCTTGCTGATGCTGTAACTGTTGTAACTATATCTCAGTTCTGATGTGAGCACAACAAACTACATTTATGGAAACCTGGGAGTTTTTCAGAACAGTTAACGGTGTTGTTTCCACTTTTTATGACATTTTGGAGAATGTTTAGTAAACACAAAAGTGTGGAAGTGTTTCCGTATGGATTCAGTGAACATAAAACATTCCATGCTAAATGATCATTTTCAGAAATAAATGTCCAGTCGTTTACAATGAGCAATAGGATTGTACTAATTCTAGCTCGTGTTTTCTTGCTTTTTGTGATTTTTAAAATATGCTATAATAATATGAGCTGTATGTATTTACAGTTCTTTAAAAATCAACATTTTAATTAAATTGCACTGAAATTATGTCCTTGTAAATATTTACTCAGAAAGCTTCTCACTGGGGTGAGGGACAGGAAACATATACACTGAGCAATTATAGTTGGAATTACTGCAAACCTAACAACCGTATCTGTTTAGCAATAGAGGTAAGAAATGGTACAAATTGTTATAATATGAAAGAAAACAAAAAGCAGAAGGGAAAGGAAATGTTTTTGTATAAATAGGCTATTGCTTAGTAACATATCAGTCTCAAATTACAAAAAATCAATCAGATTTCTAAATAAAGTTCAAACTGGTGTGACAGCATTGAAAAAAAGCTAATAGATTTAGCATGAATAGAATTTACTCAGCTTCATTTCACTTCCTTTAACCTCAATGCTTTCTTTCCCTGCTTCTGTGTAGAATTATGAAATGGAGTCTATGTAAAGATATAGTTATCAGTTATACCAGTGTATGGCTCTAATTCAGGAAAGCACTTAAGTAGGTGATTAAATTCAAGCATCCACTTACCCACTTTCCTAATTATGAACTTAAGTGCATACCAAAAGTTCTTTCCTGCACGGGTTTCGTGCTATGCCTGCTGACCACAGAGAGCACAGCGCTATCTGAGCCGAAAGGACTGTGCTCAGGGGCTGGAAATGGTCTGTAAGCACAGCTACCTGGCACTGACAGGCTTCCAGTGCTCAAGCTGCCTTGGTAAAGCCTAATGTGTTATGCAGCTTGCAGTATATATGCTTCCTTATGTTTTCCAATATACTGCTATTCCTTTTGGAGGGACCTCAAAAGTCAGAGGAATGGGATAGCAGCTCAAATAATGGGCTTATGAAGCCTAAAGTATAATCCCAAAAGACCTTAGTAGCTGTTTCATTCTAGATGCACTTGACTTCCTTTGCTTCTTTCCCTTTTAATGTGTATATGTGTCTAGACACTTGTTTCTGTGTGTGTCCTGCTTGGAGTTTTCCTATCTTCTGCCTTAGTCTGGCAGCAATCTGGGAACCATTTCTATACCAAATCCTCTAAGCAGCTTCATCTGGGAGGTATTCTCAGAGCATATCTAATACTTACTACAGGATTAGGCCCCTGACAAAATGCAGTTCTAATGTTTTCTAAATCAGTGCTAGGAATCACCACAGACTGTTATTGGGTATTTCTGTATTTAACAGAAATGTCTCAATCAATAAAGTTGGGCTCTCCCTTTTGGATCCAGTTTATGACAAATTCCTTTCTGTGTGATGTCACAGTGTCAGTAGTATGGAGAGAGGGCACATTCTCCCCTAGATCACCCAGAAGTTCCTGGTTACAAATATTTCTTGAGAAAGAGAGGTTTAAATCCCTGCAGATGGAACCAAAAGTGGAGTCTGGATCACCTTTTTAGTTTTTTATTTAAGAGGTGAAGATGCATTGTCAAGAAGGATTTGTCAGAGATAACCTGGAAGCTTAAGTCTCAAGGATGGCTTATCACTAGATATTTTGGGAAACCCATGGAGTTAGAAGATGAACCATTGGCAAGGGACCACTTGATGATCCACTAAATTATTATATACTTCATAAGAAGAGAGACACTTCCTGCCATCTGTTTCATTCACCACAGTTTTTATAATTTCTATTAAAAATTTTGGGTTTAAATGATTTGTACATTTAAACATCAAAACTCCTATAGCATTTTTCTGGACAGAAGAACTATGTTCATATCAGCAAGAGGCTTTCCTCATTGAACCTGAAGAGTTTTGTACTGGTGATTATGTCTTATGTTCCTGTTATTTATATTTTTTGAGGTTTTCTTTGGACTTGTAGTAATCTGTCCCCTGGCCTAGATGTCCGGCCAGGAGTGGACACTATTACACATGCTTCTGGTGCATACCTTCTATCTTAGTTTTATCTGAAAAGAATGCAAATTTTGGACTCTAAATGAGTTAGTTCCATGATGTTAAGTGGAGCATTGTAGGTGGCAATGTGTGGGAAACATGCTTGAGAACAGTAATCTTTGAACTAAAATGCTGATGTAATGGAATATCCCTTCAGTAAAGATAATGATCCAATTTATTAATAGCAGTACCTTGCTGATGGTGTTGAAACATGAGCATTATTTTACTCAGGACTTTGATATACCTGGAAGAACTATGTAGAATAAATACATGACAGCAACTCCACATTATTTCAGAACAAGTAATGAATTCAATGACTAGAGAATAAGGTTTTTTTGTTAAATGGGTGCTTATTTTCTAACAAAGTGAAGAGATGGTCTTTTAGCGTCTTTCAACATATAAAAACAAAAATATTTTGTAGATATTCCTGCAAAAAAAAATCCCATAAAACTTTTAGAAAATCTTTTTAGTCTTGCATGTAACAGCAGTTTTGCTCTGCTGGTCATGCTGCTTTTGATGCAGCACAGGATGCTGCTGGCTTTCTGGGCTGTGAGTGGACATTGCTGGATCATGTTGAGCTTCTCATCAGCTAACACCCCCAAGTCTTCCTCCTCAGGCTGCTCTCAATCTGTTATCCTGCCAGCCTGTATTCTTGGGATTGCCCTGACCCAGATGCAGGACCTTGAACTTGGTCTCATTGAATTTCATGGTCTTATATTAAAAAGTGACTCAATAACAGAATAAAATAAGACCAGTGGTGATCTGCTCCCATATTATCTCCTACAAATGTAAACACAGGTTTTGTGGGCAAAATTTTAACCATGCTATTTTTCATCTCTAATTTCTTGGTTCTGTACCTTTGCAAGTTTCACTTAACAGGATATTTGCTCAGATATCCTGTTGGTGCAAACCCTATGGCTTTTAAACTCCACATCTGCTATTTGGAATTGTAATTAACTCATTGAAATTGTTTTAAAGACATATAAAAAGTGAAGATATGATTTAAACAGAAAAAGACTAAAGTCTGCATAGAAGGCTGATGTGTGGACAGTGTGCCAGCATTAAATGCCAGCTGGGTTATTGAAGATTTTGATCATATAATTGTCATTGTTTCAGTGAATTTTATTGTAGTAAGTACACTAGGGCATGCTCAAGTCAATATGAATCATCAGAAAGATATAAAGTAAATAAGTACTCACCTAAGTCGAGCCATAACTCAGAAGAGACAGGTAATTGTATACATAAAAGTAACATCCTTGCTGCAAATTTGTCCCCTGGTTGTATCTCCATTATCTCTCTCTCCAGGTTCTCACTAAAGTTACAATGGACATTAATTTTGCGCACACTGTGCTCGGTAATACTTAAATTGATTTAGAGGATTTTTTTTCCTGTATTCTGCCTAAGAAACAGAAAGAACTTCACTTCCTATATTCTTGCTGTCAAATTGATACCAACATAGTATGGGGCTGTTTACAGTTGCTTCCTCACTTCTAGTTTCTCTTCTGGTTCTCTACTGATTACTGTCTTTCTACACAAGCTATAAAGTCTTTCCATGTATATTGCATGGACCTCTGTCACTCAGTAGCCCAATATATTTTTAGTAAAAACATACATAACTATATTTAAAAATTGTGGAATGTTTCTTCGGTGTTACACAGATGCATTTCTTTTAGAACTTTATCAGGAAAATACAGGCAATCTTTTGAAATTTATATGATTAATGTCATATACTAGCTAAATTAGCAGTTATGATAAAAAGAAATAATTATTTTGTTCCTAAAATGTGAGAATATGAATTGAGGGTTTCATTTGAGTTTTTGGGGTATCAGTGGTAAGTATAAATGAAATATTAGGTGTATATTAAAACATTGACTCATGCAATTTGTGTCTCTAGAGGCATTTTCTCACATATGTAAGTTAAGTGGCAGGTTATGCCTGGGTTTCCAATGTGGCTTGTAGTGCAGTTTAATGCAGTGCTATGCAGAAGGCAGCATGTAAGAGGTTAGGGACTGGGTGCAAGATGGAGATTGCCAGTGTGTAGTGCCCCCCTCCCTCAGTCTCCCGACTTCCCTTTCTATCCCTGATGAGATTACATATTTTTGTAGCAGTGTTGGTAGAGACAGAGGGCCTGGACTGGAGGGCTGTGTTGAGTTGACCTTTTTGGCTCTGTGGTTCCCAAAACCTCTCCTGTGCTGTCCTAGCACATACCAGGAAGCTTCTAAACTATTTGTAAACAGGGCTGAAAAAAAGAAAACGGGTAATGGCTGTTTGTTATGTAAATTTATCTTATTCTTAAGGGTTCTTGCCCATTGTTAGAAACTATTTCATAATATTTTATTTTACATATGTCATTCTCGTTGTTTAACCCATTAAATAATTAATGTTTGTAAAAATGAAGTCTAATCTGAAAGTCAAAGCATTTTATGTTCTGTCATGAACTATTTTGTGTCAAGTAAAATAATTTTTAAAGATATACAGTATTTCACAACTATTGTGAAAGAAGAATCAGAAGAAATTATTTATTTTATTCTTTAAAATAATTGTGTGATACTATGCTGTGAAAATTCACCACAAAAGTAAGCTTTGTCGATAGGATTTCTTATGTGACATTCTCTGATAACTACTTTCAAAAAAGGAAAATAAAATACAAATTAATGTGATATTTTGAGCTCCACAGTTGCTCATTATATGCTAATAACATTTTAAAATTTTAAAGATGAAAACTGACATAAGATATAAGCTGTTAAGCACTTTAATTTTATCTGCATTTTTTTGTGTCAAAAATAATTTTAATATTAAAGGACAACTGTAGACTCCTAATGACTTGAATACAGTTTGACTGTTTTCTTGAAGTGCTCTGTGGGATGTCAGAATATTTAATTCAGGATGTTAAAAACATCCCAAAATGTCACAATAATTATATCACAGCAGGCAATTAAAACACTGGAAAATGCCAACTGACTAAGTGTGTTCTCTGTTATTTAGGAACCTAATGAGTGAGTGACACATAAGGCAGAAAATACAAATTATAGACACAAATCCAATATACATTATAATTGATTTTAATGTGAATGTGTATTAAAATAAAGCAACCTGTGTTAACAAAAACAAAGAAATATTTATTTAAAGCTGCTATTACAGCTATAAGTGCTAGAATTCCCCAGGCATTAGAAACTGTTTTTGTTTCCCCTTCATTATGTAGTTAACTAGTTATATATTTATGTTATGACACTGTAATATGGGCTCATTCATGAAGCCCTTACTAACTACAGTGGCTCCATTCACTGCACTGCAATAGTTTCTGCCAAATTCTCCATGTGTCTTTAGTCTAAGGGCAGCTGGGGGAGATCTGTGTCCTTGTGGGGTGGAATATACAACTCCCTTCACAACATGTCAGAGAAACTACAAAATCTGTATGGACTTGAGGAAGTTACAGCACAAGTAAGGATGCTGGTTCCCAGACAGAAAGGAATGGAGGCTTGAAGGTCTTATAGCACAGTTCCTGCATTTGAAGGCAATGGTTAATTGAAGTGGCAATTCAATAGGAGAGATGCTTTTGATTTCATTTGTGCAGGGATTTAATCCATAATTATTAAACCAACATCCTATGTTAGCAGGTACAATGGAAATAAACTCATCCTATTCAACTTACAGGAAAGAAGCATAACAATTCAAAAACAAAGAGAAAGGACGGATTTAATAAAGATGACAATAGACAGCTATTCTCATTAGTTAATATAATAAAATAACTGTTGCAGCTGAATTGCTTAAATAACAGAAAAATATATGAAGTGCCAGGCAGAAAAAGCAACTGTGAGAGATAACTGAGGAATCACTGCCGTTGCTCCTATGCAAGACTACAGTAGGCAACAGCCTCTGTGCTCCAGTTTTAGGGTTTCCCCATTACCTGGGAGTCCAACAGCAGTCAGCAGAGTTTTAATTGTTTATTCTTGCTCTTTCCTTTGAGCAGACCTGAACATTGATTGAACTGCAAGGTGAATTAGATCTGGCAGTGATCTGGTTAAAAACTAAGTCCCTAACTAATTTTCATGGACATGAGATCTATGTTTGGTGCACCATGTGTTTTCCTGAGTGCTAGTGCTAGCACCAGAGAGAGGACAGGAATGGGGAAAGGGGAAGACAGGCTCAACCCCCTTAGCAGTAGTGCGGATTTATACTGAAATAAAC
The DNA here is from genome assembly GCA_013397375.1 of Toxostoma redivivum. Classification (NCBI taxonomy): domain Eukaryota; kingdom Metazoa; phylum Chordata; class Aves; order Passeriformes; family Mimidae; genus Toxostoma; species Toxostoma redivivum. Next base: position 178,532 of record VXBI01000611.1, read on the forward strand.
TAATTGGGGAATCATGACATAAAGCATTGTGTTATATTTATAATTGCAACGGTTCAGACAGAATGAATTATTGCTGCATTAACTTGAGCACTGCAAAGTCAGCATTCAGCACTCTTTTAAAATTACTACTTTCTTCAGTTCCATCCAGTTCCTTGACATGAAATAATCCTCAGATTTCTGTAACAGAGCTGACTGAACTGAATGCCTCAAAGGCATCTAGGAAAAAGAGGAACAGTTACTCTAGTGTTTTGTTTTGTTTGTTTTAATTTTTTTTTTTTAGATCCCATTGCTTGTATTCAAAACTTAAGCAGTATTTTGCACTTCTTTGGTTGCTTTTTACATGTCCAGAGTTTTAGCTCTGGTTGTAGATGGTCCATTTGTAGATGAGTTTCCTTTCTGTATCTTTCTGATGCCTTCAGTATCTGGTATCATGCGGTGGCCGGTAATTACTCAGTCCTTATAATACTTGCATTTTGTGTTATTTTGAGGTGTATTATCTTGCTTCTGGCTCTATATTCATGTTATTATTTGCTTAAGTTGTTGAAGCTGATATCTGGCATGTTACACAGCCTTTGAGCACTACTTATTGCTGGTAGACATTCAAAAGGAAGAATTTTGGGTCAACTGATTACCTGTGTTGCTACTTCTGGGGAAAAAGAACTGCAAAAGCCTTACTCTTCTGTGTAGTTTTGAGTCAGACTGAAGGGAAAACATTGAAATCTTTCCTCATTTCGTTGCTGTTGAATAACTGTGCATATCACACTCACCTGATTCCTATTTTCTGAGAAGTCACAGTTCCGTGAGAGAGACCCTGGTATCATGGGGATCTAAAATCTGAGTAGTTGAGGAATAAAAAATTATGTTCTTCAATGTCTTGACACACTTTCAGTCCACTTTACAATGATGCCTGCTGCTCCTTTCAAACAGGTTTATTTTTTTCTCCTTTGCTATGACAGGATGAACCTTGCAGAGTACCTGTAAACAAGAGAGTTAGAGAAAACAATTTAACAAGTAGAAATTACCATATTGTGGCTTCCTTGAAAAAGAAAATCTAGAAAAAGATTATACTCATTTCTAGGAAGCTCTTTTCGGTCACAGAGGCATTAGAAAAGATATTTATAGCTGACCTTTGAAGATTCATAATTCCTTTCAGTAGAGACCTATAGAATTTAGTACTAAATATTCCATTACATTCTTATAAAAAGTATCTGTCATTTTAAACTATAAAATAAGTTCTAAAGCACTTTTTAGAAGACCATTGGAGCAATATCACAGTATGTTAAAAATTTCTGTTGCTTAAAAAGGTCCTCTGACAATATTTTTAGTCCATGAAGTAGAAGGTTAAATAAATAAATAAATAAATAAACAGTCATCTATTTCTGAGCTTGAACTATGTACTTTTACATGAAAAATTTCTTCCTGTTATCCTGAGGGAAGTATTTTTTTCCATTTCCTACAAAAGTATACCTTCAAATGTTTGAAAAAAAAAGAATTGAAGCAGAAAACAATGTTTAAAAAATCATTGTTTCTGAATAACAGCAAAACCAAAATCCTCTTTGCTTTAAAAAACACTATGAAAGACTCCTTTTTCAAAGGTGAACTTTCTTTTTTTATATGTGTTTCATATACTTCCCTAGTTGAATCTGCTTTTCTAAAAGCACCATGTTGCATGCTGCTGTTCTGCAAATACATATAAACACCTGTGCTCACAGTAACTAGCTCCCTTTTAGTATGAGCTGATTACTCAACATATATAAAATTAAGGTCATTAGGCTATGTAATATTTTATCAAAATCCCACATACATTTACTTCCCAGTTCAGGTTAAAAAAACCCAAAAAAAAAACCAAGCAAAAGCCCACAAATATTGCATTAAATTTACTAGATGCCCTTGGGAAGTTTCCCTGTCTTAATGATTGGTACATTGCTATCTTTTTAGGTATACTATTACTATCTTCTTTGGTATAAAGAAATAATTTTTAAAAGTTTCAAAACATTTATAGTAAAGTGTTCACTTCCTGTTAATTGTTTTAATGTTACCAAAAGTATTTCCAGATATTTTAGCTATATTTTCTGACAAAATATTTACTACAGAGAAAATCTGTAGCAGTGTTATGCACAAAGAATGGCTCCAGCTCTTGGAAGAAATACTCTTCATCAGCAGCCCTGAAACTGAAAGTTACAGTGAAAGTTGCTCCTTTCCTGTTCTCTGGGTGGCCAGGACACAGATGCAGAATACAGCATCTGTATTTTAAAGTTATCAATTAAATACAAAAAATTGTATGTCTGACTCTGTCATTCTCTGAAGAATTATTCTTTTCAAATTTGTGATTGTGAAATTGTGAAACTTAGCATATTTATCTAGCTGAAGGTGTAGCAGACTATACATCCTTAACCAGGGTGCTGCACAACCTCTGTATTTCTGCCTTCTCTTTTGTCATCCAGAACTGGCAGAAAAGTCATCATCGTCATGGTATTTTCCAAATGAAAAAAAAAAATCTTTCATTGAAATTAATAGGTTGGGGGTTTTTCTACAGATTTATTTACATTTTGAGGTGCTTTTGCTTACTTGTTTGTTTTTGGTTTTGTTTTTTATAGGGGATTTTAAAGGACTATAACAAATGAGAGCATGGCATTTTGGAAACATTTTTCATTTCCAATATTATGGCTTTCTGAAAGGGAAATTCGAAGGCAAGAACAAGAAAGTAAAAATTAAATTCTGTGAAATTATAAAAATTATGAAAATACAGGTGCTGTTATTTTGTGGTGGTGAGGAGCACACAGTTGAACTAGAAAACAGCATAAGAGGGTAAAGCTTGAGACTGTTGGTTGAAACTTACCCTGTATGTTTCTGTGGTCATAACTGAAAACCACAATATCCAGTTAGCTTTTTAAGGCTGAAAAAAAAATCGACGTATTCCTTAAAACAGGATTACAGCAGTGTATACACAACATGGGCCTGGGAAGACATCTGCATATTCTTTGAGAGACTTGACACTCCTATGACTTTTATATCTTTCAGTCCAGATACAGTTTTCAATGATGACTAAACTATTCATCTCAAAAAGGCAATTAATCCTATAGGCAATGTGTTTATTAGAAGCAAGCATGAAAAGGCATAATAGTTGCCTTTAGGAACTGTAGACATGGATCAATGCAGCTGGTGGCCTGTTTGGGCCAAGGTCAGAAGATGCAGATCCTCAGAATCAAATGTCTGTTGTTACTGGTGTCAGGTATCTCTCTTTGAACCTTCCTAAAATCTGAAGTTTACCCACTCAATCTCTTTCATGCAGCTTTTACCAGTTTATTAACATTTAATTAGGAGTGTGCAAATAATGACTGCTTCATTTTGGGAGCTATACTGAAAAATTTGAGGGGGGAAAAAGTCACAGGGACAGTACTAGTGAAAACAAGCTTTCAGCCTATCAGTGTCTTAATTCTCTCTCATCTCACAGAACATGATGAGGTGGAATTGCTCCAGTTCTCTCCCCCTCTTTTTCTTCTACCTCCTAAATCACTTCCATGTTTGGCCAGAGGCTGGCTTAGTCCATGTATACACTGCTGTAAAACAGGAAACTGCTGGAATTACACTGTCTTGCTTTAAATAGGGAAATGCAATTTGTCTGCCTTCTTCAAACAGCTCTCAATTAGCAGACACATTTGTAGAAATTAATATATTTAAATTTGTATTTTAATGTAGTTATGAGATGAAAAGCTGTCAGAAGACCTAGAGTACAGATGTCAAATGACAGTACTGTTACCTAAACCTAATTTACTTAGAAAATCAGAGTAAAATTAATGTGAGAGGACTCAGGATAGAAATTGGGACATATGAAAATTTCTTAGGGGAAAAAGAGCAAAATTCAATTAGCTTGAAAAGCATTCTTTTATGTTGTTCAGGTCAAGTGAAGCAGTTGAATTGAAATAAAATGTATGATCTCTAGGTTTTATAAGATGGTTTCACATCCTATAATTGTTTCTGTTTCAAAACAAATACATAGTTCTTAAACAAAAACAGCAATAATTCTTGTAGCAAATGTCTGAAGTACTTGATTTCCCCTCTAATTTCTGATGTTTTTTTTTTCAACATATTTACTATTTATTCAATTTCCTTGTTTAACTTCTTATAGCATTTAGATTTGAAATGTAAGTGGTATAATCATTTCAGACATGGCATTATCCTGGCATAGATCATTTGCATGAACACCTTTTGGAGAATTATGAAACATACTATATTTGTGATTTCATCCTAATAAGAATAATTGCTTATTTTGGGAGTAGGTCTCTGAAATCTTCCAGTCTCTTGCTTGTAATTATTTGTCTTGATCTGTCCTCTTAATCCAACCTGCCTCTTCTGTTCTTCCACTGCTCATCTGTCTGTTGGCAGAGACAGAGAGATATGAAAGGCAAGAAGATCGAATTAGCCATGACCATGGAAAGTAGGTCAGAAAGCAGTGATAGCTTTCTAGTGTTTTTTGGTCTGAAAGTTATCCAACTGTAAAAACCTTTTACTATTAGATTTTTTTTTTTAATTAATTTTTTACTCAAAAATCAACCCCCTAGTTTAATTACTGATTCTTTCACATTTTGATTTTCATTTGTTTCCTTTGACTTGGAGAAATCATCAAAACAATACGTAAATAGGGAAAAATACATATAGCTGGGATTTCCCCTCCTGTGCACAAATGACGTTCTTCTCGATGATTGTTGTGAGTTCATTACCTGTTAAACCAAATCCCTTCCTGTCTTTTCTCCTTAAGTGATTTTAAATATAAAAGAGTAATTTTTTTTCTGTTCCTGAACTCCTATTAGAACAGATGATTATACAAAATTAAAAAGCACTCGTTTAATGTGGAAAGGTGAAGATATTAATCTATCCTTGAGTGGTTTCAATAACCCTTTTCTCTTAATGTCCTCTCCTTTTGCACTGAAAGACTTCAGCCAGCTTCAATAGCCCCATGCTTATGCATGATCTTTCAGTAGGGAATTAGCAGGGTTGCTTAGGAAAACAGCACAAATAAATAACTCTCACAGCTGGAAGACGAGTAGCACACAGGGAATAATCATTAGAAAAAGTCTAGCATGAAGTTAATAACTGCTAGAAGCAAAGATATTTTAATCCATAACTTCTGGTTATTCAAAAGGACTAGTGTCCCAAACTTTCCAGCAAATCTATTTAGGACTGGGTATCTAAAACTTTAATCAGGCACTGAAATAAGTTCCATGATATTCAGTGTTAGAAGAAGTAGCTCAGGTTTTCTGTGCTGAATTACTAGCTCAAGCTTGATTTGTTTCCACTGTCACAGTGATATTTCCTTGGCACTGCAAACTGTAAAACGGGTAAATTGCTGTCATTAAGTAATTGTACTCCCTTGGTGACCAAGGCAGCCAGTTTCTAACCTGCTGCAGTCCTGTGCCCACTCCCAGCTCTGTGTGACCTGCCCTGCCAGGTTCAGTGATGGGAGATTTGTCTGCTAGAATTTGAAAAAAGATAAACCATCACTTGCTTTGCTCAGAATAAATAAACAAACAATCATTGATCTGCCCTGGATTCAAAAGGAGAGTGTATACACATGGCCATTTCTGCCTCTTTCAAGCTGCGTTTTGAGACAGTGGATGCTTGTGAGATATTTTAAAGTGATCGAGCAGCAAAGAAGTGGAAAGGATGCTGGGTTGTTCCTGGCAGGTTTGTGCTCCATTCCTGAGCCTGTGTCCTCATTACCAAGGAAAGCAATCTCTGCCAGGCACCTGCTTGGACTGTCAGGTTGTTAGCAGAATTTTGGGTGCTGTCTTTTGCAGTGATTGCAAAGTTCCATTATGTATTTATTTCTTACTTTATTTTTAATTTTTGAAAGAGATTAAATGATTATCCTGTGAAGCAGTTTATTTTTGAAGAGTATTTTTAGGGCATGGTTAGAGAAGATGGGCATGTTCCTTGGGTCGGGGCAGCCACTGCAAGTGCTCTAAAGCACACCAAACCTTTCCCGAATGCTGCAAAAAATATTTAAATCAAAATGCAAAAATAGCAATGTAGGAGTAACTGCAATCTTTAATCCACCTGTTTTTGTGGAATGTACAGAAATATTCCTCACATTTACAATCTTCTATGAAGCTTTGAGAACAAGCAATAGTCTCTGTTGTAAGGAGGGTTTTGTTGGGCTGTGTGACTGAGTGCCCTTTGCTTGTGGCACCTGCTCTGCAGCCATTATTAATATTTACAGAAGGCGGCACCTACAACTTTCAGACTTTATAGGAGGCAAAGTCTTTGTCTCAAATTTATGAGCCACCTCAGAGGAATTCACCAGTACCACATGTAATCTAATAGTGCAACTAAGAAATACTGTTTCAGCTTTCTCCAGCTTTGTTAATTTATAGCACTAGGTAGCACTTTTAGCTTTTTAGTTTGTGAAATGATAGTTTTTTATCAATGTAATAAACAACAGAATATATATACTGGAGTTAACACAGTGGATCAAACCCACAGCCAGACTTTCCCAATAGCCAGTGACAGGTAGCATAGACTGAAGAACACAGTTCCAAAAATTCCAACAAGCAGCAGCAGTAATTTGTTTTCCCATACACATTAAATGCCATCCTAACCTTTTATGCACAGAAAATGGTTTGACCCAAAAGTTTAGTTTTTTGCCTAGATCTTTCAGTTAAATACCTTGGAGTATCTTTAATTGATATACGTCAGAAACACTATCTCTCAATATCTAATCCTTTGATTTTGTGAAGTTGTACCTGCTATTGTAATAAGCTTCATGGAAATGTCTGACAGTATCCCGTCAGTTTTCGTTTTGTCATTTTTCTAATCAAGAAACCTCCTTTTAATTCTGTGACTTTTATTTCCTCTTGGGGCAGTGGTGGTGGGGAGAGAAAGAAAAAAGCACTTAGCCTGTAAATCTGAAATACTTTGTGAAAGAGGGAAACCATGGTTCATGATTACAGAGGAAGATAGTATGTGGCAGTTAGAAATCTGCTTGCCTGCTCTGACCCAAGAAATCCCCACAAATTCTGCAGCACAGTTTGGCTGTTTATGTTCTGCTTTACTAGATCATCCAGTACTCTCTCTTGTGAAATGCAAGGCTTCAAAATAGATTAAAAAGATTATCTCTAAAAATGCTTGTTTTGGTTATATGACTGATGACTCTCTAGCTGGGAGGTTTATTGCAAATGCTTTAAAAGTTTTGGGAGAGTCTGGAATACTAGTAGTCTAAAATAATAATTGCAAATGTCCAGTTATGGTCTTTTACAAGACAGAATGTTTAGAACAGCATGACTTAGCAGTGAATCTTTCCAGACTTGACCTAAAATATTTTAAAGCTGTTTTTTCTGATACCTAAAAAAAGGGTAGGATAAAGAAGGAATTTACATATATTTTTATATCTATATGAAGCTGTCAAAAGCCTCACACAGATACAGAAGAGTGAATCAACTAGGTGAATGACAAACAGGCTCCAAATCTGAAAATGTAATAAAGTATGTTTTTTCAACAGATGACATAAAAATTTGTGCCTGTGTGTGTGGATGGGAGAGGTTAAGAAAGGCGAGGAATAAAGACTTTATTGTCACTTCTAAGAATGAGTTGCGTAACTTATTTGTGAGGAACACACTCTTCCCAGAATCATGGTTATAAAACCTTTTATTATTACTTGTCCTGTACCTGTTTGATGGTCTTTTCATGCCACTGTCTTTAACTACATAAAATAGAAAAAGGCAGGTTCAAATTAGGATGATGTAACTGTTCTACATATTCTACAAGTTAATAGTTATACACTACTTATACAAGCTCTAGTTTAACAGTTTTATATAATTCATTGCTGGACCCTGATTTGGCTTTCAAGAAAAATCAATCTCAAATCATCCTACAATATATCCTTTGAGAAGAGCAACTGACAACTTGTCAGCTTAGCTGAAGAGCTACGAAAACTCAAACCAGCTTTGGATGATACTTTTCAAAGGAATTTGAATGGACAAGGAAGTCCCCATATGTCTTGTCCTACAGAGCTAGTCTTTGGAAGTGAGTTTGGGGCTTCCCAAAAATCAAAAATACTTAGTTGATTTCAAGTTGGGCTCCTGAAGATAAAGAACAATCAACCAGCTTTTGAACTTGATTTTTTCCCCTGAATTTTGTTTCAGTTTTCTAAGCTTCTAGGATTTGTCCTGTTTGCTCTACCTATTGCCTTTTAGGCAGGCTGAAAAGGGTGTGTGTTCTATGAGGTGTCAAAGCTGTTATTTTGCACTAGTGGATTCTAAATCACTGAGGAAAAGGATTAATCAGTATTCCAAATATCTATCAACATTTTGACTTTGAATTTCCGTATGTTTAAGGTGTTGACTGTTAGTTCATAGAAAATATACATTATAAGGGATCAGAGGTTCATACTGGATTTCCAAATATTCTTTCCTTCTCTGAACACAATTTTGGAGAAAACATTGGGCTTCAGAAGTGTGTGAGGACATGTAACATAAGCATGAACTTGGAATGACTACAAAAGATTTTCTGGTTCAGTGTTTACAACGTAACAAAAGTTCTCTGAGAGGTCACTGACTATTCAAGGTGTTGTAAAGTCTTACTACAGACAACTGGAAGCCAAAAGGTGAGGTGTTTATTATGGAATGTAGTAGTGACAACTTTTCTTCTATCCTCTTTTTCTGTGAACAAAACAATAGCCAGATTTTTCCACCTGGCCCAAACTTTTTAAAAATAAGGCATAGAATTGGTACTGAGATATATCTGCAAGATTATGCAGGCTGGGTCTGAAAAAATGTGATTCGGCAACATCTGGGCAGAGTAAGAGTCTCAGGGAAAATGCTCCACACAGGGAACATCTAAAGTGAATCAAGATAATCCAGATTACTGAACAAGGAATTCAACCCTTTCATGAGTTTGCAACACTTCTGGTGTCAGACTAAGAGTATGAAAGGGGTGATTCCTTTCCTGCAGTGAACAGTGAGATGAGGTGCCCTTAAATATTGTTAGTACTCTGTTGGGGTTTAGCATATTGGATTCACTTATGTTCTCTTCTGTTGCTGCTACTCTCTGGGACTCATTGGAGGGTTGTTCTGCTGAATTTATCACACAGTGTGTTCAGTTTCCTGTAACTATGGAAAAAGTTACCTTTTCATATGCAGAGCACTCTGTGCTTACGTGGTTTTTTTTGTGCCTGGCCTAAAAGTGTTTGCATGCACACAGGTTATGAGCAAAAGTCTTATCCCAAATATTGGAAGGCATGTTCTCTTAACCTGCTTCCAGAGCATCCCATTTGCTTTTAGAAGTAGGTTATAAGAAAGCCATAACTCTAATTCTATTTGAGAAGATGTAATCTGTAAGGACCAAATACAGACAGGCTAGGAATTTAAGCAATGACTTACGTGTTTTCATAATGTGCTGATTAACATGAAGCAACATTTTCTAGAGTTGTTTGCCATACTTTATTCTTAAGACCCTTTACAGGTATACAGACTAAGTATACCACCTAAAATTTAGACATGTGCTATCTAGTGTTTAAATGTACATTAAGTAACTACAAATAGAAATTAAACATCTGCATAAAGCAGTACACCACTTTTGAACATAAAAATGACAGCCATTAGCACCTGGAATTTGCATAGAATCTTTTAAATCTAGAACCACTTTTGCTGCACTCAGAAACCGACAATATATCATGGTGGAGCACAGAATCAGGCTACATTTAGACCTGTATGGCAGATGTAAACTCAAATTTTTACATGAAAGAGAAGGGACTTTTTATTGATACCATAACCTGAAATTTTTGGTTTTTTTCAGAAGTGAAGTGCTTGCAAATTTGTCTTTTGCCTAGTAAACATTCTTTCACAAGCAGAGAAAGCCTGGGGTGGTGCAGAGCTCAAGTTTTGCCTACAGGTTTTAACTATGCTATTACTAAAGGTAGTTCAAAAGTTCTACATTGCCAAAAGCATTAAAAAGCCCTTGTAAATATAAGAGAAGAAAGAAAGAAAATTTTTAAAATTGTAACTTTAAAAAAAGTTTGTGGTAGCATGGCTTAAATGTATAATTCAGTTGGTGAATACTTGGAAACTCCATTTAATAAAAAAAGGAGTAGGTATGGAATAATTTATCTTTACTTGGGACAAAATCCTATCTTGTAGCAGACTTTAGTGGAATGTGCTGGCTCCTTCTAACACTGGACTTGGTGGGTTTAGTCTGAACAGCTAGGAATTCCTTATTTTAGGGCTGGATCTAGGTACTTTTAAGAATTCAGACCAAAGTTTTATCTAGTAAGGGACAGAAAAAGGTGTTCAGGTGTATGACATTGACACTAGGGTAGGCAGGTCTGTAGATAACTGGTCTACATTTTGGTTTATAAACCCACAAGGTGTGACCAAGAATATGGCATTCAAGAATATGCTTGCAGTTGACACCCTGAAATCCTTATTTAGATTACAAGAAAGCTACAAATCTCATTTCATGGCATCTGTTTTAGAGCTAAGGCATTATAAAATTCTTTTGTACTGAAAGTTTGCAACTTGTGGCAAAATTGGCTGTGAGATTGTCAGCAATTAAGCTCCTGTGCAAGCAGTGCGTTGTGATTTGTATGTTAGCAGTGGGGTGCAGTCTTGAATCTGACAGGGCTTTTTCATGTGTTTCAGATAGTCTTGAATAGGACTCTTCAGCTGAGAGGGAAAACTCCACTAGCCTGAGAAGTAGTGCCTCTTAATTTCTTTGGGAACTAGTGGCCATTTGCAATGTGTAGGTTTGAGAACTCTATTGATTGAGAAAACTGAGAAAAATAAAAGCTTCAATCCCCCCAAAACATGCAATATAGAACATTAAGGTTTTCCTTATAGAAATTCCATGTGTTTGGTGAAGAATGGGTGAGTACCCTGACCTGCAAGGTGCTACAGGGCTCGTAGGCTCTACCAGAGGGTACTTCTCACTGTCACAGTGTCTGCCTTGAATCCTAACTTTCATAGGAACCAGATTTCCTCAACCTTGCCCAGCCACAAAGACTGACTGAAGCAGCTCATGGTTCATCCCCTGGGTTTCTTAATTAAGGCTGTACAGCCACTGAAAAGCACTGACTGCTCTGCTGCTTAATCATCACCAGCATCAGACTGTCTGTTGTCCAGCAACTTGAATCAAGCTTACACCTCTCCTTCATAGATGTCTAATCAGTTCCTTAAGCAAAACCCTGTAGGCTATAATTTTCACCATGTGCCTTTAAAAATGGTTAATTAATTTATTAACATGCAAAACATGTACACAAAATGTAGTCATTAGTAGCACCACATGTTCAGTACAAGCTATGTATGTTTGAAAACTATTTCTGGCATTTTCCAGGCTGCATCCACACAGTGCTACAAGCAGACTTTCACTTGTCCTTCAACTGACTATGGACATCTTTCCTGCCAGTCCTTCAGTTGCATAGCTGTGATAATTAGACTTTGAATTTTTCATATCTTCATATCTTCATATCATTGTGTGTATGACCTTTGCCCTGTGTCAGTTGAGTATTGATCTGGTCAACATGACTGTTTATCTGCGTTGGATGTAGGCTGGTGGAGATAGGCACTTTCTGTTCTATATGTGTACAGTGCTTAGCACAGTCTTTATGCTGGACTCTACTCCCGAAGTGTTTCAAAGCATCTGAAACTGGCAGCAGAATTTAACACTCCCACTCTGTATCCAGTTGGCATTATCAATCTGTTTCAATATGTGCCTGAGTGCTGTTTAAAGATCTGTAGTAATCAACAAATTTCTATCACTGGAGAGCTGAGACTGTGGCATTTAATTTCAAAATAGTAGCACGAACACACAATTTAAACAGGAATCACTTAGAAATAAGAACATGGTCTCTGATTCCTTTCCTAGAATATGCCCACCATTATGATTTGCATTAAAAATTAATTATTTGTAAGCTATGGATTCTTTAAGTTATAACACCTGTTAGTGTCATGTATTCACTGTATGCAATTAAAAGCTCAGAGTGACCACATCAACAGAAATAAACACTAGAAATAAATAAAAAGTGCAGTTTTGCACAAAAGTACTCAGTCCCGCACTGCAAGTCACACAACACCTCACTTTTGTGAATTTGGCATTTCTCTGTTTGTACATCACAGTGAAAATCAGGGTTCTAATGACAACTAGTTATTATTGTATGTACTATGATTAAATTATAGACAGCTTCCATTTTCTACTTGACTGTCACTGCACATGGGAATAGAGATGTATTTAATAATTCAAGCATCAATTTTTGAAAAATGCATGCCGTGCTCCTCTTTTTTTCTATTATTGCAAAAAGAGCTCAGGCCACAAAATGATCCATAATTAAAAAATAAAAACATGTCAAAGTAGGAAAAAGTCAATGACAATGCACATGAATGAATAAGGATGGCTCTAATAAGGTATCTGGAACAATGGTAATTTATGATATACATATGGGAGGAAGAAAGAGATGAAAACAGAAGAAAATATACTATAGCAATGAATTGCAGCATTTAAATACAGTCCTGATTACTAAAATAGCTTACAAACCTGATGGTATTCAGGACATGGGAATGAACTCTGCAGTGATTTAAAAAGGCAGTATTTTTAAGAAAGATACATTTACTGGTCCAACCCCAGAATGATAAGAGAAGAGAGCCTTCAGGCGCATTTCTTTTCTATAAGACTATTAACACATTTCTCTGTTTCAAAGCATTATTTCCCAAAAGAATGGAATCTTTTCCATCAATTTGTCAACGTATTCCAGAAAGCAGATGATCTGACTTTTTGAAGAGCAATGTATTTGTCAGAAAATCAAGTGCTACTATTAACTTTCAATCTACAGTTGGATTTAATTTGTATCAGCTTATATCACAAGAATATAAAAAAATACACATCTTTATAAATTATAGAATCATGGACTATCCTGAATTGAAGGGAACCACAAGGATCATCAAAGTCCAACTCAGGCCTACACAGGACATCTCCAAGGATCACACCATGTGCATTGTCCAAATGCTTCTTGAACTCTTGTCGGGATTGGTGCTGTGATCACTTCCGTGGGGTGTCTGTTCCAGCCACCCTCTGGCTGAAAAATTTCCTAACATCTAACTTAAACCTGCCCCAACTCAGCTCTGTCCCATTCCCTTCGGTTGCGTTACCACAGAGAAGAGATCAGTGTCTGCCCCTCCTATTCCCGTAATGAGGAAGTTGCAGACTGTAATGAGGTCTCCCCTCAGTCTCCTCCTCCAGGCTTGGAACAGACAGAGAGCATTTTGTTATCACCTCCAAAGGTAAAAAAAGAGGCTTTCCTTATGACAGACAATGTTCATTCATATTTAAATTTAGTCATGTTTCTGAACCAAACGCTCTATTGGGTTTGCTTGACAAAGTGCCTCTGTGTAGAGGATACAACCCATCCCATCTGTCTCCAACAGGCTCATAGCAGAGCATAGCTGAGTCCCTTAGCCATGAATAGGGAGCCTCTAGATAAACACATTTAAGAAAGATGGGATAGTTGTTTAAATTTTTGTCTTTGTTTCTCTAACCAAGTGTATTTTAATTGTTATTAAAATAAGTCAATTTTTCCCAAGTCAAGTCCTTTTTGCCCTTGTTGCAAACTGTTTAGCAATATCCTTGTGTTTCTGCTTGACTAGGAATACTTCTGTCTTATTTTCACCTCCTGGACTGTTGAAAAGAGGAGTGACAGAGCTGTTGGGTGGGAGTTTGGTCTATGGCCAAGGGTAATCCACTACAAAAACATTTATTTTCCTGAAGATAATTGCACTGTAGTTCAGTTTTCCAGAAACTAGAATACAAGTGTACATATAATTCCTAATTTTCTGGTTTTCTACATTTTTGCCTTTTAGTAAGATAAATCCATCATAAGGCACTTTGTTACTGTATTTTATGTTTTCTTCTAGAGTGGGAACACAGAAAGAGCTGAGCACACATGTCTTTACATTGAGTCATCCAGCTCTTAAAAATGTTTTCATCCTAGTCCTGATTTTTTTCTATTTGCTGCACTGCAGAGTTCAGTTTCTATGTGTAAACAGAATATTTGATGTACCTTTTTTATTTACAATCTATCATTATTTTATTAACATTCTGTTTCTAAATGAATCAAAGTAGGAACTACAGAAAAAAAAACAAAAAAAAAAACAACAAACCCAAAACCCAAAAAGATAGAGCTGTGTTCTGAGGATTGCAAACATCTACAAGACGGCACAGCTATTTTCTTAAGAGCAATTAGCCGGTATCAATGACTCAGTATGGCTAGTGCAAGAAGATACCTTCCTTGCTTCTTAATTGCTGAAAGTCTTTCAAAGGCTTTCTCTTTCCACCTTTTTCATTATTATAACCACTACAAAATGTGATTACTTGAAATAAATACGTGGCTCCTCAGCAGCACTTTTGAATAGGAGCGTGGCCGGATCCAGTGCCCGGTGCAGGCTCTGCCCCTGCCTGCTGCAGGCTGTGGAGAGGCACGTCCATCGTGCATCACTCCCTAAAACCCTGCTTGGCTGCTTTCCCAGAGCACTCTCCATTCACTTTTGAGTTCTGAATGGTTTTCAATTAATGTAACAAGACTAATTAACTGTATAAGAGTAGGGGTTTTCATAGCATTACTGACAATGCATCTGTTTAATAGTACCTTAGAAATTCAGTGCTTCTACATTCTAAAAGTACACAAAGCCAGTGGGTTACTGGGGGTCAAAAGAAGCGACATGAATTTCTTTCTTTGGATCGGAACCTGAACATGGTACAAAGTTACTGGAAAAAAAGTAGTCTAATCAGAATGAGACACCTTTTAAGCTGATTCTATAACAACCTTACCAGACAGCCTCTGCTGAAAGTGGTGTCATGCAGCTTTGCTGTTTTAATTCCATAGCTGAAGATTATCCCTATACTTGTACCTAGCACTCAAGAATAACTGTTAAAAGTAGCCATCATGTATAAAAACCACTTTCCCCTGAGCTCTTTTTCCTTGCAATGTAATATCTTTGTGATCAAGTATCAATACCAGGCAGTGTTAATGAAAAGATTCCTGTATCATTTTACCTAAACTCTGTTCTAGGGTAGCACCCTTTATGTTCCGAGATCATTTAAGCCTCTGTCACTCAAACTTTGAGGCTGTCACCCAGTGTGCTAGTTGATGTCTCTCTTTATTGGGGTGAGGGACATATTACTCATGGCAAGAAAGTGAAGTGTGATCTGGATTATATGAGCTATTAAACACAATCAGATGGAAACAATATGATATCAATATATGGCATAGTAATGAGTAAGTAATCCAATTCATGACTTCTTACTATCATATTTATGCATGCTGCTGTGTTAGAAGAGACTTATTTTTATTATGACAGATGGTTACTAATAAGTGAACTGGGCTTCAGTGATTTTTTTGTCTATTGTAAGAATGCTCATTATTTTTTTCATATGAAACTTGAATCCAGTAGAAAAAGAAATGACATGACAAAAAATGAGAAGAAATGAGATTACAGTAATGCTTGTTTGTTTCCTTTTATTGAATATTAAACATAAACATCTCAAAGGGACCCACTTTACCAAGAAGAAAATTTATTCATATGGAATAGTATGTATCATTCAAAAAATATTAGTTTTAACTAATGTGTTATACTACTATTTTATGGTGAAAGAATTTTACTTAATACATGAGCATTTTCAATCTGCAAACCAAGAAAGATACCCAAATTGTAAATATCCCCTACAATCCTGACTTTTTAAATATGAGGAGGGAAATTCTACCAGGAATCTGGACACATATAAGCTACAGTCCTTCCTGTAGATTTTTTGCTTTGGGTTTTGTTTATTTTTCATTTGAGCTGAATCTTAAATTTTGTGGTCAGCAGCTAAGAAGTAAAGTGTGGCAATGGTATTCTCAATTGTTTCTTTGTTATTATGCAGTCTCCTCTTGACAGTTTTCTACTTTTCAAAAACAGCATTAGAAGTCACTAGGGAGTGACTTCAGCCTCTTAGAGGAGAGATGTCTGACTAATATAAAGCCAGGACTACTCAGGATCTGATCTGAAGTTTATGAAATTAAATAGAAAGATTCCCTATGATTTTTCTGAGGTTTGAGTCAGACCTTTAAGTGGTGCTCTGAAAATTCATATGTTTTTACTGGTATTTATCTGAAGGAAAAGGCCCACTGTTTCTTGATGAGAATAATGGGCACAAAACAGGCACAAAACAGGCACAAAACATTACTGTTCTGGTTCTCCTCTTTGTGCTGAAGTAAATATTTTGCAAGATCCAAGGCAATGAAACAAAGGTAGGATCAGAGATTGTTTAGGGACAATTAACTGGCCAATATCTACCAAAGGGCAGAGCTCCTACTGATAATCAATAATAATCAATCAAAGCAAATCAATAAATCACCTCTGAAGTGTAGCAAATAGCTCATTAGGAGCCACCTACTGAAACTGGTTATCTGATTAAAGATGTATGTGTAATGTATTGTATATAGAACAGGGCTATTAGCAATGCTTCTTTTACATACAATAAATAAAAACTTACATTTCCTTTCAAAGAAACTCATAGAAAAAAGCCCTAAACTATTCACTGCTGACCTATGTAATTATTTTTTATTTTTGTTTTAGAAAATCAGTTAGACAAATATCAACAAATGTATTTTGCAATCTGTTACTATAAATTAAAAAACATTGGCACAGGAGCCAAAAATTAGAAAAGTAGTAACAGCAGCTTTGCCATAACTGCCTTCAAAAACACAGCAAGCTATCAAAAGCACAAGGGAATGACAGTTTACGGACAAGAATGGAAAATATAAACAAAAAAATGATAAATATTTATGCTCTTGTCTTTCTAAAACTATTCCATTTTCATTATCACTCTTGTCTGTGTACTTGTTTTTCTGTCTTTCTCCCGTTTGTATGTGACAAGAGCTGTACCTTTTTCCGTATAAAAATGAAATCCTTCCAACTCTAGCTTCAAATTTTGCTACATTTCCCAAATCCCTATGATACAAAATCCTATAATTACCAAACTTGTTATTAGTACATTTGATCTACTTATACCAATACTATAGTTACTATTACAGATTTTTCCTTCCTTCCTTCCTTCCTTCCTTCCTTCCTTCCTTCCTTCCTTCCTTCCTTCCTTCCTTCCTTTCTTCCTTCCTTCCTTCCTTCCTCCCCATACCCTCAAAGCCAAATATACTTTACATTCTCTCAGTAATATGCATTTAGGCAATTTCCCAGTCAATACACACTTCAAAGAATCTTGGAGTGTAAAGCAGAAATTGGAAAGGACTTCTGGAGATCTAATGCAACTCCCTTCCTTCGAGCAGGTTGCTCCACTCTGAGGCCAGTCAAGTTTTGAATATCTTCAAGGATGGAAACCCTGCAGTCTCTCTAGGTAACCTGTTCCACTGTTCAACCACCCTCACAGTAAAAATGTGTTTTCTTATATTTATTTTTAATTATTTATCCTGCTTAGATAAGACCTGCCTTACTTCAGTGTCTCCCCAGCTTCCAAACACAGAAGGGCTCTTCAAGAGCAAGAGCAACAGAACAAATCTACTGAGAAGTTTCAGGACAGATGTACAATAATAAAGATCACTGAAGGCTACTAGTGAAAAGTAGTCTTCTTTAAACATAAGTAAATTTCTATATTTAAAGAGAAATTTAAACTCTCAAGTATTTAAGTATCATATCAAATATTTCAGACTAAGAAAAAAAAAACATGATCAAGCCATGAGCTCATAAACCACGTTATTTTTGTATTTAGTGTCCATTGCATGAAGGGTGGACAAAATGCTGTACAAAATATTACTGGTTATATTCTTATTACAGCATTTCCATTACACTTACACAAAGATACTAACATAATTCTTACTGGCCTTGTTTTTGTTTGCTAACATTATGCCTCAGCTGGGTAACTGCTTTCTTTGTAACTGTCATGCAACAAAACTCTAGAAAGTGACAGTTTATAATTAAAAATTCCTATCCCAAGAACAGTAACTGCATTTCTTCTGTTCAAATTCCAGGTTTACCCTGGAGATCCCTCTGACTTGAGAACAAACTCATCCTTTCATCACATCATGATTTAAATCATATCCAGTCATAGTTATTTTCTTTGATTTCCAGTGAGACTTTGCTTGGTTTAAGTTTTGTTTTCTTCTGTTGGTTGAGGAGAAAATTTGAAAATTTTTCACTGCAAATTTAAGAGGTTTGTACTCCATTTTAGACCCCCTCACACTCTTGCCTACTGATACAAACACATGAATGCTCTCAAAAGGGTTACTAAGGAAACCAGAAACTATGGTAACCTAGGCTAGAAGCACTCTTATTTGTCCAAGGAGATGGAAAGGAAAATTCAGGCAATGCACACTGCAGTCACACTGAAGGTCCTGATCTTTCCTTTTCTCTTCAGCTGTTGCAGACCTTCTGTTTCTCATATTTCCCTTCCAGCAGGAATATCAAAACAGAATTTTAACTTAGATAAAAGGAGAGAAAAATCACAACAGTAATGTAGATGAGGAGGTAAATGGATTTAGGCAGTATTACTACACCAATCTGGTAATGTATTTAGTTTTACCATTAGGTCAAAAAATCTCTCTAACTTCAGTCATTCTTCTATTATTAACATAGCAGCTTGGTTAGCAGTGCACCACATTGCCTGCCTTTGCTCTGAGGAGTAAGGTGTTGTGCTAGCAATACTCTTCACAGAACCTCTTGTCAAAGCTGTCACTCTGCAGATGCTTATATTCACTTTCAGTTCTGCTGTCATAAATAGTGTCATGGAGTAAGAGCTACCAAGGGCTAGCAAATGCTCTATGATTGCTAAGTAATAGTGCTTCACTAGAAGTAAAAAGAGGTCAGAAGCTCATTGAACTGGTCAGGAGATATTTAATTTGTGCCTTGTAGAAATGATTCTTTTTACTACTGAATTAAGCAACAAAACATTCTCTAATTGTAAGGCATGCAACAAAATTTATTAATGGATAATGGAAAAATAACAGATGTCATAATAAAGAGACTAATCTTGACCATGTTCATTCCTTTAAAGTTTTGAGAAAAGTAAGTGCTGTTTATACTGCAGGATAAGCCCATTTATTTAGAAACAGGGATATGCAAGGTTCCTAGGCTGAATACATTTGTCTATCTTTGCTAATGATCTGATTCAGTGAGCTGACAGGATATTGAACAGTATAAATGCAAATAGATTTACTGAAATTAGTGATGTTATTCCAATGAAGTAATTTGAATCAGGATTATAGGACTGGACCAGGATTGAACACTGTGTTAGCAAAAAATATAAATTCTGTCAGAAAAAATTGTCTACAGTGTTCAACATAAATGCTTAATGTATTGGTGGAAGAGATTGCTAGGCACAAGTATTTTTCTAAGTGAAGCATCCAGAGAAGAGTGTGGCTTTCTTATTTAAACGAGAACAGCAAGTAGATTTGCAAATGTTCATGCTCTTTATATATTTATAAAGAATGTCTGTCTATACAATATATCACGAAACAGACTAATTATGTTATAGATATACTTTTGTTACCACATAGATGTGGCCATCAATAGCAAACTGATTAATATCACATGCAAAATGGTTGCTGAAAAACACCTTTTGGGCAGAACTGTAACATTTTGTGCATATGAGTTAGAAAGACAAGAGATGATGTAAAATCCCTCCCATTTAGCATATCCACTTCAGAGGTAGCCAGGATTTTGTTGCTATGAGAGAGGGAGGAAACCAACCTGTGCTGGCTGAATGACACACAGAGCTTTTTAGTCACACAAGCAAAAACATGAGAGCTAGGGAAAAAAAGTCTGATATTAATAGTTTAAAGGAGTTAATTAAATGGAGAAATCACATCATAAAATGGCAGAGAGCACGAAGTCCTCTCTGCTATCTGCATGAGTTATGACCTGAGGCTGGTAGTACATGTTTTGTTAGATTAGCAAATATTTATAAAGTTAACTATGATTTAGGGGATGTGAAGTGTGTAAATTAAATATTAAAAACATACCTGAAATTTTACTTCTATCATTTCCTAATTAATATTTTAATAGAAAAGTCGACCATATCAGCTGTAAAATTATTTTCCATAATCACAATTTGTATGAATGTTATTTTTCTTTTGACAAATACTTTTTTTTCAGAAAAGAAAAAAATAGAAAAAAAAGAAGAAGAATGCTAATGTATATTGGCTAGAATAGATGATTTTATGCTAGGTCTATTTGTATTACATATGATATGCTAATATGGACCATTTGAATCAACAGGATCACCCAATTTGCATTCAGGTTAAAACTCTTATTTATGCAACTCTGAGGCACAGATTACAAAGATATTGCTTGGTCTTTGGGCTGGAAGCACTACAGAAACCCCATAGAAACACCACAAAGCCCATGGGTCTTAATGGAAGCAACATTAAAGGCAGAGAGAAGAAAGTGGAGAAAGAAAATTAAAAGGAGGGGGTATTCTCTCCTTCAGAATCCAAATATACCAAAGAAGGAAGGAAGTCTCTTTTGAGAGCGCCAGAGAGGTAGAAAACCTCCTTTTTAATGCAGCAAACCTGAGAGATATGAGGAATGGAGGCACAAGGAGAAATTAAGTGCCATTTCTCTATCTGCTCACAAACACGCAGACAAAGCTGTGGAAAAGTGGCTAATGGTCTGTTTGGTGACTTGTCAGGCTGGACTTATCTGTCCTCTTCCCTGTAAGTGGAAGGGGAGGAACAAGATACAGATAGAAATACAGATACAAATACAGATACAGATACAGATACAGATACAGATACAGATACAGATACAGATACAGATACAGATACAGATACAGACACATAGGCTTCCTTGTGTCTTCCTTCTTTATTGACCCCCTACACTGTTATACTCTACGTCTTCTGCAGCAGCATGACAGGACCTGCAAGTCTGGCCTCAATTTTTTTACTGATTATGACCAATGTTAACTAAACCTCCTGGTTCTGTCACTCTGTGTTTATCCTACTGTGCTTTTGCTCTGTAATATATAGTAGTTGTATTTCTCAGGGCAATTTGTTAGAGTAGCTAATCAGAAAAACAGAGGGATCTTAACTTACTGCTGGAGGCTTCCTTTTGTTATCTTCTGACTAACTCAGTACTCTAAACTTTCAGAAAGAGCAGCAAATGATTACTTGTAGGGGCACATTATATCCTTGAAAAGGAAGGCATTGTTCTTTTGGTCTAATTCAGCCTATTATTATGGCACCACTACATTTTCAGAACAATTTTGGGTCTATGAGCAGAAATAAATCCATGCCAAGAGCCCCCTAAAAATGTTTGATTTCTTGTTTTGATCATATCAGTCCAGTTTAATTCCATGTTTTTTGATGTCTGATTGATTTATATCAATATTTTAAGCCAGGTCTATTCCTCAATTAATTGACTTAATTTAGGCAGCCCATTGCAGTATTTCAATTCGTGGATTTATCTTCTATATTTATATCTTCTATATTTAGCCTTTTGATTTTCAGTATGAAACTCCAAACTCAGGGAAATAAAAACTAATGTTGACGTTGTTTACACCTTTTCTATTTCTAGCCTACAGAAAATCTTGTCTCTTTCCTGACAAAAGCCAGGAAGATTTAAGAGCTCAAACAGTTTATGACTGTTAAAAGGACTTTCAATAACTATTGATATTCATGTGTCCAAACACATTTTTCATTTTAAATTCTCTATTGCTTCTGATGATGAGTCTACCAGCCAGTCAGCTGTGGATAGCTCCAGTTTCTACAGCACCTAAAATTTTTACCTATTTTCAGGCAGATGAATTCTTCCTAATATGCCTACTATACAGAATAAAGCTTATCTGAATTACATTATCTCTTGAATATCTGCTGTTATGGATCTAGTGGTCTGTGAAATTCATTCTAGGAGCACTCATTCTTCATCTGAGCTCAGCAATTCATCGCAGCTGGGGCAAGTCTGTCTCTGTTCCTTTAAGCAGAAAATATGCAAGTCAGAGTTTTCAGCAGATCTGCTTGCCAAAGAATTCCATTTAATCAACTAGTGTGACTTTCTGTATGTCAAAGGCTGTTGTGTCACATACTTATCTCCCCTATAATCCAAATACTTCAGTTAGTGAAAAATCATTCCAAATGTTGGGAGACTAAACAGTGGCATGTTGGTTGTCCTGGCTGATCTGTTGCAAAAAGCAGCAGAAGTTTACACTTTCCAAATCTAGTGATAGAGATATAATCCTAGGAGCTGGATACTTCATTCATACTTGGTAAGAAAGTTGGGCTCTACAGAAATAAAGAAAGCTGGTTGACCTGTCCTGTTGACCTCTCTAGGTAAACTTCTCTGTTGACCAATACTCTAAGTCCTTAAAAAAAAAAATCTCTCCTTCTGAATGCATCTCTCAGCTCTGTGTTGCTGAGAAAAGGAAGGGATTTTTTTCCTTATGTAATTGAGGGACTCACTGAATCCCTGAAACATGACTTTTGATAAATTAAATACTATATGAATGCCAGAACACCATTACTGCTCTCCAGTCCTTTTAAAAATTGTCTGGTGAGGATTTACCAGGGGCTAAAATGACCCAAACCCCTCGTTCAAGTCACTCTCCTTCACGATTGTTCTCATCACAGTCCATGCACAATGCTTTGAGGGGCAGTCTGTACTGCAAATCCCTGCTCACACATTCCTGAAAACGGGAGCTATTGTACAGCAGGGCATGGGAGCCCTTCTGTGCCACAGCGGGTGATTGGCAGCCTGCAATCCCTGATTCACCCTTTAGCTTGCTCATGTCTGACATTAGAAGAGTATCCTAGTCCTTATAATAACCCTAGACTATTCCAGTGAGCTTTTCAGCTAGTTGCTGTGGGGATCTTAGATAGAACATGTTCAGCTTTAACTGCAATCATTAATTTTAGCAAATTCTCCTTCACATCTTTCTTTGTCAACAGATGGTAAATTTTACTGCATCCTTAACATCATATGGGATGTAACATCTCCTTCTGCTTCATTATAAATACAGAATAGAAATAAATAGTGATAGTTTTGGCAAATATGCATCACTACTTGTAACTTTAATATATGTATTTAGCAACAAACATAGTAATGGACTTTGCATTTTTTGTGTTTTGGCCATTGTCAGCTCTGGATTAATCTGGAAAAATGTGGCTAGGAAGTTTTAGGCTAGTGTAAAAATCCCAATGTTGTGAATATTACGAATCTGGCCGACAAGGAAAATTGTTTTTGGAGTTACTTGGAATATACTTTGGACTCTATAAATCTTGTTAAACTCCAAAGGTCAACACTAGCTTTTACAGGTACATTAGATGTCTTTCAGTCGTATCCCTAGGTAACTTGGGTGCTGGGCTTAAACCTGCTCACAACCTGCCATTCACATGCTGCTGAGACCATCTAAAGCTCTCCTGGAACTGGGGTGCTTCAAAATGCAATCCTGAGGCACTGAGATTATTCTCCAGGAGCAAATTAGGGCTGCTGAGTTTACAGCCTTAGTCTTTGTATCACATGAAAGAAGTTGAATTGTTTCTGGATCAGTTTTCCTGGGATTAGTGTATCTCTGTTTTGTTGTTTCTGAGATTAAGCCAGCAAGCAAGCAAGTTCTGCATCAATAGCAATAACAATTCACAATCTGTGTAAATGTCATTTGACTGTGTGCCTAAATAAGTAGTTCCATGAGCAGGGGAACTATAGAAATCTGGTTTGTTATGCGTTTGTATCTTGCAGTTAATTGATATTTTAACCATATTTTACTAAACCACAGCATGGATCTCACCCTTCTTTGACATCAAATGACATAAGTAGAGTTTGTATAATAATTATTACAATGTGAAGTACAGAAGTTTATAATTGTCAGTCTGAAGTCAGCCTTTTTCAACAGCTGCAATCTTTATTATGCTTACAAGGATGTATAATCAAAGGCTGAGAAAATGTCCAGAAAATATGACAACAAAACTGATTTTTCTTGTTACCCACATCCTCTATAGCAACAGAGTTTGGAATGGGCATGATTAAAAGAGTTTGCAGATGGAGGAAAGCACAGCATAATTAAGCTTAGATTTTGTTTCCCTGATTGCCTGGTGTGAGAGAAGACATGCCATTTATTTATAAATCTAAATAGCTAATTGAAATAAAACAAGTCTGCAGGAGCAGAGAAGCATTAGAACAAGATCACACTGTTTAATTGTGTGTTACACTTGCCAAAGTCGTGCTGTTTCTTTGAGATCTAATTGATAACTGGAATCAAGCAGGTGAAAACAAACATGTGTGGGGCCTTCACCATACCTTCTATTAGGTCATTGAGTTTTTATTAAACATGTAAGAAGAAAACTGTGTACAATGTACAATTTTATTAAAAGAAAAATAACAATTGACTTTCCATGTGATTATAATTTTTGGCATAGGCCAACAGGTGAAGAAGTACTGTCCTGCAAATGATGAACAAGATCTTACCTCAGTATGAGCTCTCAGAAAGATGCCTTAAAAACAGAAACAAGGAATAAAATTATAATGAACATAGGTATATTCTGTTTTTTAGAAGACCTGTTAATAGAGTGTCTGAGTCTCCGTACATTTGTTGTAAATTGGTTTTACAGCCTTTGAAGTGACACCAAATTATTTTCTTGCTTTCCTCTGGCTAAGAAGTAACATAGTTCTTGTGAGTTACTATTCTGCACAAATTTTGTTGCTTAAGCTGTATTTAAAATTAATGAAAAATAACCATTGAATAGATGCAAGCTGTGATAAAGCTTCCTCAAATATACTGAAAACGCATTTTAAAATATGGAACAACTACCTCCACCCCACAGATATAAGGAAGGGGCATTACCCAAATAAAACCATATTTACCTCTTTTCTCAGCACAGATATTTTTCCCCTAAAAATTTCTGTAGCACTCCATAGAAGTAAATTCTCCCTCCATTAAGGAACAGAAATCATTAGAGCTGAGGTCAAAACCTGCCAAAGTCAATGATTTTGAGGAGGATGTGGGACAATGTGTGGGATGATGTGGGATTTTCAGTCCATCAACGTGATGAATTTTAATTTTCCCTTGGAAAACAACATGAAATATTTACAAGCCCATGTCAAATTTTAGAGTCTTGAAGTGAATGTCTTAATAATGCTCCTTTACAATTTTTAATATAATATTTTAAAAATATAAGCATAACCCATATTCAGGCACCTGAAAAAATAAAACCTCTCTGTTACTGATAAGTACCTCCAAGAAAATCATCTTGTTACTGTGTGGATTATTTTACATCCTTTTTTCTGATGGTGAATTTTAGTTGTCTGTGTCTGAAAGCTGTGGTATCATAATAGAACTTTCAGTAATAGACACTTCTGCGTTTGTCTACTGAGTTTAGCAAACAGTCTCTTCCTTCCACTTGAATTACTGCTTAAATTCACATAAGCCACTGTTGTACCTCTAGCACAGTGTAGAGAACTCCATGTAAGAACTACAAATACAAGCACAAAAGGCAATCTATTAAAGACCATTTAATAAAAATGGAAAAAGTCTGACTATAAAGTGTGTAGGGGAAAAGCTATAATCACTTGTTAAAGCAAATGCAAGAGAATGTGTGGAGCAAGAAACTCTAAGCACTGATAGAGGTTTTAAAATCAAATCCAGTTGTATGAATTAAGCAATAAACAGCAATATTTTGAATGTTATTTTAGCGGATAATTTTGGATGAACTTGAAGTTTAATGATTTGGCTTCTTTAAGGAAAGAATTATTAAAAAATAAGGACTTTAATTAAATCTAGAGAATTATCATAAAATCTTGAGAGTTATGATTCT
Organism: Toxostoma redivivum; assembly: GCA_013397375.1. Taxonomy (NCBI): domain Eukaryota; kingdom Metazoa; phylum Chordata; class Aves; order Passeriformes; family Mimidae; genus Toxostoma; species Toxostoma redivivum. The sequence goes on from VXBI01000611.1 coordinate 204,303, forward strand.
GTATCAAGTAAGAGACATTTTCTTAGAAGCTCACCCTTTATCAGTCATGCCATGGAGATAACAGAAACAGAGAAGCAGTCTGTGAAATCCAAGAAAAGCAAAGTAGAGAGAAAATGAGCTTCAATCTAGAGCATAGAAAATTGTTACTAAAATAGGAATTGCAGAAAGGCCGTGTCTGCCGGTAAAAAGGCTAATAGAAATTTAGTTTTTTCGAAATTACATTGGGAACAAAGGAAATTCTACTAATGGGATGGGCCATTATGAAATTGGAGATAGCTAAAATGAAGATAATGTCTCAGGAAATGTTCAACAGATATTCCTATCCCCTGTTTGGAAAGGCTGATGTATTAGAGTTACGTAAGAACAAAGAACTTTGTAGCCTGCTCATAGAAAAAGAGCTGATACCACTGCTGATGTCAACAACTGAAATACAGAGACTGAATAGAGCTGGCTAACATATCTGGTCTGCTAGTGTTAAACTTATTAAACATTTGGATACTAGGGAAGTTCCATAGAGTTGAAAACCAACCCCATTTGTACCAGTAATTCAAAAGGGTAAAAGGTGTTTCAGTTACCCTGAAAACAAAACCAAGTGAAATAATGTGAAAAGTGGTATCTGATAAAACCATTGAAAAATAAGAATAAAATTTATCATCATTAATAAGACCTAAAGGAAACAGATAATTTCAAACAGGCCTGACAGGTCCTTGCCAATGCTGAATCATCATCACATGGTGGGTTTTCAAGGGAGGTATTGCTCAGATTTGTATTAGCTTCAATGTTTTTCAGCATTTTGTCAATGCTGTGAAGAAGCAAATGTGAAATCCAAGATGATAAATTGTGCAGATGGAAATGTGAATAATCCTGAATGTTTGATAGTCATTTAGAGAAATCTGGATTGCTTGATTAGCTGGAACTATTCAAGGAATGGTCGTATTTAGGTGTACTGTTTGTTTGTACTCTTCATCAGTGAACTGAGACTTTATGCAGGACTTTAGGAGACTTAGGCCTATAAATGATGAATACGTGACAGTTTCAGCCCTGTTTCTTCTGCTGTGTGAGTCTTGACCTAACACAGTCTACATTTATATATTTAAAGTTTAGCCCAGTAATTTTTGTCCTTTTCATAGATGCTAAAATCTTTTGGCTGTGCTTTTCTTTCACTTTCATGCATGCAAAAACTTATTGTAAGGATCTTAGAAACATCTGTATGATGAAATGTACATGCATGCACACACACATGTGCGTCTCTCAAAATTTCAGTGTGTTGACCATGGAACGTAATAGGAATAGAAGTGCGAGAGTCACCCAAAAGGTGAATTGAGCGTACACAGGTGTACGTGGTATTTTTGAAGGCTGGCTTACATGCAATGTATTTCTTACATTAAGAAAAATTAACCTTGCCTTTCTGTCGAAAATATTCCAGATTTGCATATTTTATATTTAACATAAACATGGAGTTATTTGTTCTTTGATTCCCAAAGTGATAAACCCCTTCTGATACTCATCCTTTCCCTGGAATAAGGTGAAAATTTGGTCTCCATTACCTATATTCTATAATCTGATGAGAAAAATATCCACCTAGAAAATCACCTCAAACTGTTCCTCAGTTGTTTTAGCTTCCTTTTCCTTCAGTAGACATACTTGTTCATTTCAATATATACTAATAGATACTTTTCCCTGCAGTACTGCTTGCAAATTCCATCTTTTTCAATTTATTTTCTCTCAGATCAAGTTCACATTTTTTGTTAACCCGGAATGTATTTTTATTGCCATAAGTGATATCAATATAAATTTTAAACCACAAAGTTTTTTGTTCTTTTTTTTTTCTTTTTTTTTTTTTTTTTTTTTTTTTTTCAAAATTATTTAACTGCTTTTGGCTCCACAATGCCAAGACAGTGATCGAGAACCAACATGTTTTGGAACAAGGCTCTTTGTGTGCTGCTGCTGCCTTGTGTCTGTGAAGTGATCTTTGAGCTGAGGGGTTTTCTTCTCTTTGCCTTTACTGCCTTACATGTTATTTCAAGTATTGGATTATGATTTGGTTTGTATTGTTTTGACAAAGTAGCTTTAGTACAGCTCTTGAAGACTCATTTGAAGTATCTGTTTGTCTGCTTCCATGTTCATTGCTTGCAGGAAATTGTGTTCTCCATAATGTAAGGATATCACCTAGCTTTCATAAACCTTATTTTGGTTTAGGTGACTTTGATTTTCAAGTTCTAATTACTATTTTAGGATAACTCTCATTCCACAGATTTTACTTCCCGGAACACAATTATGTTTTGTTTTTTTTAACTTTAGCAGAAGCTCAATCTCTGACAATTGCAATATCAGATTTTCAGGTTTGTATCAATTAAAAATAGTTACCTTGTTCTTTGAGCTATTACATAAAATGTACAAATTTTACTTTATTTTTAATTTGATAGTGCAGAACTTCTCACATTTCGAAATCACAACTTCATAGCTCTCCTTCTCTGCCTTACTTAACTGAAATCTGTTAAAAACAAGTACATTAGAAAAAATTGCTCATCAAATTACAGCTGCTTCCAATTATTCCTGTTAGCTGGTCATTGTCTGATATTTTGAGAAGTTTTTGGAAAAACCCTACATTAGTTTAAGACATGCTCAGAAGGTAATTGAGGTTATTTCCTTAGAATTCTGTAGCAGAAAATGTGAACTACAAGAAGTGTGACCTTTATATCTATAAATATCATATATGTGCAAGTACAGGCAAATTAAAAAAACCCAGCAGTGGACAATTCAAATATTGAAAGCTGAATGACTCAATTTTCCCAAATGTTAAATGTTAGGAGCAAATTAACATGAGATCCATGTTCATAAAACCAAATTCTTTATCAGGTAACAGAAAACAATGTTTGCGTAGATTTATAATAAACACAGAATCTCAGTTTTAATTGAAAAGCAATCTGTATTTTTTAAAGCTTGGTGGTTTTTTTCAACTATATCAGTAGATGTGATAGAAGATACATCCTTGCTTCACTTCAGTTGACTCTATCTTCTATATTGGCTATTTATAGCATTTCCATGTTAGAAGATACTATGGCAGAAGCTGGCACTGAGACATTATGCAGGTCTTGAGAGACAAATGGATGTTATAGGCTGGGGCAGGGATAGGGCAGGGTAGTGTCGGGCTCCCAGTGGTTTCCCTTCTTGCTGCAAGGGATTCTCAACTGCAGGGTATGGATCACTGAAGGATTCCCCACATGGGCCTAAAACCTTGATAATTTCCAGTGAAGGGAGGACTACCAGGAAATAATAGCATAGATACAGTATCTTTTGTGATGTTTTTAGATGACTAAAAATTAAGACATTACTCTGCTCTGCTCTGATTATATATAAAATCACTATTATTAATTGTTCAGAGTCTCTGGAGATTCAGTGCAGACGAATTTGTGTGTTCCACCTTGAAATACTGCCAGATTCATCTCTGAGTTCACAGTAATTGTAATGTTGCCCAAGGCTCATATGGGAATGTGAACTGTGTGTCAGGCTATCTAATTAGTGGTCTTATCACTTCAGTAAGTCTTTATGTGGGTGGTGTTCCACAAACTACGAGGTGGAGGTAAAAAATTGAAAGAATCCATGAATATATGACCTGAAAAGACTGACCTGATCGTGCATTGAAGCTGTGGAGAAAATTCAAAGACTTTATGTTGAGAACATTGTCTGATACATTTTACAAAATAGTAGCTGCAGAAATCAGGGAATGAAGGATATTACCTAATGCTTCTTTATGATCCTGGGATGGAAAAGCTAGAAAATATTCATTTACTCTCTGCCATTTATGAAAAATATTTTCTGACTATTTCAGATTCATAAGAGGGATACAAAAAAGTTTTTCATCTCCAAACACTAAGTCTTGGCTTGTGATACAACTGCAAGCATGTAACTCCTCACCACATGACTTCAGACAATTAGGAAAATTGGAATTATTCAGAGCTGTGCATCTCTGGTGTCTAAACTAGTCTGAAATAATTCTCTAAAGTCAGAGAAAGTGGAGTACAACTATTTCTGATATATATTTTTGTTAGTTCAAAATCTACTGAACATTAGTAAACTTATGGAGTTATCAGTGGAAAAATCTAAATATAATTAGGTCAATGTGGGCATAATGATGAGAGACCAGCACACAACTGCCTCTTGATGAATGGTAAAGGTGATGATTTCTTTGGATCTGTTATATAGTACTTAATGACTAATTTTATTTAAAACTGTGTTTGTGGTAAAAATTGAGTAGGCAAAGGTGTGAAGAGATATGTAATTTCTGTAAAAGACAAGTAGGAGGAGAAAGAGAAAAAAAATAATATGGAGCTAAACAGAGAATGTGAGAGAATGTAATTTGACAGTGGTGTTTTCTGAGGTTAGTAAGTTTGTTCAAAGCTTTTATAATAGTTAAAATAAAATTCCCAGGAAGTAATTTTCCACGTGAAACAGGAAAATTGGTTATTTTAACTTGTTGCTATGTATTCATGTCTGCAGAAAGAATGGCCTTTGGGAACACTTGCATAAAAAGAATGTGATTGTTTTAGGATTCTTTGGAAATCAGCTTTGTGTGAAGGACTTTCAAGGTATTGACTTTTGAAAGATTTGGCTTAAAAGTTAAAAGAAAAAAAGAAAAGTATTATATTAGATGTTTTTACAGTTGTATTTTAAGGAACATTTAATACCAGACTATTGAGTGTCTATATCATGAGACATACTTTCTTCATCAAAAGTAATTTGCAAGTGAAGATTTCTGGAACTATACAGTAATTGCTGTAATTTCACTTAGAGAGAATGGATTGCTCTATTATCAAGGATTGCACAAATTTATGCAGAGGACTTTCCCCTTTAAAGGCATTATAATTTTTATGACATGCTTACACTCATTTTTCCCCTATATATTTTATGTTACAATTGAGCCAAACGTGAAACTTGCAGTTACAAATTCCACATATTTCTGTCAAAAGTAGTTCTCTTAAGGATGACATGAATTATTTGCGAATATATTTAATAGAAAAGAAGCAATTTCCATCTTTAAGGAATCTAATAATACTGTTTATACTAGAAACTCAACATGATGGTACAAATCTTTGGGAATACACCAAATCAAATATCCTGCCTGACACTGACAACATTTGCTCTAGTCATGCATATACACCTTTTACTAGTTTCTGATCAGCACTCTAACATATTTCCTACACTTTCAAACTACAAAGCATGAATTTCACAGAAATTTGGGTTAAGGGGTCAAAAAAGATGGAACCTCTGTGGCAGAATGTTCTCTCTAGGATGCAGCAGAAGCTTTCTTTGTGTAAAGGTAGCACATATTTTTTTCATTTGATGAATGGAAGAGATTGTGTGCCCTGGAAGAAGTGTTACATCACCAAAGGCTTGCATATTCTATACAAAAACCTTACAAAGTTATCCTGAACTGGACAGCTCACTATCTGTATTTAGGGAAGATGTTACAAAATAAAAAAGAATCAGAAATGAATTGGTAAAATGCATTTTGACCAGTAGCTTTCTATTTTGCCAAGAATTAGGTGAAATAGCTGCATATGTAGCAGGTAAATATGCTTCACAAGTTTATACACGTTATATATATACATAGGACATATTTATGTGTGTGTGTATATATATATATACACATACACATATACATGATACATTTATATATATGCTATTTGAAATAGATTTTTTTTCCCATTTCCAGAAAACTGAAATCTGAAAAACACAGAGGACATAATTTAATAGAGTTCAGGATATAGGAAATCCAGTAGGTCTTCAATTCCAAAGCTGAGTATTTCTCTTTCTTTCTTTCTTTCTTTCTTTCTTTCTTTCTTTCTTTCTTTCTTTCTTTCTTTCTTTCTTTCTTTCTTTCTTTCTTTCTTTCTTTCTTTCTTTCTTTCTTTCTTTCTTTCTCTCTTTCTCTCTTTCTCTCTTTCTCTCTTTCTCTCTTGCTCTCTTTCTTTCTCTCTTTCTCTCTTTCCCTCTTTCTCTCTCTCTTTCTTTCTTTCTTTCTTTCTTGCTTTCTTGCTTTCTCTCTTTCTCTGTTTCTTTTTTTCTCTCTCTCTTTCTCTGTCTTTCTTTCTTTTTCTTTCTCTCTCTCGTTCTCTCTTTTCTTGCTTTCTTGCTTTCCACCAGATTAATGATAGGTTTTCCATGATCAATAAAGATTTGTAGATCAGTACTTAAATGAGTGTTACAGGCTTATATCATGCAACAAGCATATTCTCACTAGATTTTGTAGCTCTCACTAAAGTAAATTAACCATAGTTTATATTCATATGCAAAGTAAAGCTTTCTTTGAAGTCTGTAATTATTAATATGTTTGAGGTTAAGGAGTTATTTATATAAATTGCTGGATAATGGCTAGCCTGTTCAGCATTTTGGAGAATCAAATTCAAATGTCCTGAATCAACTGCTACTGATTCTATTTCCATGGCTGTGAAATCTGTCCCTGTGGACTGCAGGAAAAAAAAAAAAAAA
>VXBI01000611.1:210817-375111 GCA_013397375.1 Toxostoma redivivum
AAAAAAAAAAAAGGAGCAACAGCTCTGGTAGTAGTAATGAAGATCTCTTTGATTGATGAATACTTTAGCCCTAAAACTGAGTACTGTATGAGGAACCACCTCTTCCATAAAAGTAAGATGTGTGAGAAGGTACAAAAAGGGAAAGTGCACAGGAATAAAGGTCTGGAAATAGTCTCCTGCATCATCAGATCTAATTATTTGTAATGCTCAGCAATCACACCAAGTTTGAAGGTTTCACAGTATCATCTGTGCCACACACTATTTATATATCTCATGAGGCATGAAATATTTCTGCATTTCAATAAAAACATAAGCTCTGTAATAAAAGTCTTAGCTGAAATTTTCCACAGGAAGAGATCAAAATACACTGTGGCCATTGTCAGTGCACTAGCAGGATGTTTATTAAACAGCCTTTCCAGATCATCCCAGAAAAAAACACTCTGTATGAATAAATATCATACAGTGATATTGTGATTGGTGATAGATCCCTCTTGACTCACTGATACAAGAAAACTCTTCCTCAGTACCACTTCTAGCGATCTTTCTAAGATTAATAATTACTGTAAATGATGTGTTTATTATTTTAAATTAACTTCAAAAAATGGATTCAAGGCAGTTTGCAGTTTCACATATACATTGATGGATGTATTTTTATATCTGTGAGCCTGTTGTTTTGCATCATGTAATACTTATCCTTACTTAGCATCTTCATTAGCATGTTCACAAGACAAATACATTAATCATCAGAAGGCTGGGGTCCACTGAGGTACTCACACAGGTGGTATATGTACTAATCTATTGTACTTCTAAGCCTTGGGATATTGCATGTACTTCAGCAAGCTGCATCCTTTCAGAAAGAACTAGCAGATCAATTGTTTCCAGGGCTGTGGAACAGCAAGGTCAGGCCTTTTGCTCAGCATCTCTGCTAAAAAAAAAAGTTATTGTAACCTCTGTTGACTGAAGAATACTTGAAGCATAAAAATGGCATTCTTTATAATTGCTTTTGTAAAGTGGTCATATAAAGAAACTGGAGAGCTTTACATGGTGAATGCAGAACAATGAGAGTCAGGGAAAGTGAACTGTTCTGAGCACTGCAGTACAATGGAGCTTCCTAGGATGTTTTGGTACTCCTTCACCAGGCCAAGGACACAAAGCTACAAGATTTTTCTATAAAGTATGGATTTTCATTTAGAGTAGAAAGGATTTTTTTTTTTGTGCAATTTTTAGAGTGGGAAATGTGTTTTATTCAAGAAAGGAATGCAATATGAAAATCTCAAAGAGTTCTCACAACTGAAAATGAGGAAAATAGTCAGCTCAAGTCAAATGAAATGTTTTATTTAATATTATTAAACATCTTGTTTTGTTATTACCCAAACTTATTTTTAGTTCAGGAAAAGTAATTTTAAAATTTCAAAGCATCATGATGAAATGTTTTATTTTCTGAACTGTTCACATGTCATTTTACAGGTTTTCCACGGCCAGTTATTTCCTGATTCAAATGGGCATTTTCTGATTAAATATATATAACGGAAAGATTACAATTACTAATTTTAAAGGTTCTTTTTATAACAAGGCCAAAACTACAACTATTTGATACATATATTGCTTGTATTCTAGTATCTGTAAATAAAGCAGAATATTTTTGTCATCAGTTGAATTTTGGGACCTTCTAATGAGTATATTTTGTTTCTTAGAAAGCTTCATTTTGTTATCAAGTTTCTATTAGGATTTAGTGTAAGTTGTCCATGTTTTCTGAAGACCTCTAATGCAACCACTGGCTATGAATTTAGTGTCTATAGTGTTTTCAATATAGAATAAAAGAAGCATATAAGAAAAAAATCCTTAAAACTTCTTAGGCAGTGATCTGTTACTAAAGTGTTTCAGAGCCACTGTTGCTGATACTTGCTGATACTTGTGTTCTTTTATTCTTAGGAAGGAGACACAGTTTGGTAGCAGAAAGACTGAGGGTAAATTATTCCATCATTCAAGTGTTTTAGGCATTAGAGCAGCTAAATGGATCCCACTGCTGCTCTGGCATCCTGAAGCAGTTCTGCTGTGACTCACAGTTACTAATGAGGTTATCTGGGTGCTTTGCTCGGGAGCGACTGTCCCTGCGAGTCACTGCCAGTTCCTGCCCTGCAGGACAGCAGCCCCGCAGCTTCCAGGTTGACAGCCAGCTGAGACAGGCCAGCTGGGGACTGCAGGAATGTGAGCCAGCACTCAGCACAGTGCCTTCAGGTTTACCTTCCTGTGTCTGAGAACAGGTTTTGGCTTAGATTCTCCAGGATAATATGTTAGGGTGACTGATGAAGGCAGAGCAAAAGTGAAAGCCCGGGAGAACCTGCAGACCACTAAGTCTGGGTGCCTCACTGCATATCCAGTGATGTGGGTGGGAATATGTGATCAGTAGAGAGGGAGGAATTGGTGATGAAATACAAACGGGAACAGTAAGGTAGCTCTATTTTTTATATTCTCAGTTAATACAAAGAGTTAATGTAGAAAAGTGAAGGAATTTATTTTAAGTGAAAACAACACAAGTTCACATCTCAGAGTTGTAATGGTATCTTACTATACCAAAGTTCCTAATAAAATATGAGAAAATGCTTCAGTTTTGAAACTCAGTGAATCCTTCTGGTGAAGAAAGTCCTATTTGAGTAAAAGAAATACAGCTTGAAAGAGTGCAAATATTATCATTCCTAGATACCATTTTTAATGCTCAAGTCAGCTAACAGATCTGGGTGAGATTTTTCAGGCAGTGTAACAAAGGACAAGTTCTAGTAATAATCATATAATGCCCTCAAACTAAGGCTGTATTTTCAATGAGTTTAAGTGCAGTTAGCTGATATGATGCTGAACTTTGCTTGTCCTTTGCTATATCAGCTGCAGAATCAGCATTTTATTGACAACTGTTAAAAATGGAATAGGATTAAAATGTCCTGTGTAAGTAGGACTCTTGAGCTATGGTGTAAATAAAGAGCTTTTATTACTACTTTATTGTACACTCACACATAATGGAAAATCTGTTACAATATCCATATTTAACTCACATTTCTAAAATAATTTTGAAAAATCGTGTGAGAGATGTTTACAATTCTGCTTTTTGCTTTGCTCTTGAATGAAAGAATGTACGATAAAATGACCAAAAATTAAAACCCTTTGGTCCATTTCTTAAGCAATATTCTATCAGATTCTCCTGTCCCACCCATAAATACTCAAAGAACAAACATATTCATAGGGCTGAGACTTTCATATTTACATATTACTACCTTGTACATTTAAAAAGTAGCTTCCTTCTTCTTGTCAATATTTAATAACAAACACTATACAGCAGTTAAATTTTAGATTGTAAGGAAATAAATTGTGCTTGGAAAATATTTTAGAGGTAATTCAATGAAAGAGTATTAAGAAAGTAACTATGAACTCAAATGAATTTATGGGTTTTTTCCTCTAAATGTGAATTAAATGGTTTGGGAAATTTTTATGTAATTTTTGAAGTATGATAAAATATTTTAAGTTGGTTCCAGTACACTGAGCAATGGAAATTCATTAATAGCACTGAGATTTCCTCCAAACAAAATTGAACAATATTAATTTTAATCTATGATAACATATCATAAAACCCATAAAAATGAATAGGCAGACTTGATTTTTAAAAGTACTTAGTAAGCTTTAGTGACCCAATTTCTAATGACATCAGAAAAGCCCATAAGGAAGTACTTGCTTTTCAAAATCACAATAAACATTTCAGCCCACTAAAATCTGTTCAAGATCATAGGAATCACAGCATTAACACTGTAATCAGAAAGCTGGCTCAGCAATTCTTCCCTTTTCTTTTTCTCACACTCTTTTATCTCTAGCTATCTTTACTTTTCCTCCTCTTCTCCTCCCAAAGGAGAGAACCATAGCTGCTCATTCCTTCTGTATGTGAAGACCCTCATACTGCTCAATCATCTCTCAGCAGTCCATCCATCTTTTTGTTTTCTGCTCCCAGTTCTCAAAATAGGACTGGTCTAACTCTTCTAGTGCTGTTCTCAGTACTGAGATAACTCTACATCTGACTTTTTTTTTACCTCTCAGCTCAGGATTTCTCCTTTTTCTTTTTTGGGGGGGGATTTATGTTTTATCTTCCAGTTCTGTATTTGTGGTCTTTGTTTAGACCTCTTTAAATAGATGCAAATAGCTGGTTATGGTTGCTCATGCTTCAAAAGCAGAACAGCAGCACAAAATCAGCTTGTTTGCCTCTATACATCATTACTGACATCCCCCTATCAATTGTGCTTTAGCGTAGAGAGGTGGTATCTTAATGTATTCTAAGAGTTTCTGCTCCTCAAGCAGCTGTTCAGGCTCCCTCTATGAAGTTCTTTTTTTAGGGAGCTGTCAGAGTGTTTTACATGTGTGTTGGGATTAACTATGGCTCTATGGATGTCCCACCTGAAAGACACTTTTCCATGTTCCCTTACAGCAGGGAAGAAGCATCTATCAGAGGTCATATATGGTGGGCTTCGTCCTTGGCAAGGAAGCAGAGCAGGGATAACCCATGTAGAGCCTTCCAGACTGTAAAAACAAAGAAATGAGCTACTACTGTACTCAATGTTTTGATGTTAAAGCAATTTATTCCTGCCAGGAGTTCAGTGCCTCATTCTTCTTCCTGAGGCCCACCTCCTCTGTAGTGCTCATGTCAGGTGCTGATGCCCATGGCACTGCCTGATCCCTCTCATCACTACCCCTGGAATTTGCCAAATTGCCCACATTGTCTGTGTTCATACTGGGAGTCATATCCAGTCACTTTGAAGCTCTTAGGTACAGTTTGACTCCCCTGATGTGCTGTGGTGACCCTCTTTACTCCATCAGCACAACTGTTCTATGTCTCCACAAATGTAATCAATGTGCTGCTGCTACACCTTCCCCCTGCCTCCCCTCAGCTTCCACAAAACACCCTGGAGATCTGCAGGCAGTAAGATCTCCAAGTCAGAATAAGTGATGGGTGTTTTGAGTTTGAACCCTGTGGCTCACTTTTAAACAGAACAGCAGGTACTCCAAGTAGGAGGAAAGTTCAGAAGGAAAGTACCTGCACAGCTTAGTCAGGCTGTCTGCCAGTGTTAATATGCAAAAGCAAGGCTTAAACTAAAAGGTCCAAGGATTGCTACTTTTCTTGTCCCTTGTTGAAAACAAGACGTAAAAGTAAATTTTACCCTATTTCACAGGAGTCTGTACTCCAGATAACTCCAGGTATTCAGGAGTAAGCCTTCTCTAAGTGTGTGTGAACTCAAAGGAGCTTTTGTTTCACTCCTCTACATCACATCATCTTTGAGGCTCTGTTCTTCCCTTACATGGAGTGTTATGACTGGTCTTCCCAGCTTCAGCCTGATAATTCATAAGGCTTTTAGGGTTTCCATTTCATCTTTGGTATCATCAAAGCTTAGCTAAGCAATAGGGTTGAGCTAGGCTAAACTCAAGTGAGAGAGTGAGCACCCTTCAAAATTATTATGCTTTTCAAGCTGCATCTATCTTTAGCAGCCCCTCATCAGCACTAAGACAACTCTAAGAAAAGCAAGGGAGGATTTCAGAGGTGTTCTTGTAGCTCTAACTTTTGATGAGACTGATCCAGTGATTTTTTGAGAGGGGTCAACAGATGCTGTGAGATGGATGTGACAGGGTCTGCAGAATTTAGAGATATAGTATGAGAGTAGGTGCTGAGTGTAAGGCAGACTCCTGGTCACAGGCACATTTACTTTCAGAGGCACATCTACTTTCTTAGGTGTCCTGCAATAGTGAAATGTGCATGAGTTAGTCAAGTGAAGAGTCTGTTACAGGTGGTGTTTTTCTTGATCTGGAGACACATTAAAGGCCTGTAATTTGGTAGTGAGCAAATACGCATGTGTCTGTTGCCACATTTGCCATGCCCAATCATGAACACAACTGTGGAGGCCAAAAGCCCAGGAAACAAAGAAATGTGCCCCCCCTCCCCTGGAGGGAATGCCCTTAGGCACTCCCTTTGGTAGTGGTTACTGAAAGGTTACTCCCAGCATGCGTCCCTGTTCCATGCAAATTGTTTGTATCCCGTTGGCCCTTCCCTGTTTGTACTGCCCCTGCACCCTCAGATGATTTGTTAGCTGCTCTACCCCTCCCCCTAGCTCTCCTCAATACTAGCTCTCTCAAGCGAGCTCCTTCATCCCTGGTTCCCTCTGAGGAAGAAGGCTGATAAAATTTGCCTTGGGTCACCATTTGTGGCTCCCATCCATTCCTCCAGTGTCGGCTGAAGCGGGGACTCACAGAAGAGCTGTCACTCTGCCCAGGAGTGAGGCCGTGTTTGTGCCTCTAGGACATCCTTCTCAGGACACTTCCCCAGAAGGTTGCGGCACTCCACCACGGCTCATGGCTGTGACACACAAGAAAATTAGAATCCCTGAGTAAGGCTCTTCTTTCAGCCTACTATGACCAACAGAAATGATGGGAAACTTTAGTTCACTTCTTGGGCCAGAGGGAAGGAAAAGTACAGCAGCTCTCTACTCCTGAGTATAGTGTGGCCCAGCATGGATCTTACATTTAGGACTAGCTTGACTCTTGGAAGAAGTTGATTTGGGCTCAAAAAGAAGAATAATAAGGAATATGAGGAGCAAGAACAGTGAATGACAACTCTGATTCCTTTATTTAGCTCATGCCCACTGCTGTTTCCAGTCCTCTGCCTGCATAGGTGCAATTGGTTGTGAGAACTGGGTCAGACAATGGCTTTAAGGCTCTGCAAGTCTGTGCTTTGCTATTCTGGTTTAAAGCTTAGCAATGAATAATTCAATGTATTGATTAATTTAGTTAATTAATACAACTATTTGATTCATCTTACTATATATTTCATAACTACTGCTGGTTTGAGGTGACTTACTTCTTGACCCTACACCTCAATCATAAACTATATTCTTCATAAGGACTGTCCCAAAATTTTGGTTTAAGTCTCTATTTTGAATACATTTAGAATTAGAAGGCAGGAATTTTAAGTTTGTTTGAGAAAAGTATAATTGTACATAATTAATTTTATAGGGAATTTTAAGTTTGTTTGAAAAAAATATAATTGTACGTAATTAATTTTATAGGGTACTTTTGAATTCAATTTTGTCTCCCTTTTAAAACATTTGTCTTGAAAGAAAACCATAGTAGTCTCTTTAAGTTTGTTTTGTTTGGGTGTGGGTTTTTTTGTTTGTTTTTTTGGAGGTTTTTTGTTTTTGTTTTTTTGGGTTTTTTTGTGTGTGGGTGATTGACAGATACAACATTAGAAGTATTTTACCAGTTTTATTGACTGGAATCCCTGTCAGCATATGCCCCTATATTGAATGTTTCACTTCACAACATTAATAACTTGTGCTTTCAATAATTAAACATCATATTCAGACTTCCTTTCATTATGTTCTTACTGGTTTTCTTTGAACAAAAGGAACTGTTACAACAGTCGAAGCTCAGAGTGATAGAGACCAGAGGAGATTATTTTCCCCTTTGGATTACTTTTTGACAGCCTTTCTTTTTTTTTTCAGATTGTTCAATATATCATTTTCCTCACATGAGGAAAAGCAGTTATTAAGTTTTACTTGCCAATGGTGCAGAAAATGACACAAATGTTTTGCTTACTGAGCATTCTTCAAGTTCTTCCCAAGCATTAGGCATCCGTAAAAACAGGATATTACTTTTGGTTAACACCAAAAGTTAATTTTTTTTTCCATTAAAATGCATCTCTTTCAGGTACAAATAATTTTGAACAGTGTCATTAGTAAAATAGATGAGAGATACTATTGATCAGAGAGTCACATGCATTAAGCATTCTGGTGACAATAGGAGACTAAGCTTGTTGCAGTCTTGTTGGCAAGCTCATTTTAAAAAAGTCATTATTACAAATTGCTTCAACTAGTCAGATCATACAAAATCTACTTGTACTGTAATATTCCAGATGCTTGATTACTGTTCTTCAGTGTAGTGAGTTGCCAATTTCTTCCTCCTGAGAATGTGTGACAGATTGCAGTACAATCTGTTGATGGTCTTGATTGTAGCTAAAGTACACCATTGTCACCCATGCTAAAAAGCTGGTACATTTACTGTAAATATATAATTTTGGGAAATGTATGCTAGTGTTTTGTGTTCCAGCAATTGCAAATGGTACATGACAATATACTTGATCTGATGAGGAGGAAAATCAGAGGCAGAGGAAAACAAAGCAGATAATTAGAGCAGCAAAATGCAGTGGGTACAGTAATTCTATGAACCATATAGGTTGAATTGTCGTTGGTGTGCATGCTGGTGTTTGGGTGTTTGGGGAAAAGGAAAGAAAAAGAAAGAGGAAACCATACTTGTGTCAGTCCTACTCTCTGTTTTCTGCTCTGAAAATTTTGGCACAACAGCCATCCCATCACAAGATTGTAAATGGTAAATGTTACAGCCAACTCAATGACTGGCAATAAATCAGGAAATATGGATTAGTTATTCCCTCTTTTTCCCTGAGGAGAAAGATCAGGAACAGAAAGGCACCTTTTCTTTTTTTTAATTTTTTTTTTTTTAAATTCTGCCGACTTCATAATTTCTTTCTGCATCTTGCTCTCTCAGCTTCCTTTCTCACCAGAGCCTTTCTTCTTAGAAATTCACTAAGGTTGCAGCTCAGGGAAGCATTTGAATGTTAGCCACATTCTCAGTCAGCAAATGACCTAGGTACTGAAAACACAGATGACTTGATCTGGTTCTCTCACCCTCTCACAGCTACGTATGTAGTTGTTTCTTCTTCAAGCACTTAGGTCATGAAGCTGCAGACCTAGACCTCTCCCAGCTTTGGGTATTGCCACTACATCACACCCTGGCAGCTCTTGTATCTTAGCATAGGTTTCCCATCAAAAAGGACTGGCTCTGAAAGCAGCAGTCCCTCTCCCCTCCCTGTCTTTGGCCCCTTCCCCTCGACTGGAAATAGCTGTTTTGCAGCTGCAGGATCAGTTGACTTCACCTTATACATCAGAACACTGCCCTGCAAAATCATGTTTTATTTTTGTTGGCTCCATCACATGTGGAGCAGCCAAAATCCAGGAAAATTTTTAGGAACATACAGGAACATTTTAGGAAAATATAGAGACAGGCAGGTGTTTTGGGAGCAGGACTGCTTACTCCAAGATTGCCAGTTCAGATACATTCCACCGAGCTGCAAAACAAAACTGTGCCCTCAGATTTCCCAAGGGAGATAGTGGTACTTCCTGCACGCAGTCCGTCTGTGTTGATGGATACCACAGGACCCCAAGTCATGAGATACTGATACAGTTAGTGTAGCCATTCAGTGGGAACAAGATCAACCTTTAGGTAAGCATGTTGCTCAGGTCATGTTCCATCTTCTCTTGTGCTGAATAATACAACCTGCTGGGAAGCCAAGCATTTCCATGTTGTGAAACAAGTAAAACCAGTAATTAAAAGATTGCAAAATTGGTAGGTTACTGTACTGGCAAATATTATTTACATGATATCTTCAGTTTTAGGAGGACTAGGAGTGCTTTTAGTTTTAGGAGGATGGGTATAGTTTCCTGGCTAGAATTCTAGAATAGTACATCGTTAAATTAATGCTTTAAAATAATGCCTATATTTCAGTAAATACCTGTTTGTTTACTACCAGAAAATATTCAAATACATCAATATAGTCACCAGCTTATGGGCTTTCTCCTTTTTGAACAGGACCTGAACATGAACAAGTCCTATCTGTGGACTGGTACCACAGATGCCAGTACCAAGAGAAAGTATTCACTGCATATGAAAATTGGAAAAGGTATAGATATATGATTTACTTTTTCTGGTACCAGATGGTGCTGAAAGAAGTTCAAAGAAGTCATTATAGGATAATCTGGAGATTAAGAAACAGATTTATGTCTAAAGATAATAAGTAGTGTTCATTAACACAGACTCTTGCTTTAAGGTGACATATTGATGATAGTTGAAATATTATTTAGTTAATATTCTGTGGTGCCCAATAACCATGCATACAGGTAGGCCTTTTGGTGTCAAAAGTTTTAGGTTAATGACCTTCATCTATTTTTTATTTTTATAACAATTATTTGCTTTGAATTCCTCACAAGATGAGCTAGTGATAGGGTTATTAAGACTGTTATTAAGGATGAAAAGAGAAAGCTGAGGGACAGTCAAACCATTTTCTTCAATGTATCCATAAGAGATTATCTCTAATACTCCAAGAAAATAGTGGAATAACTTTTCCTTGGATTCTTTTCAAAGCTTGGGCTGTTCTGAAACCATGCTTATATCCATCTGGCTTCAATGTATGCATTTCTGCTCAGTCTGTGGGGAGTTTGGAGGCTCTGGCTGCTTTTTGCAGGGAGCAGCCCCTCCTTTGGCTGCATCTGTTCCTGGGGTTTTCCTGTAAG
Source organism: Toxostoma redivivum (assembly GCA_013397375.1). NCBI lineage: Eukaryota > Metazoa > Chordata > Aves > Passeriformes > Mimidae > Toxostoma > Toxostoma redivivum. The sequence continues at coordinate 221,203 of VXBI01000611.1, forward strand.
AGAGCTCACACAACTCATGAATATATTTATCTATATAAGATAATGTCAGCATGCAAAAATTTTAAATTGATCTGAACTGCATGGGAAAAATTTAAGGAATTCTCCCAGCTGAATGATATTGAGCTGGGCCAACCCATTTCCTGGTTCCTTTTCTTGTAGGTTGCTGGTCTGTGATGGAATAATCTCTGTAGCAATGTGCAATCGAGCCATGGAGATGACTGCTTAGAAGTGGGATGACCCCTAAGAATTACAGTGGCAAAACTCCCACATTGATGATAAAATGTAATGCTGAATAAAGGGTGTCTGCAGTTACCCTTTCTGTGGTCATGTAATATCACTTATAAAATTGGAAAGGTTGCTTCTCTTGTATGAAACATTCATTTAAAACCAATGCATAGAAACATTTTGGCTCTGTTATGATTTTTTATTATTTTCAAGTAAGGAAACAAAATTAAATATGACAGATTTTGTATATGTGCATATTCATGTGCATGAAGAATTTTCTGTAACATAAACCAGATTTTTCTGTGTGTTAATGTATGTCATATTCTCTTATACCAAGACCATTCTTTTGTCCTCCAACAAATAGATGTTTCCCTTTAAAGGTTAAGAAATGAGAACCATGGTAGTAGGTCATTGAGTAATATACACCTGCTCTCACTTGTTTAAATTACATTTCCTCTTTACACTGTGGCTCAGCAGTATCAGGAGACTATTGTTCCCTGGGCTAATGCAATCTTTCCACACAAAAAGATCTTGATCTGTTTCTTTTCTACACTCCAGTTGCTTGCACCAGTGTTTCATCTGTTTGGTGCTAAAATGCACAGAAAGCAAATGCACGTAGTTTCAGTGCTGAGGTGTCCTTCCTCTAGAATTTTTAGCTTGGTTTATTTTCATTAAGCAAAGTTTTTCCTGTCAGCAATATACATGCCCTCGTGTCCTTCACCTGAGAGAGAGAGTAAGAAATTAAGAAAGGTCTGAGCAGATTCAAAAGCAAAAATATTAGAAATCCTTCTGCCTTTCAAACAAAGGTCTTGAGATTTACTTAGTGCACGTAAGCACATACAAAATTGATACATCTTTATTACTGCACATTGTTTCACAGATGCATACACAAACATTCACTCATTTCACTTGCAACATGACAGCTTTTAATGAGGGTGTTATTTAAAATAAATAAGAATAGACCTGGTGCTCTTTAGAGACCTGGTGATCCTAAAAACTTTCTTCTGCTATTACCACCAATGAAAGTCCATGCTGCAAATTAGCTAACAGAAATAGTTCAGTTTCTTTTTTATTCTTGAGTTTTTATGAGGTTTTTATGGTTGTTCATATAAAAATGCACATCCGCATAATAGATTGATTTTTTTTTTCCAGAAAAGCAATGACTTTTCTGGTCTTATTAGCTCAAACTGGTATTTGGGAGCCAACATTTCTGAAAATCAGATACACATCAATTATTACACTTTAACTTGTAGCATGACTTTCTGAAATCTGGATTACCTCTTAGTTCTCACACAGGTAAGCTCAAATATTATTTTATGACCATTACAAATAAAAATATTGTCAAAATATGTATTCTATTAAAACCAGATTTTGTCATATTTAATTATTTTTTCACAGTAAAACTCTACAAATCTCTCCACATCAGAGATGATTAAAAAATTTAAAAATACAGAGGTGATGATCTGCCACAAGACCTTAGCCATGCACATACACAAACTATTCAATTAACAGATTAACAGTAGAATAGAGAACTGTAGATCATAATGTTGAAAAATTTCAGTTACTTGCCACAAGAAATGTACCATATCAGTCAGAACAAAAAGAATACAAGAAGGTACCAAAATAATGTTCATAATTTACTAATCATGTACTAAAAAAATAAATATTGTTATATCAAATTATAAGCTTTTATATGAATAATTTAATGAAAGAAAGCTGGAGCTTATAAGAACACAATTTTAATACAATAATGAGTCTGGGTTGTCATACATCTCTTTTTATTTCAGATTCTTGTTAATGATAAATATAAATACTTTCAAGTACTGCCACATGTACTATTTAATTATCAATAATTTGTAATTTATAATCTTTGCATAGGAACTCTGTATTTGTATTATAGTAACTTGTTTTTAATTAAAATTAATGCAAAATTTGGCATCTGTAAGCCTCCTAGCATTATATACAGATAATTATTTATATAAAAAGCTAAATATCTCCTTACTGTGTGAGATAAAAGGGCCTTTAATAGTAGGAATGTTATCAGCCGCTAGTGACCAACTGTCTTCTCCTCAATAATTAAAGCAGCAAGTAAATGTACCCAAATTTAGCCTTTTTAACCTCTGCAGTTATGACTGTAGACACTAGTGAAAGATACTGGCAAAATGCCAGGAACATTTCTCTCAGTCTTAAATAAATACCACAGAATTGTAATCAACATATTGTGTGAAGATCCTTCTGAGCTATATTTATTTTCATAATGAGCATTTTTAAGCATTTGAAGTAGAAATCAAAATTCTAAATAATTTTTATAAAGGATCAAAAACAACTGAAATAGTTCAATATCTGCCTCTGAAGGTTTGCTTTTGTAAACAGCTATGGTCAAAATGAGCTTTCCAGTTAAAGTTATTAATTCTTTCATTCTGCTGAATCTTCATGGGGTTTTGAATCAGTGGTTTAGGGACTAATGTTTGTAATTGCTTGAACTATTTCACTGTCTCTTTAATACTAGGAGACAGTCTTTGCAGCACCAGTCCCTGGGGAATGGGCATGAACTGAGTTTTAGGCTTACTCTCTGAAGACGATTCAGACTTATTTGTACCTGGGTGGGGTTCCCATTTACAATTGCTCTGGAACCCAGTGATGTACTAAGGCTGCAAGGAATTTTGTGGATTAAGGCTACTGTAGTGAGTATGTGTCTTTATTTTCAAAACATGTCCTGTTTGTATCATTTTTGAAAGATTGGTGAATTTGCAGAACAACTTGAAATGAGACTGACCAGCTGGCCAAAAAGATTTATCACCAGGAGGTTCATTAGCATCTCCATTTCAGTATTGCATCCAGTTCCCTCGTATTGTTGCAGCTACAAAAAAACCACAGTGCTCAAACAGAGCTCACTGTGTGTGGTGTTAAGTGACCTCAGCAAGCATATAGTCCAGATTTTTAAATAAATGTAGATGTCTCAAGATAATGAAAAACTTCCTGCTTTCTAGCAGACATTGGCAACTACCTGTGTAAGTCCTTTGGAAAAAATTTTAAAGCATGTATCTATGTTGCAAAACACCTAAATACCTCTTCACTTAAGTAAATAACCTATCATACCCGTCTGAGCTACTACAAACTCCTGAAATTCAAAGGCAAAAGAAGCATTAAGGACAGCATTTGAACAGGCTGCAAATTAGAGACGCCTCTGCAAATGCAAGGGGTATAGAGCTGAGATACTCAGCAGAGGAGATTAGAGCATGGTGGCATAGTTATATCTGGTATATCTCCCTGCTTTCATCAGCTCATGGCTTGCTGTTCTCCCTGGGGCAGACAGCTTGTCACCTCAATTTAGGAGACAGGAAGGCGTCAGTAAGATTTGGCTCACTGAGACTTGCCCTTGTCGATTCAGTTCTTGCTTTGGGGACTCTGTGTTTAAGTGCTCATTAAGAAGATGTTACATACTTTTTTCTCCATTTCAGATCTATTACAAAATTAAAATACTGTTTGAGATCTAGTTCACTAAGTTATTATTTGTAAAACTCTCCCTCCCCCGCCCACACTTACTTTCTACAGCTCTTTAGACAGGCCTTTTTCCTTCACTGGCAGCAGACATTCTAAGGTCCCAATTAATAGCATTTAAAATGTTTTGTCATCTCACATATCTCTGTGAGTTTCTTTTAGTCAGTTGGGTGTTGACAGAATTGGTTAAACCCTCACTTCCCACTGTCACGTTTATTAGATGATAATAGTGGTAGTTGGTGGTTTTGAACAAAGGATGCTGAAGTCAGCAGAAAGAATCCAATCCTTCTGAGAAAATGAATATTCAGAAAATTGTGTCTTACCAAAGATGCATCATTAATTTGTCAGAAGTGGAGTCAACATGCATTATCTGCTGTATGTAGGCTAAAACTGCTGTTCAAAATTTACCTGAGCAATAAAGGGAAGAAGATGTAGCTAGGAAAGTAAGTAATTGAAAGTATTAGAGTGGGAAGATTCCTACCCATCTAAGCTATCTAAATGTTTTTCCCCTAATAAACACATTGGAAATTTCCAAGAATAACACTGAATAGTTATTTCAATCACAGCAAGCTATGAAAACAATGGTGACAATTTATTCCATTTTCAAGTCAGCACCAGTACTTTCCTTCATTTTGGGTGACACAGTGCTACAGTTGTTACCTGTGAAAGAGACTGTGCAGTGCTGGTAAAGGAAGTCTCCCTTCCCAGAAAGGCTGTGATGGAAATTATTCTCTCTGCTGACTGACATGGTTTTATGATCCAGTTACTAATATTTCTAGAGTGATGCCTCTGCCCGAATTAAGGTGCAAATGAGACCACATGCCAAAGTCAATGGTATGGTTTTTATTGAACACAAAATGAGAGAGAAAGAGAAAAATAGAAGAGAAGTGAGGGGAGGGAAAGAGAGTAACAGAGACAGATTATATAGAAAATATTGCCAGTGGTGGCCCATTGATTCTCTCCATCTGGCCTTACTGGTGGCCCCCCAAAAAATAGAGTCTTGTGCATTAATATGTGTTCAAACCACATGGGAACACCCAGGTACCTCCCCTGGAGTGGGAGCAAGTATGACACAATCTCTTGCAACAGTCCCTGCATCTGTTGCATCACATGCAGTACTCTGGTGCAAGGTCTCAGGAATGAGTCTGTGGAGAGCCTTGGGGGTCTTTGATGGTTTATGACACCCGCTCAGCTGCCCCTCACACGGCTGTCCCATGGATGTGGCCTTTTGGGGGTGGGGGTTTTACAGCTGATCCAGTTTGTGTAGTGGAGGATGACTGTTCACTACCTCAGAGGTTATTCCACACACCCCAAACTCTCCTCTTTCCCTCTGGTTGGCAGAGGGGGTCCTGTGCAAACCTGACCTCAGCAGATGAGCCTGTGGGCTTTGGCCTCCCCCACCCTGAACCCATTCAGAGCTGATTTTCAGGACAGCTGNCGCTCAGCTGCCCCTCACACGGCTGTCCCATGGATGTGGCCTTTTGGGGGTGGGGGTTTTACAGCTGATCCAGTTTGTGTAGTGGAGGATGACTGTTCACTACCTCAGAGGTTATTCCACACACCCCAAACTCTCCTCTTTCCCTCTGGTTGGCAGAGGGGGTCCTGTGCAAACCTGACCTCAGCAGATGAGCCTGTGGGCTTTGGCCTCCCCCACCCTGAACCCATTCAGAGCTGATTTTCAGGACAGCTGTTTGGTTTGGCTTGTGAATACATTCTGCCTCAGCCTTGTTTATTTCTCCCTAGAAATGAGATAATTAAAAAATGGTGTCCCCTTTATCTCAGGTTCCCTTTGCCTTAACTCACAGTCCAAAGCTCTAGTCAGGAGACATCTTCAGGGAGGGGTGAGTTTTGGTGGCTGCAGCTTCTTTATACAGTTTTGCCATCATGGGCAAAAGGACCTTCATAACATTGTTTAAGCAATTAACCATAGTATTTCAGTCTCTGACCTACAGACAGCAGCACCAGCCACATGGCACTGGCTCTGTTGAAGCTGGCTCTGTGGAGGAAGCCCATCTCTTTCCTTCTCCTTCATATCTCACACCTGCCTATATAACACAAATGCTCCTTTTCCTACCTCCACAGTGTGCCTGGACACAGAGATCATTATTTATGCAGGAATGTTCCTCTCCAAATCCCTGTGGGTACTGATGGAGCAATGGTGTGTCAGTCCCTCTGTGCCACATGCCTCTGTCCCTTCAGTTAGAAGGGTGAAGAGAGGTAACTCATGGTACTTTTTGCCACTGCTGAGACACAGCAGATAATCTAAGTCCTTTGTGGGCAAAATCTGCCCTCTGCCTTGCCTTTGCCTTGGATGAGGTATCAGTGGGGTTCACACTAGTCCTTTGCAAGTACCTGCACAAGTGCCATTTTCTTGGGGAAGAAAGGAATTGTGTGGGAGATGGAATAATTTCTCAGGATGGATTTTGCTTGTAACAACATGATGGTTCAATTCCACCTAAGCAAACAAGAAAAAAGCAGATCAAAAGGAAGCCCAAAGCAATGGAACAACTTATTTCAAAGTCTGAAGTTCAGTTCCTATTTAAATGTAGATTTATTTTTCTTAAGGTGAAGATAACTGACTGTGGGATCATCTAATAAAAAAGTCACATATTATCTATTACCTATAGTTTCAAAATCAAGATTCTATGTCTTCCTAAAGACATTCTAGATAAACCTTAAATTACACGAACACTGAATCCATAATCAAATTTGGAAGATTACAAAAACCTCTCTCAGTGGGATTCTCAAGAACTACAGGTCTGTTATTGATGCAGTGTTGCAAAGACACAATTTTGAAGGAGAGAACAAACTTCACTTTGAATACTAAGTCTAGCTAATATCCTCAGTGCTAACCTACATATCCCGATGGGATCACTTGCATTTTACAAAAGGACACCCTGAAAGAAATTACTAAAAGCACTCTCAGAGGACAAGTTCTGTAAGTTAAACACATAGCTGTGTACACAAAAAAAGTTTTTCACGTAGGGCATCTTTCCTGTCCAGAAAGTACCTGTTTATGACAATATGCTCTGATTTAATTTAGTAAAATAGGCATTTATCAAAAATCCAGAAACATGTTTTTCTTTCTAGTTGAAAATAACAGGTTTTGATTTATATATATATATATACAGAATATACATATATATATGTATATTTTGTGTGGGCCCAAAAGCTGACATTCCACTATCAGGTTTGCTTGAAATTGCTAAGTTCTTCTAAATGCTGATGTATCAGCTTGTTGAATATTATTTTGTTTTTTAAGTAATTTGTTGGAATTATGAGAAGTCTCTGAAGAACAAAACAGTATTCGTTGTGAAAAGAGCAGTATATGTAGGACTTTATTTTCTTCCAAAAACAAATTTTGAACTTTAGATCTGTACCTTGATCTACCTAGCCATGATCTATCCCCAAATTTGCTAGAACTGTAGGATTTATGCCTGTTAAAGACCTCTTAATTATTGTCATTATTTAATGTCAAAGTTATTTTGATTCTGGCATAATCAAAAACCTCAATTCTATTGACTTAATTTGTCTTTCTATAAAACTAAAGTTTTTTCCCCCCAGAATACTCGCTGCCTCACTTTTTCAGAAATTCCCCAGGAGTAGCACTTGGCAGCTGATATTTACCCTGTATTTCTGATGAGTTTCTGGTCAATTTAATTGCTGTTGAAAACTAACCATCAGCTATATGCAGGCTGGCCAGTCTCATCTCTTTTACAGTCTCACTTTTACTGTAGCATTTACAAATCCAGGCTACCTATCACAGAGATGAGTTTAAAATGATTACATGTTTACTAGTTCTTCTATCATTTAAAATACCAATATTTATTATACCTATTCATGTGATGCAGTCCCATATGAATTAGTTTAACTGAGCTAATGTATAATTAGTGTTTCTCTCCATCCCCATGTTTTCTACCTTAATCAGATGGGAATCCTGCTTGTACTTCATGTTCCAGAGAAATAAGAGATTATTAGCATCTGAACTATTTTATTACTTTATGTGTTCTTCAGAAACTCCACTAATTTTTAAATCAGAGTTACAGAATCCTTTTTGTTTTTTAAATATCTTAATTCCTAACTTTTCCACACTCAAAAGTATTTTGGTTTGTTTTGTATGCATAAAATGTAATAGTCTTTCCTAAACGAATGATATCTTCCTGAAGCAGAACATTTCCTTTCAGTAGTAATGTGTTTTTGTGTTTCTAAGGCATTCAAGATGTGTTACTAGTTCAAAGCTGGGATTTGTCTGCCTAAGAGTTTGCAAAGAGAATAAAGCAAATGACAGACATATGACTGAATTGTGTGTGCTTAGGGGATTTTCAGGAAAGGTAAATTCATTGCAAACATGAGTTTTTGTCTGGTGAACCTGCATACTTATTGTGTGGACCTGTATATAAGCACTTTCTTATATACAGATGAATTATAATCTCTGTAGGAACCTGAGGTGCTATTTTATAATTTTTCAAATGAGCTTGATACCACAAAATTCTGGTTTATTTTCAACATTTTGAAAGTTTTTAGCTTTAGCTAAACCGCCCTTGTACTGCCCCTGTGTTCACAGCAGCTTGTTTTCCCTTAGGATGGGAGAGTAAGAGCTGGCTGTAATGACTGATCTTATTCCCTCCATCTTTTATTTCCTCTACCTCAAGTATCTAAACTAGTATCAACAATTAAAGGGAATTTGCAATTCCCTGGATAATGTAAACATTTGTAGTTAGTAAGTACAGACAATTTTCACTCTCCTGGCCTGAAGAAAATCAGCTGCTGAGAACTAATAAATACTGTTTCTAGTGCCTTGTGGTATCCTTCCAATTGCCAATTCCCTTTTAACTGTTTTTCTGATACTTCCCCACAATGACTATCTACAAAATATCAGCAGTGTTAGGTGTCAGTGAAGTGAGGTCTCTGTCAAACAAATCATTCTCTCTTAATAAACAAAAGGAGCATAATTCTCAGACCTGAGGGAGTGTGATTTCCAACAGAGAGGCGGAGAAGTATTTGCTATTCCTGCCTTGGAATCCTTCAAGGGTCATTCTAAGTCCTTGTACATCTCAGAGTATCTTGATCTCGACAAATTACCAGTCAGTGAAAGCAGCTTCAGTGCCTGAAGTAGCAGCCAAGCAAGACAAAGGCACTGCATTGAAGCCAGAGATAGGACCCATCATTCTTGGCATTGTGTCAAAACACAGAGTTATAATTTATTCAACAATTAATCCCCACCTCCAGGAGAAATCAAACTGCTGCAGCTGAGCATGACCACTGGTTATTAGGGCAGACCAGCATACATTACATTTCACATCTGAATACTCACATCCATGCCTTCAGAACTAAAAAAAATTGTCCGAGTTCCCCCTTGTAGGGCCACCATTAGCTTGTCAGCCGGCTTTAGAAAGTGAATTCCCAACGCTCTGCATGGTCTCATGTGCCACCCTTGGGAGTACAGAGGCAAAACTGCACTTAATACTGTCTCCAATAGTCCCTTTCCATAGAGGCAAATATGCTGCAGAGGGCAGAGTGGAAACCTTTTAGCACCTGATGAGAGATAGTGCTTATTGAAGCAATTGCTTTAAAATATTCCTGGATGGGAACATTCTCAGAGCTGCAACATGCACCTGGTAGGGCTCAGGGCTGAAGGTAGGAAAGCTTTTCTGGTATTAGTAGCAGGGATTATGTGACCACAAGGTTTCGCAGTGTGTGAGGATGAAAGAAAATAATGATGATGGACAAAGCACCTGTGAGAGATTACCAAGCTCTCAACAAAGGTAAAACTGCTATTACTTTTGAATGTATGCCATGTGTTACATTCTTGAGTTTGAAAAGAGCTTAAAACTGTTGTTCTTTGGTGTAGACTCCTCTGCACATCTCAAAATCTGTTATCACAGAAGTCAATCAATATTTTATTTGAAATTTAGATTTATTCAGTGGTTTATTGGAATTAACTATACAATATTTTTTCAGACTAGTTGCTTGGGGTGGAGTATATTGACTCACACCAGAGAAATAACCCTCTTGTAATAAATTTTTATTTTATAACTTTTTCTTCGAAACTAAGCAAAATCAGCAGGTATTTCTTTCAGGGAGGTGAAAAAAAATCAAATTGTGAACTGGTGTGTTATTTAAGGCCTTTATTGTGGGAAAGGGAGGAAGTGGATCAGAATCTTTGTTAATTGCAAGGACGTGTAGGGAGTTTCAATCCCCATTGCCTCAAAGGTAGTTCATTCAGTTGTGACTGAACTTTTGTTCATATTGAGAATATTTCTAATTCTTAATTTTGATCACTACTTCACTGAATTTTAGGATAGTTACTTTTAATTGGTTCTTTCAAGGTTTTTAGCCTCATGAGTATGGAACACTAGGGTGTTACCCATCATCTGTGAGAACATCCATCCACAGGTTCTCTTCTACCTGGAACTTGACTTTTAATTTTCTACTTGGTCTTGATAAACTTGCTACTCTTCTGGTTTAATATCATTAATTTTGTTAGTTGCCTATTTATGCAGGTCAAGATCGCTAGGCCTATTATGCAAATTTCAGTTTTAATACATAGACTCATTAGCTCACAGCTTGCACTGAGAGCATGCTACCCCATTGGTGTATTTTCAGACGCTGACCAGATATCTCACTGGAATTTAAGAGCTATTTATTTACTCGTTAAATCCAAAGAAAAGGAGAGGAAGAATCTAGTGATGAAGAGAAAGAAGATCTTCTTAGCATAATTGCTCATATTAACAAAAAAATCTTAATAAAGGTTTAATGTAGCCAACTAGTAGGGCATTGTATTGAACCCAGTTTGGGGTGTATGCTTTTTAAGAAAGAGGCAAAATATTTAAAAGAACAATGAATTGAGACCTTCTAAGGTGTTGTTGAGGGATGTGGTGGGTTGACCCTGGCTGGACATCAGGTTACCTCCAAACTGCTCTATTACTCCCCTTCTTAGAGGGAGAGGGGTCAGAAATGATAGGTTCACGAGTGGGCAGGGAGACCAGTTATTGTAATAGGCAGAACAAACTCAGCTTGGGGAAATCAATCAAATTAATAAGTAATGTATATAATAAATAAATAAATAAATAAATAATAAAATCGGAGCAGGATGATGGGAAGCAAAACCAGATCTTAAAACACCTTCTTCTCACCCCTCCCTTCTTCCAGGGATCAACTTTGATTTGGATTTCTCTACCTCATCCCAGTGACTTGCACAGGGGAGCCAGAGTTGCAGTTACTTCATCAAACATTGTCTCTGGTGCTCCTTCCTTCTCAATTTCTTCCCCTCTAACCCCTTTGGGGTTCCATCCATAGGAAAAAGTCCTTCTTGAACTTTTCCACTATGGGACCTTCCTATGGGCTGCAGTTCTTTATGCACTGCAGTAGTATAGGTTCTTTCTATGGGGTATAAGCCTTTACTACAGGGTAAAGTATGGATCCTCTGTGGGGTCACAAGTCTGGCCAGCAAACCTGCTCCAGCAGGGGCTTTTTTCTCCATGGGTCCACAGGTTCTGCCAGGATTGTGTTCCAGCTTCCCATAGTGTGGGGGGGTGAGTCTTCCTGCTTCCTGTATTTCCCAGTGCAGCATCATTCAGGTACATCCACCTGCTCACCAGAGCAAGTCCTCTGCAGGTTGCAGGTGCTGCAGGGGCACAGCTGCCTCACCATGGTCTTCATTGTGGGCTGCAGGGGAATCTCAGCTTGGGCACCTGAGTCATCTTCTGCCCTCAGCCCTTCTGCACTGACCCTGGTGCCTGCAGGGCCCTTCCTCTCACATATTCTCACTCCTTCACTGCAGCTGTGCAGTTGTTTTCCCCCCCAGTTATCCTAGCAGCCCATCAGTGCTGATGGGCTCTGCCTTGGCAGGCAGCAGACCTGTCTTGGAGGCTGATGGCTCTGTTGGACAGTGGGGCAGCTTCTGGCATCTCACAGAAGCCTCCCAGCAGTGTAACACTCCAGGCCCGGATTGTATGGCTGGGTGTTACCATGAAGCAGTGGGCAAAAGTCCGAGGGTGGTGAATAAAAAGAGAGACAGGCATGATTTAGTGACTCGAAAACAAAAGTGACTTTCATAGTCAAAACAAGAAATGTACAGAAGCTGAACAAAGTATGTGGTGAGTTAAAAAGGCGAGGGCCAGGGTGGATACAGAGTATATAGAAGGTAGATTGAGGGCAGAGTCTGAGAGTGAGAGTCCAATTAGGAATATTAAAATTAATGTGGCAAACACAAACAAATGACAATCGGGGAAACAGAGAACTTGTTAGAAACATTAACATATGAACTCCCAGGTGGCAATATGGGTGAATTTTTACTCACAGTATCTATGGGGATTTTTCCTACAGCTTTAGGTAAAAGCCTTTGTCCTGCTCAACCCCAACAGCAGCATCACCTCTGCCTCCCCAGCCTCCTACCCCCGCCATACCCACCATTACCAAGACCTTGGCATGAAAGCACAATATGTGGGTGAAGAGTCAATAATGAAATGGGGATGTTTAGCCTGTTGAAAGGAGAACTATGGAGTGATGTGGTAACAAACTTCTATATGTAAGGGCTGCTGTAAAGAGGTTTTTCTGTGCTCTGTCCCCATTGTGGCAGAAACAAGATGAATTTCAAGCAAGAGAGGTTCAGATGGAGTATTAGAATAAACTTGCCAAGGCTCTGAAATACTAGAATGGAAGAAAGTATGAGTCTTTATCACTAGAAGATTTTAAGAGCGGGCTTGGTCTGCTCTTTTAGAGACAAACTGGTCAGGTGTGATAGATAACTGATTCTGGCTGAGGTCATAGACACTTTCTAGATGTCTGAAACTTCTTTCAACTCTGTGATTAGATGTTACTATCACAACTGATGCTGCACTGTTCCTTTGCTGGTGATTTCATACATGCAGGAAAAATTTACCTTAAGAGCCTGCCCTGGTCTGGGCAGAGCTGCCTTTTCTACTTAGAAGCTGGTACAGTGCTGGATTTCTTGGATTTAGTACGAGAATAATGTTGATAAACAGTGATGTGGTGGTTGTTGCTAAGAAATGTTTACCCTGAGTCAAGGATTTTTCAGTGTCTCTTGCTCTACTAGTGAGGAGCTGCACAGAAAGCTGGCACAAAGCGTAGCCAGGACAGGATGTCCCAAACTGGACAAAGGGATATTCCACACCACAGAGCATCACACCCAGTATATGGGTGTTGGCTGGAAGAGAGTGATTGCTGCTCAAGGATGGGCTGAGTCAGTGAGTGGTGGGCAACTGTGATGTGTATCACTTGTTTCTGTCATAGCCAATTGCTCTCTCTCCCTCTTTATAATTACAGTCTTACTAATTATAATATTATTGGCATATTATTATTAACAATAGCAACAACATTTTGTTTCAGTTATTAAATTGCTCTTATCCTAATCCATAAGGTTTACCTTTTCTTTCTAATACTTCTCCACACAAGGTTGGGGTAAGAGAATAAGTGGTTGTGTGGTACTTAATTGCTTAATTTATTCCAGTGAACCTTTAAAACTAGAACTTACTTTATATGTATTAAATGTGCAACAATTAACCTTATTGGTTTTGATGAAAATTAAACAGGAACATTTCTTAAGGAGAAATTCATATTAATAGAATGTTAACTACAGAATCTAAGTCAAATCACAGGCGCTGTTCGGCCTTCTAATTAATTTAACTGCCTTACAGTAGGATAATTTTTTTTCCTAGGCTCTTACATTATTCTAATTCTTATTATAAATCCTCAATTACAATTGTAATTGTAGGATAATTTACATTTCATTTAAGAAAATCATTTAAGTGTGATCAATGTAAGTATAGGCAATTCAGAAATTCAAGTAATTATTTTAGATGCCAGTGTGTTAAATAAGCATCTGTCTTGATTTGGACAGTATGTCAATTAAAATGTAGCCCAAGTATTACTTAGTAAAAGTTACATTGGTTCTAATTCTGTCAGATGTGGTAAGTAAAGGGAGTAAGTGCACTTCTGCTTTAAGCTTTCAGAAACCTGAATGGCTCAGGAGTGGAGATACATTAATGTATGCTCTGCGGACTGAAAACAAAGATACCATTCCATGCCATGACTGAGGGAAAGGGTGACAGTGGAAATGAAATCTGCCATCACAAGGTGATTTATTTCTCAGTGGAGCAGGAGACCTTCCTGGCCCAAAGAACTGCCATTTAATTTGCACCCAATGGAACCAACAAGAATGAACCCAGCCAAAACCCACTACAATATGTTTGCATTAGAAGAAAGAATTAAAAAGTGCTTCCAGTACTTGAATGAAACCTTAAATCTACCAGTACTAAGCACTGTTTGTCTATTGCCATGGTAATACAATGACATTCCCACCTCTGTGCTGTCATTTTCCATTATGGCAACTGTAATGCGACAAACACCTTTTTATTTTGCAGGCAAAATAGAAAAAGGAAAAGGGAGTGAAACCTATAGCACTACTGTTCACATACTCCAATGCTAAAGGGAAGTGCAAAAATATGCATTGCAGCTTCATTTTGGCTTTGTCAATAAACTGTAAATCTGATATCTAAAAATAGAAGCATTTAAATAGGTGGAAAACATTATTGAAGAACAAGATATCTTGCTCACTCCATCAAAAAAGGAAAAGAAATTAAGAAAGCACTCAGCTAAATACTCAGTATCCTCTTGGCTCGTGTGCCATTTTTGAAGTACTTGAGTACAAGTTTCTTTGGAAATTCTCAGAAGTGCCAATGCTAGAGGTGGAAAAGACTTATGAGATCACCTAAAGCATTACCTGACCAGCGCAAAAAAGGTTTTGTGTTGTCAGACTTTTTTCCTAGAGAACGTTATGTTCATAGTTAGCTTTCTTCCTTCCTCAGGTTAGACCTAAAGTTAATCTCTAAACAGGTGTTTATTTCCTTGAAGTTACTGTGGAGGACACCTTCTTTCCAAAGTTAAGTGTACCCCAGACACTTGTTATAAAGATGATTTTCTGATTTTAGTAACTATATTTGAACAAAACTTCCTCTTGAGAATAGGTAGATTTTGGGGGAGAATTTTTCTTTTTTATAGAGGAACTACATATAATGAAATTTTATAACTAATCATCACTCAGTAATTTTTTATCTGCAGCATTGGAATATGCTGGAAACTGCCTGTTTACTAAAAACATTCAGTTACTTTTTTTTTTGCCAGTTGGCTTCCAGCAGCTTCCAAGTTGCTAGCCTAACAGAAAATGTATGGATGATAACTAAGGAGGTGATGTTTCTTCTCCTGCTCTCATCCTAGAGAATATCTCCTTCCCAAATGTTTTTGTTTACTGTAAAATACAGGTAATGGTAATCCTTTGAGAAGACCTTTGAAATCTATATTTCAAAGATGCTGTTCATAGCAATAGTCTGCAGGCTATTACTACTTTCAAATGGACTGCCACCCTGAGAGAGTAGAGGGGGTGGTTTTAATCCTCAAGACTCTACATTCAGCCTTGGCTCCCCTGTTGCAGTTTGGCTCTGCAACCCAGGACCGGGCCAGCTGAGGAATGTGGCAAAATGAAATAGGGATGGGAACGATGGAGCAGCCTGGAAAATAAATCAGTAATGACAGTAAAATAAAGATGCATCAACTGATGAAGAAACCACAGAGAGTATAGGACAACCTCCAAAGACCTTTTAATTGGGAAAGCTCAGCAATACAGGGTGATATCTGAGGGCAGGGAACGAATCATCAACATGAATTCGAAACATAACCTTGTATGGAGAATATTGCAAACCAACCAGAGATGGGAACTAGAAACATTACCTAATTGGAGCTACCTTATCTGCATAACTGTACCTGTAATCCCATTCTTCTCACCCTAACTGTACCCAATGTCTCCCTTCTTAGAATCCTGCTTCCCAAGGCCTGGAGTTGATGCCTTCATTGTTGAAGGCTGGCTCACTCTCCATATCAGTTGAATTCCCAATCCCTGCCTTTCAGGCATGTGCAAAAATCATCTCTTTATCTTTGAGAAGGTGCCGTGTGAGATACTGAGCAGTGAGAGGGGTCAGTCTGGTTCTCAGTTTAATAAATACTGTGATTGTTTCAAGAAGAATTGTACTGACCTTTAGGAGGGCTGCCAGAATCTGGGTTGGGCTTTTTCAATGAATGTATTTAATAAAGGACATTACAAAAATGTTGCATTTCCTCTCTACCCACAACTTAAATATAAACTGATTATACATTAAAAAGAAAAGTAATTTTGCTTCAATGCAATCATACAATTACATGGTGAACTCGAAATAAATTTGCCTACTTTTACTGTAATTTTACTGTATTTGCCAAGAATATTCTGGCTCGTGTCTCTAAAAATCATTGCCTTTTCTTTTCTTGCTAATGTTTCTGAGGGAGAAATACAGGGGGTCCTTAAGTCTGAGCAAGATATTGATGTTATTCTATAAGCCTCTGAATAAACAGCAGTGATTCTTTGCTGCATGGGTGTTTACAATTTTATTTGACTATCTTTTTCAGTGGGAAAATTATTTCATCTGTCTCTAAATTGAACACATCTGAGATTCCAGACTCTTTATAGTCCATTTGGATATCAGAAAAGCTGGAGGAAGAATTTAACATTAATTTGGGTGCCTTTTCTTTTACTTCTGTTACTCCCTGAGGACCACCTACTATACTGGCTGCCTGTGAGTTGCCGTTTCAGAGGATTATAATGGATTGAAACAGAAACACTTACCCTTCCGTAGGCTTTCTCTTTTTTTTTGGCAATGGGATATTAGGGAGAGATTGCTGAAAAAATTGGTGTTTGAGTCTTTCTGCTTTTGATACTCCTTCCCTGCAAAGTAGAACTGTGCAGCAGTGCTACAGAAAGAGGAGGATGGTGCCCAGTAGGTCTAATGTGAATTTCAATATACATGGAAGCTTGAAGTAGATTCTTCTTCTCCCCTGCTCAGCCATCTTTGTTTTAATTGTGTCCTTTAAATGACTGGAGAACTGCTTACAGATGGAGGGACTTTCTACATGCACAGTGCAGACTGCACACAAGGGAGATGGTGCTGCCTCTCAGATTTTCTAGGTTCTCCCTGGATGCCAGTAGTCCAGGAAAACCTAATGTAATGGCAGAAAGCTGGTAGAGGTGGAATAGTATGAAATTCTAGAAAGCAGGGCTTGATTCTTATCCTGCAGTTTTTGAAAAGGCTTAAAAAACTTCTCTGGCCTAGCCAAAATGCAAACTAGCAGCGTACTTTGTTTCTGAGGTCTGGACTCTTGCTTTGTGACAGTTCAACACTTCTGACTGTGCAATATAATTATTGGTCATAAAACCTGGTGGAAAACAGAAAAGGTCTGCTTGCTATAAATAGCTGTGTCACTTTCCATGTCCTGAGATGTACTGATAAAATGCAGCTTAGGCTATTTTGTTTTCATTTATTCTCATCTTTGTGAGTCTTGTGAGTGCTATTCACTTTGTAGTTGATTTGGGTTTTTTCCTCTCTTTCTTGTTTCTACTTCTGGCCTGCAGGTTTGGGAAAAAAAGTGCTCCTTCTATTAAATTTCATACCACAGCACTTTTCACTAGTGATTTATTTGAGATCAGTTTTTCAATTTGTGCTCCATATAGGATGCAAGAAAATTATATGGACAATGGTCATGTTTAGATAAAAAGCACAAGTCCAAAAACACACTCATATACAAAGTAGAGCAGAACTCTAAAAAGATTTGTCCTGAAATTTGCAGGGAGAGAAACTGCCTATACTTTATTTTATGCTGAAGCTATCTTGAAATATTGTTTTCCTTTACTGGGAATCAGGGCAGACAGGGTGAAAAGGTAATATTGCTTTGTTTCAATTAAAAAAAATAAATTCTACTTTAAGATCCATTTCTGAATATAAACACATGGAATTGCAACATCTCTCATATTTCTATACTAAACTGTCAGGCAAATTTCATCAGAACAGATTGACAGATTTTGGGACTGAGAAGTTTTCTTTCTGCCTCCTGATGCTGTATTTGTTTTCTGTGAAATTGCACAGAAAGAAAAATTCTTATAGAAAAATGTTAGCAGTTTCAATTTTTAACATAGTATACTCAGTGGTGGTGGAGACTTTGATCTCCAATGTAATCCTGATATATTTTCTGAAACCTGTAAAAGTTTTAGAGTTTTGAAAGGCAAAATCTGTAAGAGTGCTCTACATTTAAAGTAAAGGAACTGAAAAGAGAAGGTTCCCACACCTTCATTTTAATGTAAAGGACCACAAAGATGATGAGAAGGCTGGAGCCTCTGATTTCTTTTTCTATGGAGACAGGCTGAGAGAGCTGGGGTATTCAGTCTGGACAAGAAAAGGCTCCAGGGAGACTTCATTGCCACCTTTCAGAAAATAAAGGGGGCTTACTAAAGAGAAAGAGCAACCTTTTACATGGGCAGATGTTGGTACAATAAGCAAAATGTTTTTAAAGTAAAAGAGGGTGGGTTCAGGTTAGATACTAGGTAGAAATTCTTTACTGTGAGAGTGGTGAGGCACAGGCACAAGTTGCCCAGAGAAGCTGTGGATGCTCCATCCCTGGAATTGTTCAAGGTTTGAGCAACCTGGTCTAGTGGAAGGTGTCCATGCCCATGGTGGAGGGGTTGGAACTAGGTAATCCCTAAGGTCCTTTCCACCCCAAGCCATTATATTTTATGAAAAAAATTAAAAGGATGGCTTTCACTTAGCCCAAAATAATTTGTCATTCTGATCTCATGCACCCTTTTGTTAAATCACCCAGCGGTTTATTGAGTCAGACATCCTTGGTGTTCTAAATTATGCCCTATGGAGACCTTATTCAAATTTAGCTTACACTCTCAGTGGAGAACCAACATTATTTATTACAAAATCTCAACAGCAGGATGATAATTTACAGTTTGGGATATTCTGATGTAACCATTTGACATCTTGAGATAAAAAATACTAGCAACATATCTACACAAAAACAAAAGATCACTCTTTTTATGGACCTCACAATTTTTGTAACAGAATAAATTACGTAGGACTGGTTATAAAAAAATTGAAGAAATGCATAAACTAGCCGTGATTTTAATGGGCTTCATCCCAGACTTAGTATTTCAAATTTGGACTAAGTTTCTGTACATACATGTGTACCCACATACACAAAACATTGCAAACACTCTTATTTTTTTAGTTTTTCCTAGAGAATTTACTATGCTTTTCAAAAGCAGAGTGAAACATGGAAAAACATTTTCAGAGCTGAGGAAATGACTCCCCATTCTCACACAAGTTAATTGATGTAACATGACAGTAGACAGTAGAGATGTTCTTTCCTATTAAGTAAAAATACAACTTATGTCAATTAAATAATTGACCAGATACCTCTAACAAACAGGTATCTATCAGGGGAAATGTCATGTCAAAAACATTCAGCTTGAATTAGTAAAAGCTTAGCAACAACTGAGGTAACAGAATGCAATGATATTAAAATGAAGTTATTACAGCTCTACAAAACACCTTTAATTGCTCAGATTCAATCTTACGTTATCCAGAAGAAGAACAAAAGAGCATATGCTAATATTTATGAAGAGCTATGAGCACTAATCTACTCATCCTAAAATAAAGTGCATTCAGATGTAAGATTTTGCACTAGTCAACTATAAGGAGAGGATACAACCGGGATTTTCAGATCACTGCTCAGCTTCTCTTCTAAAATGCTGTTCCTCTCTTATTCCCTCAGTCATAAGGCAGCTGTTTTTGAAAGAGAGATTTGTTGTACTACTAAATATTATTTTAAATATTATAGGCAAACCATTTACATGAAATTTTTAATAATACATTAAAGAATTATTCCTTTGTTCTCTGCTGATTCTTCTGAATCCAATTCCTATTTACTTTCCTGAATAACTCACATTAATTTTCCAGGAAGAAAAATACTCAACAGAAGAAAGATACATTTACTTATATTTTCCTCTAAACAGAGTCATCATAATTTTAAAAAATAATTGGCAAAGAGTCAATTGATTTGAACATGAGCCTATCCCAAGCCTATTTAGAAATGTGAATTTTAAAATTTTAGACTTTACATCTGCAATCACATTAGATTATTGATCCTCTATCGGGTGGGCTGCTATGGCTGCCACTTCAATTAGGTACCACTCTGAGTTGGAAGCAAGCTAGGAAATGACACTTCAAGAATAGCCTGAACTTTTCTCCTCTTTTACCTGTAACAAAACAACAACAGCAACCAAATGAAAAAGAGAAACAAAACAAAACAAAAACAAAGAAAAAAAACCCCAAGCAGCATTACTTTGGAAAATTCCTGCAGTTCTTACTCTGCTGAGACAGGCCTGGATAGAGTATGATGCAGTCAAGTACTTCATGGTTGGCTCTGACTTACCAAATTATGGCAAAGGGTAATTCATGTTCCTCCTTTTTGCAGCAGCACATTTCTGTTACACATCATTCTGTCTTTAGCTTAACATCTGATGACAACTGGCAACAAGGCAATTAGGAAGAAGCTACTGCTAACTTGAATTATAGATACTCTATTAAATGCAAAAAATATTAGGTTCCCCATTGATCTGTCCTGTTGCTGCATTGTGAACTCAAAGCCAGGAAATGTCCAACTTAAGTGGCCTTTACTCTGCCGTCTGGTGTGTATGCATTACAATGGTCTTTAATTTCATGATTTCAACAGTTTCTCATATGATAGAATGCCAAAAATCCCATAGTTTTGAATTTTAGCTACAAAACCAAAGCTTGCTGCAGTGCTCCTCTTTTTTCTTCATCTCTTCATCTGCAGAAATTAAATGGTCATGACATTTCTAATACTCTAAATACTGCTAAAAAACTTCAGTAGAAAAATATGATTAAAGCAAATATTCATAGCAAATACCACATATATATGGGAAATAAATGTCTCATCAGAGTAAATTGTCCTTTTGTAATTTATATTTTAAACAGCTTTTATTTAATTTTTAACAAACATGCTTAGGAATGGGAAAAAAGACCTTGTTTTCTAGATGTGTCTCTATATAAAAACACTGTAATAAAATTACAATGGCAGGTTTTTTCAAGCTTTATTACCATTATGTTATTACTGTAATTACTGCATTTCCTAATGTCTATTTTTTTTTACATTTTCTATTCAGAACCTGCATTAAACAAGGGGAGTCCTACTCTCATTTTGTGAGGCGGAGAAATAAAGCACAAAGACATAGGTTCCTAAGTGTCTTTAGTACTCACACTGCCTTTTGCACTGCTGTTGCTGACACAGCTGGAGCTCAGGAACATCTATACAAGCTGCCTTCAAGAAACCAGACATGGTGGGCACTGGTAGTGGGGAAAGCAGCCCGGGCTGTGCAAGCTGTCAGAGAAGAATCCTCTCTCAGGTGCCAGTCCACATTGAAGTCTCCGCCACTGGGCCCGTGCTAAAGGGCCATGCTTTGCTCTCTGATAGCTCCTGCACTCCATGCTGCTGGAGAACCACTAGGAGTGCCCACCTTGCCTAGTGCCTTGATCACTGAACGTTGATAAATCTGTTCTTCCTGACACAAGCTATTCAAAGCTCAGCAAAATCTTAAATTTTCAGCTCCATTTTCAGTCAGTTGGTATCACTGCAGGCATCAGGAATACAAGGTCAGTTAGTACCACTGCTGTCTCTCTTAGAAATCTGTTTTAGAACAAAATAAATCTCTCTCTGCAGATGTACACCTTTTTTTGAACTGTTGGGAAGGAATCTTGATATCTGATATAGATTGGATACTTTGCAGCATTTGAAGTTAAACAGGATCACTCTATTTCAAAGTCTTGCCCAAAGTTATGTTGTGAACCTGGGGATGATCAGGATGCAAGACCAGGGATATCTAATCCAGACTGTTAAGGTTAGCAATGGGACACTCTTCTTGCATGTGCTGCAAAGCTGAAACAATGAACATTAAACACTAAAAAAACTGCCTCATCCTTTGTGGCCTACTAAAAATCCCTGGAACAGGAATTGAATAGTTCAATTCGTGTGCTCTTTTCAACTGAATAAAATACGATTTACTAATGTCCAACTGAATTACCTATAATGTTAGCCAGCATGCTTGACTGAAAGTTATAGTCCATTGGCCAAGGATGTGAGATTATTGAGAAGATGGGACTGCATAAACCTTGCCCATAGAGATGTTCAACAGCTGCTAAACTTGCATGTAGTCTTTAAATTATAAGATACCATTTTAGGGGCTACAATGGAACTTAAAAATTGAATTTCATACTTGCCATCCTTTAACTGATTCTTTGTTATAGCTAGTAGATACTAAAATAAAAGGCTCAAAGAGTAGAAAACTTATGTAGAGCTTGAAAAAGAGTATGAAGTTGTTCATAAAGTTCACACAGAACTTTTCATTCCAAAAAGTCTTCTTCACAATATTTACATGATTAGATGTCTTACTGAGGACAACAAACTTGCTAAAGAAACTTGTATCACAGAAGTGCATCAAAGTTGACTGGTAATCAAAGAGTAGTTTTAATTCTGTTGTGCTGCACTACTTTTTGATTTGCTGCCACAAAATATCTGCTTGAGTACTGAAGTATTCTTCTCTGTTGAAGCAAAATTTCTTGTGCTTGTGATAAAGCTTTCCTTGTCTGGTGGAAATGAATTAAAATGTACGTATTGTGATTACAGCCCTTGAGAATTCTGTTTACTTTTGCTTTTTCTGTCTGTGTTAATCACAACAGGAAAGTCTAGCTTGTAGTGTTAATACAGCACACACAATGCTTTTGAATAATGATGAAGTGAAATACAAAAAAATGAAAGGAAAACTAATTTTACCTCTGAAAACAAAAAGATGTTCTAAAGGGCAAGCTATGATTCTCAATTACTTGTTCTAATTCCAGCATGCTTCTGCTAAATTCATTTCCACCTAAGAATCCTTGGTCAAGGGTCACATTTCTAAATATAGACAAAACTCCATCTGCTGCTCTTTCTAATGAGTAATGAAAACCTCCTCCTGGCTCAATTTTGTGTTTGCATCTCTTCTTTATTCTCTGGCCACACAGATAATAATGATGTGGACAAATCAAATAAATCTAGATCAACTACATATTTATCCCTTTAAAAGTTGTCTTGGCAGAATTTTTATACTCTGTTGAGATTGGAATTGCAGAGCCAATGCTAAACCAAACAGAATCAGTTTATTATGAAAAAAGACCCTTTACATCAATGTCATCATTGAGAACTGAAAGAAAGTAGAAAACAAACTTTTGCCTTTTTTCTAATGCCACAGGTTCTCATGTATATATGACAACATAAACCAAATATGCCATAAAGATGATGAAGTGTTGTGGCCTTTACAGTTTTCCCAGCCCGAGGTAACAAAATGAGTTATTTAATCTCTTGAGTGGATCAGACTCGTTAGGAAGGACTGTGACATGTTTTCCTTATTCACAAATGGCAAGCAGAGACCTGATGTCTTGTTTCTCAAGAGCTCTGATTTGTGTGGCATAGTTTTTTTCTCAGAATAATTTCTGCCTTGATTACTTGTGCAAGCTCTTTTCCTCCTGAACACATACATTATTACCTTCGCTTTCAGATGCTCATGTATACTGGACAAAGCCACTTTTGAAGACTGCTCAGCTTCAGATTATATAAAGTCAAACTGCTTGATACAGTTTTCTGGTGACACACTTGATTTCTTTATTGAGAGGCTTAATAACAGTTTCCTTGAAACTAATTAAGATGTATCTTAATGGCAGGCTTTTCTCTTCGCTTAGAATGATTAAATATAGTCAGTCATCCAATGTTCAGATCTCCAAATTATACAAAACTGTACCTTTCTCTCTGAAAAAGAATGATGTGAATCTTAGACTTTGGTTATTATAAAATAACCAAAGATAGAAGTTGGTACTGAACAAGGTATCAGATAAGTATCTTAAGAAACAAAACATGACCTGTCTTTTAGAATGTGAGTTAATAACACAGATCAGATCCCTAGCAGTGATAGATCTTGACATGCCTTTCCTGCCAATTTATTGTCTCAGAAAAATTGGCAACATATACACCTCTAAACTGAGATTATTAAGCAGAATACCACTCAACTCTTTGGATAACTGGAACACACACATGCACATGTGCATGCATGTGTCCATTAAACTTATTACACAGTGAGAAAATGCCGCAGGAAAATGAGTTTTGCTTCCCAAATTTGTGATGAACGTTAGCCAGATTTGCGGTTTGTTTTATTGGGGTAGATCATGGAGTAAATTATTACTCAGTGTGAGTAAGAATACCAGAAGGAGCCCCTAACTAATTATGTAGACGTATTACAATTAATAAATAATAACTGCAATTATTGAGGAATGGCTTAACCAATAAGGTCTTCAATAAATGTTTAATAGTTAAAATACATGATAAACAAAAACAGATGGCGATATAGCATATTGCCAAGTCTCACTTTTGCAGCACAGGGTATACTGCCTTATTAGTTTTGAAAGCCCAAACGAAATATCCCTTGAATGTAAAGAAAAAGTAATTGGAATGTATTTTCATTGTTTGTGACTTTGTGTGACTATATAGTGCCCACACATCTATAGAGAAAAAGTGGCTTTTTTTGTGTCATTGATTGGTTTATTGAAATTGTCCATATGCTTTAGTTAAGTTACTTTCCTTATTTCTTTTGTATGCTAGATTCAGAATAAAAATAGCAGAATAGGAATGAATATGGGTTGTCCTTATATGGAACCTTTTAATTACACATATCTTGTAGATGAAGTCCATAGCTATCTTACTACTCACTGTGCAAAATAGAAAGATCTATTTTATTTTCACTGGAGCTGTGATTAATCTGGCCTTTGCAGTTGATCTTGGTCTGGATTCCATGTTTTCAGTGTACCACATTGAATGAAATTTGGGACATTTTCAAATGAGATACAAACAGTCAATACTTGGATCAACTTCTTGAGTCTCTACTTAGTCATACTGAGTTATGATCCATAAATGACTGTAATTAGTAGGTGACTCCATTGACCAAATGGCTTTGAGGTTACCTTTCCACCTAGAGTGTCCTGTAATCATGGCATGGCTGATCACTGACAGCTCGGTATCAGGGTTCTCAATGTTCTCTCCAAGTTAACTTAATTAGCTCCTTCTCCAGGTCTTACTAACATAATTTTCCATTTGTTGTGTTTGTTAGGTTCTGCCCATCATTTCTGTCAGTTATCAGGTTGGTATTTAATCTCTGAGAGTAATGTTTGACCTTTATGATAAAGGAATAAGAGGGGATTCAGTTTTATTCCAAGTATTATCTGTCTTTTCCATATAACATATTAAAATAGACTTTTTCTTCTAAGCCAGCAAATTATTAGAATATATATGATTTAAAAAATATATATTCATTGATACAACTTCAATAGCCCAGTTAGTAGGGTCCTAGGCCCAGATTTTAGTCTAACTACTGATTCATGTAAGCTAGATTTTGCCTCTGCTTTTAAGAAAACAGGAAAGGGATACTCTTAACTTGAATTTACTTTTAGCCAAGATCTGAATAAAACCAAGGCAGTCTGTAATTATTATGTTTTAAAAACTTTGTGGTGTAGGCTAGCCTTGCTTTTCGCTAGCCAGCTCACCAAATAATAGAGCTTTTGATGTTTATAATTGAAAAATTTATCTTTCCAGCAAAAAAGAGGAATGGAGTAACTCAGCTCTGCTCTGTTAACCTCAGTAAAAGCAAGGAACTTGATATGACTCCAGCCAAAGCACTTAAGGATCTTCTGAAGGAAGTAGCTGCTCTCACTTCAACCACTCAGCCTTCCTATACTGGGAGGCTTTTAAACCAGGGATAAAGGAATAATGTCCTCCCTTTCTCCTTGTTTCCCAGCCAATTCGCTTGCTTGCACCCATTTTAGCAATTACATTCAGCTGCACTTTGGTGTTTCTTGCTGGGTTCATGCCTCTCGTCTTAAGAGATCTTTTCTTAACAACAGTAACAGACTCCTTTTCATCCTATGTCCTCTCATTTTACCTTTCTTGCATTGGTAGTCTTGGATAAAATCCTGTCTTTCTGTCTAGATGAAGATCAGAACCTATTTTCTTCACCTAATCCTGCATTAGCAAACTTTAGACAGGCCAGGGCCAAAAAAATATCATTTAACTCATGGCAGTGTTCAAGTCTTCCCTGTTGTGTTTTTGTTTTGAGCTAACTGGCATCTTTCTAAACAGCTCTGAGGTTTGTCTTGGGAGCAAGTACAGGCAGAGGACCATTTCTAAAAATCAGCTTTTGTGGTACCTCTGTTTGAAAATACAAGCACAAATTGTTTTGGTCTACAAGTCTGCACTGCTGGAGAATGGTTGCAAATTTTTTCAGCTTCCTGACACGGATTGACATGGTGGGGACATAAACTTGGTTCTGCTTTTGTAAATAAAGATAAAAGTACTTCCACACATAACAATTTCAGAAGCTTAGCAGAAAACACTATCAGGGTGATGAAGCATTTATTTATGAAGCTGCCCATAATAAATATGGCATAAATATCCCAATTAGAGTCCACAAATTATATTTATATAACAGAATGGATTAGTATTGCTATGCAGAGCATAGCATTGTAATAGAACAAAAAAGGAACATATTCAGTGACAATAAAAAAAACTATAAAAATAAACCTGATAGAAAATAGCTATTTTTATGGCATAAAATTAGCCCATGGAATTAATTATCAGAAGCTTAATTAAGACATTTTGCTCAGTACAATTCAAGCATGATTAGGATTTATATGAATAAATAACTAACTGGAATTAGGCTATCTTGGTTAAAATGTGGCTTTAAATCATCACAGAATTAATAAGTAAGTTTATAAATAGTCCCTAAGGGCTTCTTACATTTGTGCCACTGAATGTTTGCAGCTGATACGAGCATGAAGTGCCTTAGAAAGAGATGTGAACTCCCAAACTAAAAAACTCCAAACAAACAGCATAATTTTTTTTGATATCTTCATCTTAGTTCTTAACAGTAGCAAAAGGATGTAACCATTTTTGTACTGTCTTGTGGAAAACTGTGGAATGCATGAAAATGCGTAGTTCTGTTTACCTTTGAGTTGCAGAGTGGGTGAGAGGTGAAGAAGAATGAAATGGTAAAAGGATGATGTCCAAATGTTAATCCTCAGAGACCTGAGTTGCTTTGAAAATAATTTACTGAATCACTAAATTCAGGGATTAAGTACTGAATACTAATGATAAGTACTATATACTAAAATTAAAGGCTAATTTAAATAGAAAACTATTTGCATTTCCTTCCTAGCTAGAAATGAATATAATTTGTTCAATATTTTCTGTGTATTTTGCAGAAAATTTTTATGACCTGAAGGAAATTTTTTCAAAGCAGAACTTTTTAGTATGATTAGTTACATTCTATTCTTCTTGCCAGCTTCCTAACTAAATGTAAAAAAAATCTGAATTAACTGAGACTGGAAGGGAATTTTTTTTCAGCAACTGAAAGTCTGGCTAAATGTTTGACTAATAAAATTAAAGAGAGAGTACAGAACACTCTCATGGAAAATGACAGAAAATGCATCTTCCCTTCTTTCTTAAGTTGTCTTTTTAATGTAATTTTCGTAACTAGCTGCATTATCTTTTCCTTTCTAAAATCCAATTTTTCTCCTTTATTTTTTTTATTTTTCCTCCTTTTATTTTGTCTGTCACAATCCATATTTATGTTCAGTGGTCCTCTCATACCAAACCCTTGCTCCTCTTACTCCCCATCTGAATTTCTCTCTCTTCCTCACTTTTTTACCAAGATCTTCCCATTTCCCTCAAGCAGAAAAAAAAAAATTTCTGACTCCAAAATTTTCTTGCCTGGGGAGGTGACAGTGATGCATCGCAAGCAGGACTGACCTTAGCAACTGACGTTTCTTCTGAGTAATTCCAGACAGACTAATTGGGCACAGTGAGATCCTTATGGGTTAAAGGAGAAGGTAGTATCTCAGTCCACTCTGCTAAGAGGATTTTCACTTGCAGAACAGATGGCAGATACAAGCGGCCTCTCTCACTTCCATTTATGAGGCCCTGTGTGGAAATGTGTGGAAATTTTTCTTGTGCTGCTTAGAGAAGCATTAAAATCTTGAGTGAAGTGGCAGAGTAATAAAATGCTGTCCAATAAATGCATGATTTCTTTTCTGTAAAACACTTACCATTCTAATTTTTAAGAAATGATGAAACTACAGTTCAAATAGATAGAATCAAATAGCAAATGCTAATCTTACAATTAAAATGGATTATAAATATATTCAGATAAGTGCTCTAGAAAGGTAATTCATGCTGCAACAGCTGGATTTAAACAGTATTTGTCTGAGATTTTGACAAACTATGCTGAATTTTACTAATGATGCTTACCAATTTATATATTTGCAGCTGTACCTGCACTACATAACTGTAGAAACAGCAGCAAGAAACAAAACACACAGGTAGATGTATTCATTCCTGTTGCCAGTGTACTCTTTGTATCACATTGTGACTTTATTCTGTTTTCTGAGAGCAGTTTGTTGTCACTATATGTCACTAAGGTGAAATCAATTAGTCTTACTGCCCTTTCTACAGAGCTTTTATAATGTTGGCTATAGGATAATCTTTTCTGATCGGAGTTGAAACCTATAAGAATGCAAAGAGGTATCAAAACCATTTTTATACTATTTCAGAACATTTAGAATGGGGAAAAAAATGCCAAGAAAGCATCTAATTAAATATGGGATTCCATATTGTGACATTAAAACATTTTAAAATAAAATTTATATATTTTTGTCAAATTTCTCCCTGTTTAGAATAAAAATGAAATGTGACTTCTCAAAATTTGATCTTTATGAAATTAAAAAACCCCAACAAGTAGATGTTTATTTCATAAGAAGCTATCGTACCACTGTATCATGTCAGTGGTCTATGTTAACAACAGATCTTTCATGGGTTTTGCATAAAGTGTCGTAGGCATGCAAAATGCTTTATAAAAGATACCATAAACACTGTCTCTACCCTAAATAATTTATCTCCTAGTCACGAACACAGCATGCCTAAAAATGGGAAAGATGATGCAGAATATACTTCTAAACCAGAGTATTAAAAGTATATTTTTTTCCTCATTCTTATTTTAAAAACCTCTAGTATAAATTAGGAGATTTCTGGAGAGGTCTGGAGAGGTCTGAAGATCAGATTTTGAGAATTCCAGATGTGGGAGCAGAGTAGATGGTGGGCAGAGCCAAAGGCAGTTTGGCAGGAGTTGTAATGTCGAGGTGCTGCCCTCCTTCCCTGCAGGCTGGAGTGTATTTCTTAACACACTCCCCTGAAACTGAAGTCACCCCTTTTCTGCACAACACTTGACTCTTCATCTGCATCTTGATGAATGTCAAAGTAAGAGAGGCTTGAACTAAAATCTAGTATCACGCCCGCACCCACACACCCTCTCACACACCCCCAACACACACACCACTTGCACACCAGTCGTAAAGAGCAATAGAGAGGCACAAATGTGTCTGCCGTGGAGCCATCCAAAACAGCCTCTGTCTTTCAGTGTCTTTTATCTTCCACAGTATTTCCACATTAGTCCTGTTTTCAAGGTCACTGTGACATTTTTACAGCTGTCACTCAAAGAAATAACACAGGATCTAGCTGTGGTTACAACAGCTATGATAGCAATTCAGTAGCTTTAAAGAGCTAAAATAACCAGAAAGTTCAATTGGTGAATTTACCTTGTGATTCAGACATCATTTGAAGGTAATGTTTTCTGGAATTGATCCATATCTGTGTATGTGCTGTATCCAGGACAGACCTTTTACCTTTAGTAAGAGGGCAGTCAACTAAGCATCTCACTTTCTCTATCTGATCTATTATCTTAGACACTAAGTTAAGAGTTGGGAATTTTTTGAGAGGTAATTTTTATAATGCAAAAAACTCTGGGGAATAAAATAAGTTGCTTTTCTCATTCATTTACTTTCTGAAATCTTGTGAATTAAATAGCTGACATTCCATTGCTTGTCATTCATGAGACTTCAGTTAGTAGGGACTTCTCCCTATGGTTTTACTTAGTGGAAAGTTTCTACATGAGTAGTATTTAGTCACATGTAAATGTGCATATCATTAATAAACTTCAGTATCTTAATTCCCAAAGCTGATGCAACACTTCATTGAAGCCAGTCAGTCCAGGGCAAAATGATGAAAAACTGCACATGCTACAGATACTATCATGATACTATTTTAGATTCCCTTTATACTTCTGTGAATGACTTAATGAAGTGCAAAGAGAGAGGGGATCATTAATGAAATGAGGAATAGGTTTTCCCACCTGTAAAATGGGGATAATCATTCTTACTTTTCCTGGAGAGTATTAATAGCAGCTAGAAAAATGTGCTCTGGTTTTGTAATTATTACTGCTAGAAGACAAGCAAAATGAAATGATTTATGATATGCTTTTAAATGGATGCCCAGACTATGGAGCAAATACTTTTAGGGCTGTCTGAGCATAGTTTGCACATTAATTAACTGGATTAGGATCTAATTTAATTAAATTCTCTTTGTATGGAAAATGTCTTTTGGATGAATAATACTCTATTAATTTGTTTTTTAGTGATTTTTATTTAGTGATTAAACAAAACAGAAAAGAGGAATACTGAATTCAAAGTAAGAATGCTTGTGGGAGGAATACATAAAGTTAAATTTAATTGGTCTCTGAATCAATTCAAGCTGTAAAAGTAAGGTCATCTAGATCTGTTACCCAGGTGTTATCTGAACTGTGAATGTTTATGTGCATATACCTATGCAGAAAATAGAGTGGACTCCTCAGTCTAGGTTACTGTCATTCTCTTCTATAAACACTGAGTTGTTAAAATAGGGAAGATTTTGAGCAGAATGAAGATCCCAATTTCAGTAAATTGTAGAGGATTGTTCGCATGCTGGGAAAAGCGAGAGGATGTATACATTAATATTTATGTAATAAAATCTGTATTGGTCTACCATGCAGATAATGCAATGTCTTTACTTGGCCTGTACTTCAACACAGCGCACTTTGGCCTTGGAATCTGTTTAACCATGGATAGTATGCCCCAAAAAAGTGACTCCCCTTAGAGGCAGAGGGTCTTATGTAGTTCAGATGTAGCTGCATCCCCTTGGACACCAGGCACTCTGAGGAAGATGGTGGGTCACTTCTGCATTAGACACCCCCACATCCACCTAACTTTCACTCTCTAATGATGTTTAGATGAGGTGTGCTCTTAAGTGTTTCATGACCAAAAAATATGCAGTGCAACTGTTCACATTCATCATGGTATTTCCTATGTGTTATTTACAACCTATTATTAAAAAAACAACCTGAGCATTTCTCAGGGTCGTAAAAGCTCTTCCAAAACATCTTAAAATATTTTCAGTTTTCTCTGTTCTTTTCTAATATTTGAAGTAATTCTATGCACAAAAAAGGGCACGATTCTTAATTTTTCCTGACTGCAATAGTCTTTGAAGTGTTCACATTCTCCTCTGAAATGTGTAAGTTTCCTCCTCCACTGACTTCCCCTGCAGCTGAAAATATTCTGCATCTTCAGTGCCCTAAGACCTTATAATTATAGGACCTGCTTATTCACTGTTTTATGTCAGCTCAGCTATTTAGATAGCTTTAAAAAGTCTTGCATGAGTATGAATCTACATGCATATGTATGTATACATGCAGTCAGTCATATTCTATATTGCTTTCTTAATTTGGGATTTTGAAAAATATTTTTTAAATTGATTTTTATTTTGGACCCACCCAGAAAATAAAATGATATTGCATATAATCTAAAGAATTACGGGGGCATTTGGAAGATCTGTTTTTACCATATAAGACCTGTAATTTACATTATTCTAATCACAAAGTGCATTTTCAAATTATAGAAGGCTTTAGGGGGAGATGAGGGGGATTGAAATAAAAATGAAGCTGCAAAAATACAGTGTTTTACTTAGTTTAGGTAATTTCCCTGTGTGTTTGGAATATATTGTAATATCAAAATCCAAATAGCAATTGTGAATGTTATTATATTTTAATTCACCTCATAGTTGTTTGTGTAATTATATTTACCAGCTTTGTAGTAAATTACATTTGGAGCAATCTAGTGATTAAAATACACTTCCTGAAAATCACTGTTCATTAAGCTTAGTAAATATTCTGAATGTGCTGACTTCAACTGATTAACTAGTTACCTGTATCACAGGAGAAAGGAACTTTTATTTGAAACTACTTACAGAATACTCAGCTTGTGGCATGCTAACCATTGACTCCTAAGAGACAGTCACAGTCATATTTTAAAAAGGTATGAATAATGATGAAAGATCTTATATCATCTAGCTATAAGTAGAGATATTGCCCTTGCTTTATGTAAAAAATACAATACTCTGAACATTATAATTTGTGCTACAATGCTCTTTTACTGTATGTTTTCATTTCTAGAAGACCAGGTATGGCTGAGTTTGCCATCTGAGAGTCATACTGAATTAAGTGGAAACTCTGGAATTATGTAATAGAGGTAAAAGGGGCAGGGTTACAGTAAATCTTAGTAAGGAAGAATATGGTACATCTGTATGGCTGTAGGCTCCCACTGTAAGCACAATGACCTGCTTCCAGGCTATCCTCATGAAAGATTGGACTTTCCTCTGGTTAGAGACCTTGGGAATGTGATGTCTGGGGAACCCAGGGACCTCAGCCAAGGGCTAAAGGGGACTTGCTTCAGCCTGGTCTTCTGAAGAGTGTTCTGCTCAAAGCAGGAAAGAGTCCTCCAGGAGACCTGGCACTGTGCAGTGGTCAGAGTGACGGCTGACGGTGCAACCACCTGCTATGACAGCTTTCTGCTTCGAGTGGTATCAAAGGCCACATCTGTATAAGCAAATGCAGCATAGTTGAGAACAGCCCTGCAGATTAATGCCTCCATGATGCCACCTGGGAATGACTCTGGGAAAGCTCTGCCTCTTGAACTGTGCTGAGGAACTATTTGAGAAATCATTGGCTAGCAAAGAAGTAGTATGCCAAGGACATTTATTAGTATTTATTTGCAATTTATTAGAACATGTAATTGCATTCCTGTGACTGAGAAATGATCTGGACTTTAGATGAGCTGACCAACATAGGCACAGTTTAGTTTCTTAGCAAAGGTGCTGCTTCCCAGCAGTTGCCAGGTAGAGAAAAGGGGGTATTTTTGCTCATTTTATGTACCTGTACTGCAAATACAAAGTAGATCATGGATATGTTCAATTAAGCTTTTGTGAACGCTTTTTTTTTGTGGGACTGTTTTCTGAGAACACAATTGTATTCTGATTCAAAAGCATTGCAGGCATACTTACTGAGCCACTGGATCCAGGTTGATAAATTCTGCTTATTGGGAGGAATGTCTATAAAACATGGAGAGGTAAATAGCTTTACTGAAATGTGTTGGTCTGATCCTCATGGCAAAATTTTGGTCCCTCTGAAGCCATTTTAACTCTAATGGAAGTGGAGGTTGTCCCTGCCTCAACTTACTGTGATTAAACCTCTAATCTTCTACTGAAAGTGGTTAAAGACAAAGGCTTTATGTAAAGTGATGTTTTTTGGTTTTTTTTTTGTAACTGTATTTTATTGCTATGAGGGTTCTACAATTTAAGTGTGAACTACCTCAACTCTTTCTGAAATAGCAGTTTGCCTGCAGTTTAGCTCTGAAATCCCTGCAGATAAGACTCCCATGAGAAAAGACCTGAAATATCTTGAGCAATGATTAAAAGCTTCAGTAATGTTCCATTAAACCTTGCTGCTTTTAAAATAAATGGACACTTCATTGCTGTAAGACATTTTACCTGTAGATATTCATTTGGTGTCTCATGTTTATAAATTACTTTGCCCCCATATTGCAGTCAAACCTCAAGATATTACAGGAAAGAAGGATTAAGGAGAAATACCTATAATGACTGGTAGATTAGTAATGATAAGCAGAATGACTCAAGATCAAATTTTAATTTCATATGATGCTTGATGTGGTTTCAGGATGATATTGTTGCTTCTCATAGTATCAATTCATTAAAGTAAGTAAATGTGGCCTGGAAACTAAAAAGATGCCACCTATGTCTTTCAGAGATGGTCAGATTAAAGTATGTGGTTTTTAAATATGCACAAATGGATATGTGCTAAGTAGTTTAATGGAAACCTGAAACCACAAACCTTTTTTCCTGCCTGTATGTTTTATAAGCAAACTAGAAGTTAGAATAGATTTAAAACTGTCAGATCTTTTGTTCTAACTTGATTGCCATTTTAAATATAGGGCTTTGACCTAGGAATAATTCCACTACAGTTACCCACAGTTTCATCAAGATTTCTGATAATTATTAGCAGTGTGTACCTGTGTAAGAAGGCATGAGAGCTCTACTCCACAAAGTGTAAAAGTATTTAGGTTTAGCATTTTTAGTATTATGGAAAAAAAGTAAGTTGTTTCCATAAGTTATGGAAAATAAATTCCACTTCAGCTAGTGCTCTGAAGCTTTGGATTAATTTGATCCTGAGACTGAGAAAGAGAGATGATTGAGCTCACAAAAGAAATTTTGCAGATTATTATAGTGTATACATGTATTAATGACTGTATAGGCTCTCTTACAAAGGCTTATATGTTTGAGCCACTCGGAATATTCAGAAGTAATTTTTTTTCCCTCTCTCTATATTGCTGTTTTCACTGTCAGTGATCAGTTATTTTTTTAAGTTTAGTGTAGCTTATTTTGGGAAATAGTATTATTATTATTATTTATGAAAGCAGCTGAGGTTCTGTGTCTGCTTTAATTTTCTGTAGAAATTATTTCCAAAATCTTATCTAGTATTCAAAAAAATCTTGTCCTCGTTGTGGCAATTCTGTGCCTGTCAGCCATTGACTTGTGCTTCCAGTGGGAAGAAGCAGCTACAGAAATCAGGAGTCCTGTACAGAGAGGTGATCTCGGATTCTAAAGGTCAGTCCTGTTACAGAGTCCAGTTAATGGGATGGCACCATGCACTTGCTTATTTTAGTGGAGAATCAATGCAGAGATTGGAGCCATGCTGTGATATTCTCATGGTGCCTCAGCTGGTGGGAAGTTGCACTTGCATCAAATGGAGGTTTCTCAGGAGCACAGTTTCTTTCTTTGCTTACATGTTGCAGTAATTCAGCACAAGAATCAATTATTCACATCAGTCAAACTCCTTCTAAAACTGACCAGCAAAGAGCTCTGGTCAGCCCACAAATAGGAAAGAGCCTCATGCTTGGACATCCAGTTACAAATGGACTTGAAAAGCTTTTAGGAGAAGCTCTTAATGGAAAGGGGAATTGTGCAGAAGATAGTTGGAATCAGATGTTTTCCACATTTTTATTCCCTTTGCTATTCCAGCTGCTGACCCCTGCTAGGCACTGAGCCACCTGGCTCTGCTTGTATGTGATAAGAAAGCTGCTGTCCACAGGTGGGTATGGACACTCAGTGATAAGAGAAAAAAATATTTTTGCTAGTTTAGAAGAGCCTGCCTCCAGATGTATGGTAAAAGTTCAGAGGTGAATTACCAATCTGATAAAATCTTAATAGGAATAACTAATGGAGTCTGCCAGGGCTCTGTGGGTAGGTGTTGCATCTAAAATTTTAGACATATCTGCACTAATTTTTATTTTTATTTTATTTTTATTTTAATTTTCATTTTATCTTTATTTTTATCTTATGTCCATCCTTTTTAAAATGTTTTATTTAGACTAGGGATGTTAAATAGACTCATAATAACCTTTCCAAAGTCAGACTTTCATTTGGCCTTTCATTTTCCTATATTTTTCTTTTCTCCTGATACTAACACAAAATGTCGGAAGTGGTAATATTTATGAGAGCCATTTAGAAATATAAAAGAATTCAGCTGAAATGAGTTGTGATTGAATAGTCTTTGCAATTGTTGTAGCAGGAAAACTTAATATAGAGTTGCCATGGAGACTGGTTCTTTGGCCACTGGTCTAACACATTAAAGCCTTTTAGTTCAGCAATATGCTATTTGCGGTTGATGCCATACATGATATTAACAAGTTGTTTGTCTCCATTAAGAGGAAGATAAGTCTAAAATGAGTGCATTTCTCATTAAAACAGAAATATGCAAAATGCCTTGAAGTTATTTGAATAATCAGTGACATGCATGATATCAGTTCATATAAGAGCAAAACATGTTTATTGCATCAAAACTTGGGCAGACATCCTATTCAGAGCTATGGAAATGTGAATTTTACTGGATGTTATCAAGGTGAAAGAGGCAAACCAACTTCTTCCAAGTGCATGCTTTGGTCAGTTTTGGGATGAGGTTACCTTTTCTCCCATTAGCCTTTTACGAATTAAGTCTCTTGAGTGCAGGGGTACCAGACCTGCACAGTACCATGAAGATACCAGTTCCTTTCCCCTTGAAAGATTTATATTTATTGCTGTTCAATGACATTTTTTTTTGTAAATGGCATGCTGTATTTTTACCATGGGGCCATTGCATGGAGTTCTGTAGAGTACATTTAATGGAATAATGGAAGCACACATTAAACAGACTGCAGAAACTCAAGCAGAGGTAAACCACTTAATAGCAGTGCCTGTAATGAATTTCCTAACTAACTGGCCCATTTCATAAACTGGTAACATAGACAGAGACTTAGTGTTAAAAGCCCTTGAAAAAGCAATGGACAGAAACAAAATGAGAGACAGAGCTGTAGCTATCAAAATCCATTCTGGTTAGGCACGAGCCTGGGGCACTCCCTGTAATGGCTTGTTTGCTGGCTAAGTCAGTATTTCATATCTGCAGTCCAACTGGACTGGAATGCTAAAATACTGAGTTCCTCAGTCCACTGCTTCTGTGTTCAAATAGAGCCTGAATAACATTGGGATCCTATAATTCTAGCAGAGATTTAGCTTTCTGCAGAACAACTGTCAGGCACAGAGGTGACCCAGAGAGGCCAGAGGCTGGATCAGGACACAGTGTTATGACACTATGCCATCGTTTCACTGCTATCTTGTACTGGCCATTTCTGCCAGAGTGCAACAGCATCCACACATCACACATAGCTTTGGCTGCTTCTTATACAGCACTTACTGCTGCCAGTATCTGTGACAGCCAAGAGGGGCATCTCTGGTATCTTAATCAAAGAAATGTAACACAAGCACAAACCCTTTGGATATTTGTGCCCAATCCTGCAAATTGCTGTGCACTTCCTTGGAAGTACTTATCACTTCCCTGACAACTGGCATCAATGACAGTCAGAAGAGGTGGACCTCAGGAACTCAAAGGACCTTATGTAGCCCCAGGAGGTGCTAAGCATCTGGCTGCATGGCTACCCCTGTCTGCAGACCCAAGAGGGTATTGAACAGTTCAAACTACTGCAGGGAAGAGCAAAACCTTCGGATGGAGTAGAAGAAATTATTCATCTGCATAGGAAAAAAGACAACCTTGAATGATTAAGAACCATGTGAGAGATATTAATAATCACATGGCTGAGCATAGTATGCAATACAATACATAATTCATGAACTCACAGCAAAGAATGATTCACATCGCCTTGAAAATTAATTGAGAAAGATGCCTGGTAATGCTAAGGATTCACCAAGGTCCATAATTCTGAGAAAGAATGAAAACAGGCCTATGTTTGTATTTTGCTAAAGCATTATAAAATTCTGATATAAAAGGGAGTGAAACATGATGTTTCAAATAACTATCACACTTCATCATCAGAACATCAATTTTGAAAATTTTAAAACAAGAGATATAATACAGCCGTAAAGCAATACAGAAATCAGATAAGAAAAATTCACCAAATTTTCATGAAATACAACTTATAATTTTTGTTTTTAAAAAGGAGCTTCAGAGTTTCTATTTCCTGTCAGGAATGGTTGGCTAGTTCTATGTTCTTCGTACTGAATTGCTTTGCCTCTTCTCTGAAAGACAGGAAACTTGTTTCCTTAATAGGTTATAAAACAATACTGGAAAATTTGCAATTGTAATTAGTGGTGGCTGAGGTCAGCAGTGTGAAAAGCTAAATTTGTGAGGTGTTGGAAGCATTTTGCAATTCACTTGCCCCATTTTTTTTCTTTTATGTTTTTTTTTATCCCCAACAAGATTAATCTGGGAAAAATCTCTTCCGGTGCTGAATGAAATAATTAATTTGGAAATGTAAGGGATAAACCCCACCATTTTTTTATTAGCTAAAACATTTATTCTGTCCTGAATTTCAGTGTAAAGCACACATTATTTCAAAAAGCAAAACATATCAGTGCAATTCCATGGTGTTTGCAAGAGCCACACAAAAGAGAATTGTGCAGAGCAGTCCAAACCTCCCAGTACTGGGAGAAGAGTCTTATATCCTTTCTTTGTAAACCAAAATTGCTACCAGCGGGAATTCTGTGGCATTTTGCACCTGGTCAGGATTGTGTTACTTGGAAGACAGTGACTGTCTGTGTACCTCAGTCAGGGCATTTCAAGTGGAACTGTACTGAGGGTGCAGTAGCCACCATCTGTAGAATGATGTTTTGAGAAGTGCCTTTAAAGGTCTATATGAGGTGATAAAATTACTGTGTGGGGGAAGTCCTTCCTCAGCCAGTGAGATGTCTCCCTACAGCTCTGGAGGCACACTTGTTGAATGGCAACAAAGCTTTCATTAGCTCTTTTCTCACCAGTTACCATCATAGGGGACAGGAGATTAAATGCAGTGTATTCTTTGGGCAAGGGAGAGAATAATTTTACTTGCATGAAATTAAAATTTCCCAGGGATTTTTTTTTGCTAATATTTGTTGCATGTAAGATTGTTTGTATGATTTTGTGCATGTGTGTTACTATTATTTCACAGTAATCGTGGAGACTTAGTAATAGCACTCACCCAATTTATTTCATATGGTACCAGATTAAATAACTCCTTCATTAAGAATCAACAGATGAAGATCGCCTTATCAGTATTATGCAGGTGAGATATTTAGGTGCATATAGATAATACTCACAGAGGCATTGTGCTAAAAGGCAGGTGTTTTTCTTCAAATTTATGGTTAATGAGAGACATCAAACATATTTGCCCTGCTAAGCATTGTTTGCCAAGAAAGAAAAGGTTTCTAAGCACTCTCACATGCACTAGGCTATCTGTGTGAACACACAGAAGTCAAGACTTGTCTTAACAAAAGAGCACATCTCTTCTGAAGAGCAAAGACCAGCTCTAGTATTGTTGTATTTTTTTTCTGATAATGGTAATTACTTTGCTTTGTCTGCCTTGCATTGCTTTTATAAATTAACTAGATGAAAGCCTCCAGCCAGTAATGATAGCCAGCTTTCCTTTGGATCTCTGCCAGCAATCTATAATTAAAGTGTTTTCTTGACAGAAGACCACTATATAGTACCTATTGTGCATACTGTCCTTGGAACTTGACTGCAGTAATTGAAAAAAAAAAATCTCTAATTTATATCATGGCATATTTCCATGACCCATGGAAAAGAAAGAACTGATTGGTGATGGTCAACCGGGCTTCACTGAGGGAAAATTGTGCCTGACAAATTTGGTGGCCTTCTATGATGATGTTACAGCTTTGCTGATTAAGAGAAGAGAGACCGATGTCACCTACTGGACTAGTGCAAAGCATTTGACACTGTTCTAAAAGGCATCCTTCTCTCTAAACCAGAGAGACATGGATTTGTTGGATGGACCTCTCACTGCATAAGGAATTGGCTGGATGTTTGCACTCAAAAGAATTGTGGTCAATGGCTCGATATCCAAGTAGAGCCCAGTGGAGTTTCTATGGGTTTGGTACTGGGACTGGCACTATTTAACACCTTTGACAGTGGGATAGAGTGCAGTCTTAGCAAGGTCACTGATGACACTGAGCTGAGCGGTGCAGTCAAAACACTACAGGGAAGGGATGCCATCCACAGGGACCTTGATGGGCTTGAGAGTTGGGTCCATGTGAACCTCATGAAATCCAACAAGGCCAAGTGCAGGGTCCCGCACCTGGGTCAGGGCAATCCCAAGCATAAACAGGCTCAACAGAGGTTGATCAGAGAAGTTGTGGATTCCCCATTCCTGGAAGTGTTCGAGGCCAGATTGGATGGGGTTTTGAGCAACCTGATCTAGTGAAATATGTCCCTGCCCCTGGCAGTGACCTGGAACTACAATATTCTTAATTTCCCTTCCAATCCACACCATTGTATGATCATATTACCACTTTTTGTAGCTAGTTATGTCAGGGGACTGTTGCAAATGAAACTGTATTTCATGGGAAGCTAAAAACCATAGAAGCACAGAATCACAGAGTGATATGGATGTACTAAAAATGGATATAATAAAATATCTTACAGTGAATTTCACTAATTAGAATGAAGGGACTGGTCCCAGAATATTAGTGTTTGGAGACAGAAATAATCGAGAGTGTCTACTGAATTTAAGTGCACACCAACACTACTCTTTTAAATTTTCTGGCATAGAGAAGATCTAAACGTTCAAGTCATGTTTGCCACATAAGCTAATATTGCTAAACAAAAGGATTATGTCATGGCTTTAGCCAGAGACCTTTGAGAAACTGCTTTATATGCTTAGAGCCATTAGCCAGATTGAATGACTTTTTGTTTATTGAGAGACAGACCAGAAGAAACCATTATCCAAAGTCTGGGCCCTCTTGGTAAAGATGGAAAGATTTCTGTGACTGACATTGTGTGTAGGTTTTGGATGACCTCTATCTTCTGCCTAAATGAGATAATTACTGGAAGTCAAGAACCAACCAGCAGAAATCATTGTTATTTGCCCTTAAATTGAACAAAATCAGTACTTCTCAGGTACACTGGTTACAAAAGAAAGACTATGAATAAGAAAGTTGTCTTTTACATCAGCAGTTTTACGGTTGGTATTTTTAATTTTGTATATGTGAAACATCACTTTTTGTGTTTAAGGGTGCATGGATTGGTTTATGCTACTTGTGCCAAAGAAATACCTGTGTGATTTATAACAACAGTCAAATTAGGATCTCTACTTGAAAAATTTTCAGCAAGTGCTAAACATTCTCTAAATTGCTGAGGTCAAGGGCCAAAAATATCTATAGAATATTGCTTCACACTTGGTATGCCTCAGTAAAGATGCAACTATAAATAACTGCTACTGAAGCAGAAACTGCTAAGTATTCTTGATTTAGTTCTTTTCCTAAGGGAAATTTGATGATGATTGTTAAAAGATTTAAATTTTTGTTGTTGTTTGTTTTTTTATTTAAAGGAAGAAATATCAAGTTACAGGATGTGTGCTTTAGATTAATGTTTGTATTATGTCAGTCAAATATCTATAGTAAAATAGGTTAAACACTTTGTTCCTGGTAGCTTTCTGATCTTCATATCAAAGGCACCTGCAGAAATATGAAATCAGACTATTCTTCAGGAAGTGCAGGGAAATAAATTACTTTTTAAATGGACAGAAGTGTTTAAAAGCTTTCTAAACATTTTCTAAAATCAGCACATTGAAAAAAACACATTTTGATAACGTTCTTGGAAAATACTCTGGCTCAATTTGGATTAACAGGGTTCAGCTTTTAATATAGAATTTAATAACTGTTCCTTGCACTATGTCTTGCAATGTTATTACTGAAATGAACCTCAATATACTGACCACCTACGTAGAGTTTATACAATTAGTTGTTTGGGAATTTCTTAATATATACATAGAAACCATGCTGTGAATACCGTGCTTGTCTTTATTTGCTTTAGTTTCTTCATTGTGTTGCATTAAAATTCCAAATGATGGTGACATACAAATCTCTGGGGACCTTTTATTCACATGGAAGCTGCTTTAAGAATTGATTATTCTCTTGAGTAAATCAGCATTTCAAGTGTCATTGTGCTAGAAGCATCTGTTTATATATATAGGATCTTCCAACATCCTGTTTCTTTCCAGCAGCAATGCCAAATAATAATAAATAATGGCAGAACTCTTCAGTCTCTAAAGAAAAAAAAAAGTACCTAGTAATTAGTTTAAGACCTATGTAATTAATATCTCCTGTATAATCCTCAGTAGGATGTTGTGCATTCCAGATTATGTGGTTATCTGAGGAATTGCTAGATCCAATAGTCTGTTTCCTTTGCCCAGAAGAAAAATGAATCCAGGAAACTAAAATTTTGGAAGGAAAGCAGGAGAAGAAAGACATTTTGGAATCTGTTTTTAAAACCCCCAAACAAAAAAAGCTTCAGTTGTTTATACAATTTTGAGCATGTTATAACTTATTCCTTCCATGTGCCCATACATATGATAGATAACTTGCAGACAGCTAAAGTCCTTGGATATATGAGGCCTCTAAGATCAGTAAATTTAGTTTTACAGGAGAGTTTTCTTTGAGATTCTCCCCTTTGCCAATTAGAAATTCTGCAAGGCCAGCCTGTTCAATACACCACAATCAGATGAACTCACTGTCTTAACTTCCAATGCGGTCTAAAACACAGCAGACTGCTTCCAGGCACAGGTAGATCTAAAAGAACTTTGCTCCATAGGCAGGACTGGGGCCTCATGGATGGTTTCTTTAAGTGCAGATATTCATCTTCTTATCAAGTGCCATCCCCTTAATTATTGCTGGTACAATGGGAGAGAGACCAGAGATTTTCTACCTCAACTGTAGATGAGTGGTTTGGGTTGAGAGGATCTCTCTCACTTTTTTGAAGACTGAAAGGTAGTGCCTTTCCCACTGGGTGATCTAATGCAATTCAATTTTGTATTTTAACCAGCTGCTTATAGATTTCTGTTGTGTTTATCAATTTTAGACTTATAGTAGCATAGAAGCTATTTCGGACAGGTTTTTTGTGCACTTTTTCAGCTAAAAACTATCTGTGTCCATTTCTTACCACTTTTTCCCTGTGTTTGTCTTACAATTAATTTTACTGATTTTTTTTTCTATTGTCCACAGTCAGGTGCAGTTTGGAATGCTTAAATAAGCTTTGCCCTCAGGAAAAAAAGTTCCGAACAATTTCCTGGCAATCAGAACCAAGAAACCAATCAAAACAAAGAAACCAATACAAAGGTTTCTTTAACCCAGAGATATTAAGGATACATGAGTTAAATTAAGCAAGTTTGGAAGTCTAAGACTCCTTCTGGACATTACTATTTCAAAATTTTATAACTTCATATTGCTGATCCATTGGAATTTGGAATTGAATTTTTAAAATTCTTTAATTGTAGATTCAAATGAAAGTAATACAGGAATGAGATAACGTTTGCAAAATGCAATTTTGATCCAGTTCCAAGCAGAATATCTTGTTGTGCTACAGATGTGCCTCGATACTAATTGATTATTTCTTTAGCAGAAAAGCTATTTAGAAGCCTTCTGAGATACAAAACTGACTCTGCAACTGCCAGTATGGCAGCAAGTTATACTGTGTTTTCACTTCTTTCATCTTCCTAAAATTGAATATGGCCAGAAGGAATGATACAGCTTCATTGAATCTTATGTTAATGCTTTCCCAGAAAATGTTTTCTTTTCTCCCTAAATTATTCATTGAGCTATTAGAGGTCTGAAATAAAACTTTAATTAGTTGTTAGAGACTTCACAAAGTATGACCTGCTGGAATGTATGAATGGAGTTGAAAGAGAGCCATCTGACTACAGGAATTGCAGCCAGAGGAACAAGACATGGGCAGAAACTTAACATCTGTTGCTGATTTCTAGTGTTTTGGGCAATGTGATTTTTAGCTGAAAGCTGAATGATGGCTTTTATTTGACTGCA
Organism: Toxostoma redivivum; assembly: GCA_013397375.1. Taxonomy (NCBI): domain Eukaryota; kingdom Metazoa; phylum Chordata; class Aves; order Passeriformes; family Mimidae; genus Toxostoma; species Toxostoma redivivum. The sequence continues at coordinate 264,538 of VXBI01000611.1, forward strand.
TTATGTAGTACAATAAAATATATAAAATGCTGTCTTAAATAATGTGTACTGTCATTTTCAACAGATAATTTCACATTGGAATGTACTTGCCTGTCCACAAGCTAAAATTCGTCAGTCTAAGGGCATATATAATGTTAAACAGTGCCCACCATTATCTTCTCCTTAAACTGTTATTTTCAGATGCCCTCCACTCTGTATTCTGTAGCTTTTTGCTTGAGATCGAGAGAAAAAAGTGGACTGGAATTTTGAAAGCAATTGAAGGAACCAATGTACTTACCTGTCACTAAAAACACCCCTGTAATCTATTTGAAATAGGAAAAAAAATCCTACCTTTGTGAATTCAGATGACAGTGAGCCTCAATAATTCAATGATCTCTCTTTTTGGCTGTCTGCTTACATAGAAACATCTCTGCCTTTATTCTATTTAAGTTTTCTATTCTATTTCTATTAAGCACACCCATCTCAGGCTGCAGCATTGTTCTGGTGACTTCATTTCAGGATAAAATCACTTACTTAAGTATCAGTATAAATGTTACAGGAAAAAAGAACAGTATTAGCATTTATTATTTTTTTATTGAAGTATTTGAAAAGTTTAAGCAAGTTTATTAGCAATTCTGAAGTCAGATATAATGTCATGTCTAAAACATCTACCACATTATTACTGTCATTGGGACTTAATATTTCCTCAGGTAGATACAGGGATTTAAAAAAACTCAACAAAACCTCTGAAATGCTGAGAGCACGAAATCCTGTGTAATAGTAATAAACTTTTGACAAGTGAGTAAGGGCTTCTGTGACACTTCAGTAAAGAGTGGTGTGGGCTGCTTTTCTCTACAGGGAAAGGATGACAGATAAAAATAAAGCAATCCTCATTAATGATCTTGCAGTCCTCTACTGCTCAGTGAAGTTGAGGTTAATTTACAAAGTACATGGCATCAACAAAGAAGAAGGGCAGGAAGGAGTGGTTAAGGGATTAGAAAACTGCCTAATACAAAACTTCAAGAGCATTAAGGGAGGGGAAGTCTTGCTGAATGAAACAGGAAGACTCAAGGTAAACGAAGAATAGGAATCAGACCATGGTGTAACCAGAATGTTTGGAAAAAATCAGTTCTCCACAGCACTAGGACTGGCTGAATAACTGGCTTCACAGTTCACAGATTTGTAGATGTTTTTCTTTTTAATTTGGCTTAGTTTCAAATTGGAACAAATCCATTTTTTTAAGAAAAATTTCTTCAGAAAATAAAATTCCAGGAAAATGTTTTGGAAACACTGACATACTGTGTTTCCAAAACCACACATTTCCCACTGACCCTACAGCTGCCTAATGGAACTGGCATTTATAGAGGAGTTCCATGGGAAGGCAAGGTCTGTGTCTTGACTTTGGGCTTTCTGTTTTGAGGTCAGCCATCATGGGCAGGTGACAAGTAATTGATTTAAACTGAACTATGAGATGCCTTTTTAAAACTGAACTATGAGATTATTTTTTATATTATTATATGTATTTCACATGTGTTTTTATAGCTATTGCATATATATAAATTAATCTATTTTTCTGTGAAAGTGTCCAGAAGGAATTGTGGAATTGCTTTTAAAAAGTTTGTATATGGTTTTTGATCTTTTCACATCCCTACATAGCAAATCTAAGCATAATAACAGCTGATTTTCATTTTTTCTTTTGCTTTTCACAATCCATTTTAAAAGAAATCTGAAGGTGATCAAACATTTTCAATCCTAAGATTAATAAAACTGAAGTAGATAATGAAGATCTGCAATCTCTTCCATTTATATTTATTAAGGTTATTTGAACTGCATATAATAGGCCAATATAACCTGGAAAGATACCAGTTAATTTTCTTTGTAATATTCCCTGTATCCTAATTTTTTCCCAATCTTTCTCTAAACACTTCCTTTTCCAAAAAGTCTGATTCTTTAAGCCAGTGCATTTTTATACTTTTAAGATCCAAGAATAGAAACAAAAGCCTTTTTCTTTCTTTCTTGTGGCATAGCGACATAGTTTGAATTTTGAAATGTTAAGTGTCCAATGCTCACATTTTTATGATCTACTTGTATAGTAAAAAAACCCCTGAAAACTGAAAAATGCAACTTGCAAAAATATGGTTATTTTAAAATGAAAAATAAATTACAATATGTTGGTGCATACCAGCATGCAGCAGGAATATGAATAGCTCATGTCATTTGCAATGAATCATCCACTTAAACTAACAGTGAGGGAAAAAAAAAGGGCAAAATAATTGAGTGAGGAAACCACAGAAATTAGTGAAAATACAGAAGGCCTAGATTCTTGTCTAAATATGAAATTATTTAGAGCTCATATATATAGGCATGCTTATTTTCCATCAAGAACTTCTCTGTGATTCATTATCTGAAAAACTATCTGAATGTCTTTTACTTTAGCTAGCAAAGATCTTGTTGCACATGAAATTTGCAGTTCTTGCTGATCTTAGCATTTCCAGAACATCTCTTAACACTTTTATGTCCATCATGTCCAGAGTATTTGTTTTGTGATCTGAAGTCTGAACTACTAGAATTATTGGGAATTATAAGAAGTTAAAATTCTGATATGACTTGGTGTATTTAGGAAAATATTACCAATGTTGTTGCTGTTTTCTATAATTAATAAATTTCTTTCTGATATTTCACTGATTAGATGAGGTAACTGAAATAAGTTAATAACAGGTCTTCCAATGAGTTAGGTGTAACATACACTCTTGATAGTGACTCAGATATGTTTCCTTTGACCAGTGATGTCTTTATTGGCAGTGGAAGCCCAAATACAAATGAAAGGTGCTTCACAGTTCTCTCTGAAATGAGTGGGACAATATATTTTTGTAATTAAAGAATTACCAAATGAAGATGAGATCCAAATTACTACATTTTAAAATTTGCAAAGTATTTGAACACACAATTGAACCCACATTTTGGATGCTTTCATTTAGATATATTTGGTTGTCTTTATGTTTAGAAGGAGAACTTATTTTACTAGAAATTTTCTAGATTTAAAATGTTTCTGCAGAAAAATTTGTCATGTGAACAAGTATGCCATTACACATAGGATTTGATCTCCCATTTTAAAAAATGTGTAAACATTTAATGATTATCTCTCACAGTTTCAATAAGTTTGGCTTACTGATAGAAATTCAAGGTCTGTTTTTTTATTACAGGACTGGTCATGACAGTCAATTTATTTCTTTAGATTTCTGGTGAGATAGATGTAAATCTTACAGTCCATTTTATGCTGAGTAAGTTTGTAGTAAAAGAATGGTACCTTTATTTTACACCTTTGTGAATACATTGAGTGAAAATTCACTATTCTTGAGCATTTATACTGAGGACTCATAAAAATTTTTGAAAGCAAACCCATAAGAAATTAAAAGACAAATAATCTAAGACATCAACTAAAAGATTCCTTTGCTTTTAGCAGCAAGTTGGTAACATAGCTAGGAGCAGAATTCTGGTGATTTAAGGTGTTTATGCCAAGTTTAAATGAAGTTTAAATGAATACCTAATGCCAACTACCAAATGTAATTGTATGAAAATAACTTAAATGAACAGATTCAAAATTTCTTGTATTTCTGTACATCTATAAAAATATGTAAATATATATATATATCAAGGAACTGAATATAGGCTAGTTTTCAGGGTTTGATTCTTTTTTGAACTCACCTTAATAATCACTTTGTAATAGATGATTCTTCTCTATTTGGGGAACTCATTATAGTTTCAAGGTTTACAAACTCTTAGAATTGTAGAGTCATTGAATGGTTTGGGTTGGAAGGGACCTTAAAAATCATCTCATTCCAACCCTCCTGATGTGAGCAAGAACACCTTTCACAAGACCAGGTTGCTCAGAGCTGCATTCCAACTTGAACACTTCTAGGGATGGGCTTCCACAACTTCTCTGGAAAATCCAGGGCCCTACCATCCTCACAGTAAAGATTTTCTACCTAATATCTAATTAAAACCTACTCACTTTCAGTTTGAAGCCATTTCCCCTTGTGGTGTCACTGGAGGCTCTTGTAAATGCTCTTCTAAAACCCACTTTGCTCTGTATTCTGAGAGACATTTTCAGCAGTTGGCTCTTTGAAGTCTTTGCTTACTGAAATATAAAACCCGACAGTTAATCTTTTATAAATATTTGTAGATAATAGGACTGGGATATAATTTGATACTTTTCTCAATTTAAAGGAAAACATTTGAACCCTTGGTTATATTAATTGTGAGTAACCTGGAAATGTTCCCATTTTCTAAGGTGTCAGTTTACAGCTACATTGTAACGTAATCTTATCTGAACCCGTACAATCTGTTCCAAGGCTAGGGACATAAAAAAACTGAAAAAAGAAAAGGACAAATGTGTTTTTAATCAATAGCTAATATATGTGTGCAAGAGAGATTATTTTGGTTTTAAATGTGTGTTGTTATATTTAAAAATACTTTGCTTAAAATGAAATGTTGGAGTATAAGAACATGCAAATATCTCATTATATTAAACAGAAATATTGTTCAAAGCTGTAATTTTCAGTTGGTGCCTTTTCTATATTTTCTTTCATCTTGTTTTGAAAAGTCTCTTGGTAGTACCTAATAAACTGGATTTTTGACAATGCATTCAGGGAATTCTAATTGGATTATTTTACCCTAATACCCCAATATGCTATGTAGTATAATAAACACCAATGTGATTAGGAGATGGTTGTAGGGCTTGTGCTGTAAAGCAGCTCAACAGTAGTCTTACTATTCTTACTATTCTCTCCCTCCTCAGAGATCCATGGCCTGGGACACAGTTATTACAACCAGGGAAGAGCTTTCAACTTCAAATGATGGTTGAAATTCTGGGATACTTAAGAGATTTAAAAAAAAAAATCTTAAAAAAAATAAAAAGCTGATAAAAATCTTAGTTCTTTAATTTAGTTTTCTTAGTTTTGATTCTTAGGATATCTTGTCTATATGCCTACACATCTTCAAATATTTGGCTTTCTTTTAAGTGCAGTCTTAACTCAGATTTTCCTGGTATCAGCAAACAGATGTGGGAAGCAACCTTCCATTTTATACAGATGGAGAAATCAAGTTGCATCTCAAGATTTGTACTGCTTAGGTCTCAGAATAGTAATCCTTTCTAAAATCAATATTGAGTTGGTAATATGAATGAAATATAATTCTGTTTACGCTCTTTTGAATTTCTGATTTTGTATACAGTTTTACAGTACTAGCTCTGGCAAACCTATAACATATCTTTTAAAACAAATACCGAGTGCTAACCTTCCTTTTCCCCTCAGCTCCTCCCAAGGCTTCAGGTAGCTAGCAGCTGATAAATCTAGTTTCTAGGTTACCAGTGAACCAGATGGTAACACACAGAAAAGTAAAAAATTAGAAAACCCTGTTTTTACCTCCACTTAGTTATGTTTTTATATAGTTCGTTAGCTAAGTTAACTTGTGCTAAATCCACATTTTGTTCCAGGAAAAAGATGCTGCTTTTCAAAATGTGACTAAAATAACTAAGAGTTTTGAGATGTAAGTTCCTAACTGTTAAAACATGTTGTCATGCAATATAACAACATTTAATACATGCAACCATGTAATTATGCATAATAACTAGTGATCATTGTGTATGCTGATAGGAAGGATAAGGGGAGGGGACTGTTGTGTATTTAGCTGGTCCTCTGCACCTGCAGAAAGCAGACGACTCTCCTTACTGTGGAGGAAACAAGATAATGACAGCACGATATTAAATGCAAACATTAATTTTTTACGATAAAATACTAGGAAAGAAGTCTATCAATTAAGGTTTTTTATTGGGAACAGCAAAATTATGTTGTTTGTCAGCTTAAAGACAAATAAAAGACTTGTGGAATGAAATCCTTAATTCTGTTTACCACATAGCTGCTGAATCCATTATTACTATTTTGAAAAAGGTTTATATTGGCTAGTTAAGCTTCTGTTTGGGATAAACTCTCCCTATACATGTTAAACTCTACTTCGGTTCTGAAGTAAATGAAATTGTCAGCCCATGTGATCTGATATTTTACTAAAAGAAAAACAAGCTGCTGTGAAAACATAATTGTACTAATACTGGGGCTCTCAGCAGGCCTTATTAGCTCAGGCATAGTCCTGCATTAATGTAGCTAATGGCTTTTGGACAGGCAGTGGCTTGCTTCCAGATGATTTGGAGTGTGGGTGTGGGGCCAGCCCACAGCTTTCCGCATCCAACAGCATAAGCACACACTGAGCTGATCGGTTATTTATAAAAACCAACTTAATGTGTTTGGGAAAGATTAAATTCTGCTGAAATATTTGTGCTAGCATAGGAACGTGGCTACCTGCCATCTGGGGCTGATGAAAGTGGGTAAAACTGCTCCTGGAGATAAAACCCAGTGCTTTCAGAGAGTGAAGCACCCCATAAAGCTGAAGCTGTCAAAAAAACCAGTACATGTTTTCTCCATGACTTTCTGCAAGAAAGATCTTTGGAAGATGAGCAGTTGGAAACTATTTTCTCTCATTAACGAGATTGATCATCTATTTAAATTATGAAGAGTATTGTGTCACATCCTTTATGTTCTGAGCCTTAGACCAGGATCTTAACTAGAAATGATTCAGCTGCACTGGTGGGCAGGTTTCTTGTGGCATCTCAGAGGACACTGCTGTTGACTTCATAAGTATACCTGTCTCATGGTCATGTTAATATGTAGCAGGTGCAAACATGAGATGGAGAAAGCCAGTCCTCCTAGTTATACTTCAGTCAGTCATGATGGCTAATCTTTACTGTTGGAGGGAAACATATACCTGGTATTTGTTAACAAATTAAGTGCTCTCAGTAGTTAGTTTGGGTTCCTTATATGCCAATTGTTTTTAAAGTAAAATGGGACCTGCACTGTAGCACTGGCAATGGATAATTCTAGCAAGTATTTGCTGTGTTTGGTATGAGCACTGGCACCTGGCATTCACAGGAGTTATATCTGAACAATCATTCATTTTGGCACAGTACAGATAAGGAGACAATGAACTTAAGTGCACAGGTTAAATACATGTTTTGAAAGTAAGGTCAGATGAAATTGGCTCCATAAAAACATGGATACTATAATGTTAGATTGGAGCAGAAGGTTTTACTGTAGTTACTGTTTAACTTTTAGTCTGCTGAACATACACCAATAAGTGCATCAATAAGGTAATTTCTTGTTTGCTCTTCAGTTCTTGGAACATTCTTGCAAATCCAAAATTCCCTCACTGCAGCCAGCTACATTACATTGGATTTAAATCAGTAACTATGTGCAGAGCCTCAACAATGCAATTATAACTCATTGTCATAGTCTGGAGAGCAGTGACACAGTGCAGACTGTGCAGGGACACAGTAGAAAGATGCTTCTATTGAACAGCCTATCTGCTTCTAATAAAAAATATACTAACAATAATTAAATACAGTAGAATCAAGAGAGACAACACAACTCGTTCATATCCTACTAGAAGAATATTACTATATACTTGGTGCTAATGTGCAATAATCATATTCACAAACTGACAATTCCAATCAGCACTGTAGAACTATACAATTAAAGCAGCAGCATAATTAAGAGCAAAGCTTTCTGATAGCCCACATTAGTAACAAATGACTATAAATTTGAATAATGTTCTCATCATGAAATTGGCCATTACTCAGATCATAATCAGCATTATTGCCAATCATAAAAGAAATGGATTATCTGGTTTAAGAACAAGATGGTGCCCTTCAGCTAATCTATAGTTCCAGGTTGCATATGTGTGCATGTCTTTATCTTGAAATCCTTGTTTTCTGAGCTTCTGATTTCCTCTGTCTACAATTTTTTGAGTTTTGTGTGCAGTTTGAGTGATACATGTCAGATGGATAAAGGAAAGTGAGAAATAAGTCAGCCACTCTGAATTAATCAAAATGAGGAAAATGTAAAGAAGTAAAAATGAAGGCTATTGACACTGCTTATTTCCTTCCCTTCAGGAAAGCTGTATTCAACTGTGCAGATTTCCGTTAGCATATAAAGAATTATCTGTGAGGTAATTTTCAAGCTTATTATTAACAGAATATTTTCACAAGTATCTTGAGATACGTAAGTGTTAGAAACGACTTCTAAGCCTGTATTACTCCTAAGATAAGTGTGGATACACTTGCCTACTTCTTCCTTGGCATTGCCTTCAGGAGTTTTGTTTTTTGATCTGACTGGAAAACAGCAAAATGTTTTCCTTTGGAAAATCAGCTGAACTGGTTAATGCCAGAACCATCACAGCCCAAGCAGTGCACCCAGATGGGGAGACAAGGTGGGACCAGAGGTTTAGAGCAGTTTAAGCACACCTGGAAACTTTGAAGGTGGTCATTCTGACTTGCACCAAAGCCTCAGAAAACAATGAGCTTTGAATGGAAATAAATGCAGGTAGCTTCTCTGAGAGCTTTCAGTTATGAGTATAAAAGAAGATTGTAATGCTTGGAACTCCAAATGCTATTTTCTTACAAATGAAAGAAATATCATTGATGTAATAATATAATGATGACAGAGTTTTCTTATTTATAACTAATAACCTAAAGACTTGGTAACAATCTGGTAACTAATTCTCTTAGCTTCAAAATGTGAATTAGAGCTTCTTTGTATTTATATATCAATAGTACTGTTTTTATGCTTGTGATAATAAAAAAAGACATTAATTTTGTAAAATAATCATATATCTTTATTAGACCCACTTGATACAGCTGTAAGAGGCTTTATTAGTCATGTAAATCTTGCTTCCAAGTCTGTATTTGAAGCAAAACTGCTCAAGCTAAATATAGTTGGAGAATAATTGTGTTAATTTAATGTAATTCCATTAAATAATTAGACCGTCTGAGGGAACAAATTATTGGATTGGTACCTGTACAGCAAAGGGTTGTATTTTCAAGCAGAGAAGTGATAAGACTATTGGCTGAAATAGGACAATAACCTAATTGGTCAAGGTGATTTTTATGTTAGAGCAATTCTGAAGCCCTAAAAAAATCTCTCCCTTAGAAAATCATGCAGCTATTGAAATTCAGTCCCAAGCACCTAAAGGACAAACACATAACCAAGAAACTTAACACAGATTTGCCAGGGCTCGACTAAGTTAACTGTCTTCTCTATTGAAATTACTGGTTCTTTGCATGAGAGGAGAGTGGTGAATGTGATACAGCTTGACTTTTGTGAGGTTTTGGACAACATGTCCCACAGCATTTTTCTTTCTAAGCTGAGGAGTGTGGTTTCAATAATGGGACTGTTAAAAGAGTATTAACTGGACCAACAAGTTTGAAGTGCAGTAATCCTGCACTGGTAGGTAGTCAGCAGTGACTATAATACCCTGGGCCTGATATCGGACTCATATTGTTCAATGACCTTCAGTGGTGTTACAAGTGGTGACACAGAGTCTACCCTTAGCAGGTAGTAGCTAAGTATTAGTGGTAAAGCAGCTGACTGAATGTCTTTGTTTAATTGGAATTTCCCGGCCAATGCACCAAAAAATGTCATGGTTTAGATTTACTAATGTAAATATATTAATTTTTTTTTTGTTGTGAGACAGAACCAGGAGCAGAAGCAAAGCAGATCTAAAACATAAAAAGAGTATAAAAAGAAATTTATTAACTACATAAAGAAAGAAGAACAAAACAAATTCAGAATAAGATTTTCAGACCACTCCTTCCCTCCCTTTCCCAATTTTCATAACAACAAAACAAACATTCAAAACTACTTCAGTCAGTTTACAACTTAAATAGTTCTTTTCTCAGTTCACTTTGGAGAGAGAAGTCTCCTTTTGTCAAGTTATAGGGATTTTCTCCACAAGGAGGAAGAAGGCTGTCCTCTCATGGTTTAATTTCCGTAACTTTTGCATCCGCCTGCCCGGGAAAAAAGCCTGCGAAGTCGTGAAGCTCCTCCCATCTTCACAGCTTTCCCAAAGCTGTGCTTATGGGCCATGTTAAAAAAAACTCATGGGGTACTACTTTTAAGACTGAACTGTTCTAAAGTAAAGGTTCTCTTAATCTCTTTTTTCTATTCATGCTTCATCTTCAGAAAACTGAGATCTCCTTCTTTCCTCAGGGCAAAATCTCAACACAGGTGTTTTTAATCACATGATCTATTAAATGGAACATCTCCAACCCCCATGTCTTTTTTCCATGGTTTATAGGAATATTCAGTACATTAGTTCATCCCTACAACATACAAAAGGATTTTTCAGCTATTTTCACAGCATCTTCTCATTTTGCTTCCATTTCAAAATAACTCAGCTCTTGCTTCACTGATATCAGAGTATCTCCTTCTTCCCTTCTCCCTCCTGGGAGGATTGAAAGGGTCTGCAAGTCTCATCTGAGCATTGAAATAGTCAAGATTTTACACAGAGAGAAGGAAAAAAACCAAGGCTGCAATGCTGGAGCTTTGCCAGAATCTCGAAAAATCTGGCCACACTGGAAAAGGAGGGGGAAGGAAGAGAAAAACAGCTGACATCTTAAATCAGCCTGAGTCTCCCTGCCACTGTGGATGGCCACCCCTGCTCCCTGCCGGGCCATGCCAGCTCCCCAGACAGGGGCCCAGCCCTGCCCCTGCCAGGCCCGCAGGCTGCAGTGGGGCCAGGCCGGGCCCTGCCCTGTTACCTGCACAGCTGCTGGAAAAGTAAAGAAAACAAGTTCTGGTTACCTCCTCCGAAATGTGTGTTCACAGAGCAAACCACCTCTTTCCAATTGAATTTTCAAGCTGTCAATAACCAAGCCAGCCCTCAATTGGTTCCAATCAACTCACAGAGGAAGTTTTCCTCACAGAGGAAAACTTCTGAATCTGTCCTTCCCATGTCAAACTACCACACTGAAGTAGCAATACCTTAGTCTGGAGACACTTTAATTAGTCTGAGGATTGTGCCTGCAGAAATCTTGCAAGATTCAACATAGGAAAGTGGGAAGTTCTTTTTCCCTATGCAGAATTACTCTGTGCAGACTGGGAAACAACTGGCTGAGAGATCTGCAGAATAGGGCTGGGATATTACAAGTGATGTCAGGCTGAACAGGCAAACATGCTCTCACTGGGAATAAATTGTGCAGTACACCAGGCTGAATTTTGAGGAGATGGACCCCAGTCCAAAAAACTTGCTATCCTCTTTACTTGTCACTGGCAAGGCCACGCAGGAAAAGTTCATTCAATCTGGGGCCCTGACATTCAAAACATACATAAAGAAATAGGAGAGGATCCATCTGGGCTAGCAGGATGCTCTGGTGCTGCAGAACATCTCCAGAGAGTCTGAAGGACCTGGGCTTATTACTCTGGTGGAATGGAGAATGAGGAATGATCTAACATCTGCTTACAACTGTTCTAAGGGTGAAGCTATGAAGATGACAGAGCCAGTTTCTTCTTGGTAGGACAGATTATGTAGCAAGAGCAGTGGCCACAGGTATCTCAGACATGAAGTTTTCACAAGCAGGGAGATGAAGGACTGGAACATGTTTACCAGACCAGTTATGGGGATCTCCATCTCTGGATATATTTGAGGTTTGATACACCAAGCCTATCCAATCAAGTGCTGGCTGTAGTTCTGCTTGAAGCAGGATGTTATATTAGATGATAATCAGAGTCCCCGCCTACCAAGATAGTTCTCAGATTTTGAGGCTGGTACTTCTATTTCAGACTAAAAGGAGTTCTGAGCTGTAGAACTTTGTTTCTTAATCAGTCAGGCAAGCAAATGTAACATACTAATTCCACAGTCTTTCCTTTAATGATAAAGCTTAGCTTGTGCCTGCTATCATCAGTATCACATAGCACTCTTCTAACAGTTTTATTTTTGATTACTGTCTTCTTTTGGACCTCAGGTCAGTCAGAGTGTTATAAATGGATATGAAACTCCAGTGATTTCCTCTGGTGGTTTATTCAGGTGCTTCTGGTTTATACTGATGTAGATGATAACTAGAGATTTGCCTATATTGATGAGAACTCAGTGGATATAAAGTAAGGACTAATGTGTCAATTGCTGCATAGATTTCATGATCATGCTTTCTATTACATAGGATTGCATGGTTATCATGAGGTCAGAATTCAAGATTTTTGCTTTTTATACCCTTGTGATAAAGACCAACTGCTATTTTAGGAATGCTGGTGGAAATAGTTTCCCCGTGTAAGCAATAAATGTATTTCTTAAATTTGGACAGTCAACATATATTTAGAACTCTTGTTTGAAAGAGAACACTAGTTCTCACTCTGTGCTTTTGTTCTACTGAATACCTCTTCGAAATAATTGAATTGTTTTGTAAAGACTGTATGTCAATACATATGAGACATAATGTATGTTAAGTTCGGCAGGCAGTCGTTATAAGTGACAAAAATATACACTATAATAACACAAAGATGTATCTCATAGAAAAGAGAAAAGAGTATGTGAACAATCTCTTCTGTAAACTTTTTTAAAAAAAGATATATTTAATATAATTGTGGAAAACAGAAAACTTTTTTCCTTCCTAGTTAGTTGTGTACTTTCACGGCAATAAAAAGAAACATAATAGGAACATATGGAACATGGACTTTCAAAAAGAAACAGTTGGCAAAACTGTGCTTCAGATTGCTGTCAGAATATCAGCCTTTCGGCAAGCTTGGAGTAGAACAGATGGGAAAAGTCAAAACTGGTAATAGTTTTCCACAGTTAACACAGGAGAGCAAGTTAGCAGTCTAATTCATCCTTGGCATAATATAATTGCCTTTTCATCTTTTATTTTAATGGTATTTATGTCTAGGGTCTTATTCTCTCTATTTCTATGCTAAGGTCAGAGAGTCACTATGGAATACACATATGTGCTGGGGCTGATGCACAAGATTGTGATGACTGAGGGAGGACATGAGGTTTATTTGTCACTGGAGCACTGGGCTCCATTTCACCCCCACTGCCTGAAATGAAAAGCCATGTGATGAATGGGAATGGGATGAATAGCTGTACCAGGTCCTGTTTCCACAGGGTGCCTTGCTGTGACAGGCATCATTATAGCAATTTTGATTTCAGAAGTCTTTCTTCTCAGAACTTCAATGAGACTTCCTATGGACTTAAAGACTGTGCACATGCTTCAGTTCCTTGAGGCTTGTGCATTGCTGGAATGGTGATACATCTCTGTATTGAAGTGACTTTACAGGTTTTCAGCACTCTGCAAATACAACTTGAATAGATTTAACCTTAAAAATGGTGATAATAGTACAGTTTCTACTTGCTGAGATATAGTTAATATCATCCCATATGTATGTGGGACTAGGTTCTTGGTTCTTGGAGTAGGGGAAGAATCTATGCTCTTGCACACATTAAACAATGCTCTATGCTCTTGCTAAAACAAAGGTCCACCTTTGCAGTGATGTCAAAGGAAGATTGGGATAATAAATATTATATAAAATTCGGTGTTCTGGAATAGATGGAAGCTTTCTGGAATAGAGATAGCTTTGAGGATAGGGGGTATTATGATAATCAATGAGAAATCAGGGTCATAGTCAAACTCTGTGGAACAGCTCTGTATGCTATGTAATTCTAACCACCAAAACATCTAATTTGAGCTAGTGAGTAATGGGACAGTGCGATGCATAACATCTTCTGCATTGCCTCTTTGTATGTTCCTTTCTGAACTGTCTGTGGAATCAGCAGGCATGCTGTGGTTGCTAAGAATATTGTGGTGCAACTTGGAAGAATAAAGAGCATATCCTCTCTCTTCTCCACCTTTCTCTGGTGCTGCACTATGTGGCTTTTAAAATTTTCCTATCACAGTGATGCTATGTTGCCAATTATGAATGTACTTCCTAGGAGATAACAGTGGAATAGGCTTTATTTATGTCTATATATTTTTCAGAGTAATTGCTGCTAAATAGTTTTAATTTCAGAAATGCCATTTAGGAGGTAAATATCAGAAGATTTTATGAGAAATCTTGATTTTAAAAACATGAATAATTGTAGTATCATCACAAAGAAATAAGGCCATGTGCCAATATGTGAATTGAAGAATGAAATTCAGAAGATGACAACTTTGTGAAATAACTAAGAACATATTACAACATGGTCCTAGGGAGGGTTCACAATCTGATCTTGACCTTGAAAAAAGTAATTCAAATTGTTTCAACATTTCTAAAAGACATAAAAGGAAATCACAGATCAGTAAAAGCCAAAACAGGCTTCAATATCTAAGTTTCTAATACTATATTTATTTAATATTTTACATTATGCTTGGTTCTTTTGGGAACTTAGTTTACTGCTCTATTCCTATGTAGAATATTTTAAAAATAATTTATTTAACTGAGAATCTCTTACAAAGTACAAGAGGAATGATTTGCTAGACAGTACCAGAAAAATAATTCTCAAAATATTTCAGTGCCCAAAGTGCTGTTGCTGAAATGGATGTAGGAGTAAATGTAATTCTCTGATCTTAGACATCAAAGTCAGACTTGAGGTGTGGAAAAAAAAAATCTAAATACTCTGCATGACTACTTAAATGGTAGGAATTGTATTTCCTTTTGCAATCTGAAGATAAAAATACCTTTAATTTATACTGAAAGCAACTATAATAGCAACTATGCACATATTATTCATACATTAATACCTTCCTATTACATTTCAAACTCTTGTATTTTAACTCAGTTTCTTGAACAAATTGAAATGAACAGATCTCAAAGGAAATGAAATATGAATGGAAAAAGTAGATCCCTGCCAAATCCGGTCAAACTGCAAAATTGGCTCAGGCAATGATCTGGAATGGTCAACTGAGTCCAGACACTGGAATTGGGAGCTTTCTGTCTCTGCTGTCAAACAGTTCAGGGTAGCTCCTTGATTTTTACTTGTTTGAGATAAAAGACCTGATGGTAAAAGGTTATAAGAGCAAGGAGCTTAATGAAACTTCGAAGGAGATTCTAAAATGAGAGCAAGCATGAAAATCAATTAGCTGCCAGTGTGGGACTGGGAGCTGAAACAGTCTGGGGAGAAGAGAGAGTGACATGCTTTTCTGGTCCCCACAGCGTGGCATGCTGAGGAAGAACTAGGGAGGAATAATATATTATCAAGTACTTCAAACTCTCTATTAATGCCTATTAAAAAGGGAAGTGAAAGGATTTTTTTTTCAAATTAATCTAATTCTGCAATTTCTAGTTTGCTCAATGCCACAGCTTTGTTTTTCTTTTGACATATTTTATATGCATGTCTCATGTGAATTATTTTTCAATATATGGAAAGATTACTTTAAATTGTTTTAAATTGTTTTAACTTCAAATTACACCAGAGCTGGGTTGACTGTCTGGTTTCAATTGAAGGGGAGTAAAAGATAGTAAACAGATCAAATTTAAATATACATTTTAGTGGAATAGCTTTCCTAGTAAGGTTTATTTCACACATTACCATTCCCCTGAACTTTTAAAAATAGCATAAACAGACAAGCCACACAGTAAGGGACTTTTGCCCTTAAAAATAAGCAAAAAATCTTTTCTCAGCAGGCTTGCAAAAATGGTACTTAAAAACCTCACTTCTTCTCTGTTATTTTAAAGGCTGAAACACCAGACATGGATCTGATTCTGATCATTTATGAGCTAATTACTACACTTTGTACTGAAATAGCTCTCTGGGATTAAAATTTCTGGTTGCAGCTGTGGAAAGAGGAATTCGGAATATTAATGAAGAAAAGATTTTTTTTTTATATTGAGTTTTTTTTATTCGGTTTCTTGTATTCTATCTTTTTCCAGTATAAACTGCTAGAGAAATAGAGAATTACAACAAAAATGGACAGCTTCTATTTGATTATTTTTTAAACTTTCTTATCACAAATGGAGGAGAAAAATATATACATTATTATTATGGGACATTAAATGCAACTTCACCAGTTTAATATTATTGAAATAACTGGAAGATATGAGTGGGGAACAGCAGAAGACAAAAGATCTGCAAAGCTGAGACCAACTTTTCATAAGGGGTATTTTGTCCTTAAGTACAATGTGTAATGCAAATTAAGCGAATTATTTGGAAAGATATGTAAAGAGTGCTAAATTAATTTCCTTTTGTCCTGTAAAGTATTTCTTGGTCAACAGTGCTTAGCTAAAGTCTCTGGACCTCCATATGTTTTGTGTGTGTGTTTGTGTGTGTGCCTGAGCAGGGACTTCAGGCTTTCAGTGCTTCAGCCTCAACAGCCATCCATGTGCAAACTAGCCATCTGCCTTCAACTGGAAATAATACTGTTGCTACTAAGGACAGTTTGATTAAAACTGGTGGAACTTGGCTAAGCTAACTTTCAGGAAGAAGAAAATCTTTGAAATCTAGTATTTCCTCTTAACCTTGCTCCTGAGACAGAGGAAATTCTTCCTCTCGGCACCATGATTTGTCCCTGAGGCATTTGATTTACAGCTGATTTATCAATCTGCAAATTATTCATGGACAGTCTGACCATCCACTTCTCCAAGGTGCTCCTCATATCTATGGAGGAGCAGCCAGAAGCAGACACCTCTACCAGTGTAGGCCCTACCAGTAAAAAGTTTTCCTGGGGCCTCCTCAGATCAGGGCAGGAGAGGCTCTGGGATGACAGAACTTGCTATGTTGCATCTTGCTGACAACATCCTACTTCCTAAAACATTTTCCCCTCAAAAGTGGAATGAAATGACCACTGAAATGCTTCTTAATTCTATCACTTGACTTAAAAGAAAGCTTTCTGAGAACATACTTTTCAAAGGATAAAAATGAAAAGGAACTGTATTTCAAGTTTTTGACTCAGTTATCAGTGTGATAACTATTGGATAGTTATCAGTGTGAGACTTTGACTGTCAATAAACAGGCTGACAAAATAGTTCTGCATATGCTGATAATCAGCAGAGCTGTAAAATACTCCATGAGTAAGTAAACATATCTGAAAGGCAATTTTTTTTTTCTCTTCAATTTTGTCTTAAAAAGAAAATGAAAAAATACCTATGTGGCATTAACCATAATAGTTTTGCTTGGGAATCACAGTTTTCCTGTAGGAAGAGACTTCCATGAGGCACAGTGATTTGTCTGCTGAAATGCATGTAATTTCTCTGGAACTCTTTGAGGTTTTAATATTGACAGAAATGAGTTTGGCTGAGCCAGGGCTGTGTAATGGAATATAACAGAATATCACGACTAGCTCACAAAAAGTGTAGTGGGCAGCTGGACCAAGTGCTTGCAGAAAGCTTCCCCATTGTGCAGTAGCTGAGTGCTGCACACCAAAAGTTAGAAAATAGAGGCCTTGTCTTTCCACACAGTCATTAAAAAAATGACAGAAACAGTGTAACCACAGCACTTGGTTCATGAATTAAACAAAAAAGCTTGAATCTACTTTGGAATGCTGTAATAATTTCTGTAGTAAAGCACTTTTTGCATGCATTTGATTTTACTAAGAATACTCCTATTGATTCCAATGGGACTCTCAGATGCAAAAGCTTGTAAAATTTTGCGAGACTAGCACTTTCCCAGTAGAATTATTTTTGAATATATATTGACTCAATAAGTGTGGGAGTGGGTCTAATTTATCCAAGAAGTATTTATCAGATAAGGTGATATATAGAACCATATTTCTAAACATACTATTCTAAGACTCTAAACTTCAGCCTAAATTTGGAATAGGTATGTGCCACACTGTACCTCAAAGGCTCCACAGGTCTGGTTGTCTGAATGTTATAATGATCCACATCCTAAATGATTTAAGATGTAGTGATGTTTGCCTTGGAAACAATGTTCTTTTAGGGAAGATCTGCCTCTCTACATCATATCTATGTGTGTATATGCATGAGATCCCTCTATCTCTCTATAAATATAGATTAACAGACAGATGTATGGATTTTATTTATTTATTTATTTATTTACTCAGTAAATATCTCTCTCTACAAACAGCTGTACTGGCATAACATAGATGTGCTATGGTGGGAACTCCTAAAGACAGAAGTGCAACCACAGCTTCTCCATTACAAAAAGCACAGTTTTAGTTTCACCATGGCTATCTTTAAGGGGCCTGAACCCAGGGGTGATAATCTGATGTTTGGTGAAGAGCCTCAAGTCTTGCAAAGGTGAAAGAGTTGGATGGTTGGGACTGTAATGTCTAACACCCACTGATGACATCATCAGATCATAGCAAGGTCACCCACAGGGAAATGAAAAGCTGAAGAGCTTCTATATTTTGTTGGAGGCAAGTCTTTAATAAAACAATAGTAACAGAGCATGCAATGCCAAAAGATAAAATAAATTAGTTCAGGTCAAAATGATTAATATCTGAACCCAGAGCAGGTTATCGAGTAATAATAAATTGTTTTTTAGTTTTAATAAATAACTTTAAAATATAAATAAATAGAAGAGAAAAAGTGAATGTGATTTTAAGTGTTTTGTGGAAATACACTAAAGGATATTAAAAAGAAAATGAACAAGCAGAAGAAAAAAGTTCCCACACACTGCAGTTGGCTTTTAAGAAGAAAAGCAAAAGTGGCATGGCAGTAGCTAAAATATATTGTATCATGTTTCTCTGTAAAGCATTATCATCAGTTGGTGAAAGTTGGTTACAGGGATCAGTGACAATTTGTAACTAACTTTTGAGGAACAAAGAATATCCTTTTAAATATTCCATTGCTGCTGATAAACATCAGGTAAGGGAATCCTTGGAAATTAGTACCTGTTCTCTTTCCTTGCTGACAGAGAGGCAGAATTTCTCATACCTCTCTGCTGTCAGTTTGATTGATATAACTGTGGAGAGGGAGTTCATGCTTAGTTTGCTTAGCAGTTGTTGTTTATTAAGAATTGATAATGGTACTCCATGACAGGTCTAGCTCTATTGTGGTAGCTGCAGCTCTTCCCAAAGAACTGACATTTACAGAGTAAGAAATAACTATAAACAATCAACAGCTATTATATGGCAGAAACCTAAAGAATATTTATTATTTGCTTCTTTCCTGGAATGTCTTGGTGCTTTTGCGCTTGTGACTTTCCCAGGTATGACCTTTTGCACTTATTTCAAAGAAACTGTTTCAAGACAGCAGCTGCTTAAAAGCTATTGTGCTACTAACTTAGGAAATTGCATCTTCAAAATATTATTAAGCTGTTGTTTTCAGTAGTTGTCATAGCTTGGTTCTGTCTTTAGCTTGCTATTATGAACCACTTAGAATCACAAAAGACAATGTTTGGCAAAAAAATGAAAGCCTGAGTGGATTAATGAATGCCATTATTTCTGTTGCTAACCTAAACTTAAAAAATCGTAAGCTGCAACATAAAACAAAATATATTCTAAAATGTATTTTAATGTAAAGCATGAACGTTAAAAGAAAGGATAGCAAATAGTAAATATCTATTTATTATCGCATATGTAACAAATCTAGCATGGAGAAATGACTGATCATACTTTCACACACACTTTCACACATACTTGTTCGCATTATAAATTAATGTGGAAGCCTTTCATTGGTGAAATGGAGAGCCAGTTGTTTCCAAGCACATGCACCAGTGAAAGCATGGGTGTAACTAATTATGCAGTTACTTGTGTCTCAGATGGAAAACGGATTAACTCTCCATGTGCTGTCTTTTTCCTCTCCAGTAGGGTCAACTAACACTTTAAGACTTGAAATACATAATAAAAGACTTTTAAATTAGAAATGTGAAAGAAAAGGCCTGTGAAATGTTATTTTTTAAATGTGGTTATAGAATGAATGGATTTCTTTGTTGTAAATTGAAGCAATCAACTGGATTAGATTAATGCAAAAAGAAGCATTTTACAGTGCTTTGTAAATATCAAAATAGCTATATGTATTTCTATAATCATAAACTTAATCTTGGAAATGTTGTTTGCGTAGTTTGCTGTATGTGGTTTCCTTAGCAATGTATAAACATTACAAATGAAAATCTGAGCTCTCTTTTCTTATTTCAGCATAACTTCAGTTTTGGAATGAATAGAAAACATCCTTTCACTGTCTATTTTTTTTACATATTTAGTAAGGCTTTATTTAATAAGCAGTTATATTTTAATTTAAAAAGTAATTTAATTTAAATATTAGTTCAACCATAATTTAATTTTCTTTAATATATCTTAATTTCTTTCTATATTATAGGAATATTTATATAAAAGAATATATGATGAAATTAATTTGTACAAGTGAAAATATGGTGTGAAGATTTTCTGTGAAATTATTGTACTCAGATCAGATAATTTCTATTTATTTGAGTGCTCATGACTGAAAAAGCACACTTATGCTCTGTGGTATATGCTTCTACGCATTTAAATTAAAAGACTGGAATTTCTTTTTCTATCAAATGTATATTTGTCAAAATGTAATACTTTGTTAGATAAACTGCTAAGAAAAATAAATAAAAAATTAAACTCCAGTTAACACAGGTTATATTGGTTATTCCCATTTAGCATCTCGATGAATTAGAGAAAGTAAGGGTAAACTAGAAGTAAATTTGAATATGCTTTCTCATGTAAGTGTAGTTGTTGGGCTTCAGTATATCAACAGTGTGATTCCTCAAGCCTCTCCTGTGTTGTACTTTGTTGTTTTGCACACAATATTTTCATGTTCATTAAAACAGCGTGAGACGTGGATAACACTTTGGCCTGTGGGTTAAGACACCTGGTTCCAGTCCCTGGTATGGAAAATGTTTAATTACTGATGCAAAGGGAATAGTTTCTAAACAAAATACTGAGGAAAACCATTGAAGGGGCTTTGTAGCTTTAGGTTCCACAGTGTAAAAATACCTTTGTATGGGCATTTTGTGTGGCAGCTATAAGTACAACTTACTTCTGAAAATCAGGTCTCTAGAGCTATAAGAAGTTCTCCATAAATTCATACACAGTTACTGAAGCTCTTCAGTCTTGATCTAAGAGGAGCAAAGAGTTTATGCTGCTTGTGCACTATGTGACATAACCGTCCTCTCTCTCTTTTGTTTTGTTCTTTTTCCATAGTAAAGGAAAGAAGAGTAAGAGATACTTACTCTAAAGTTATCTCGAATGGGAATCTGAAGCAGATGCACTGATTTTTCTCATTGGCTCTACCTGTCTTTATTGAATATCAATTTGATTGTTGAGAATCTGTGCCTTAAGTTAGGCAGTATGAATACCCTGCTATTGTGGCAACCAACCTTTCCAATGCACAACTATAGTGTGGGAAGGGGT
This sequence comes from Toxostoma redivivum, assembly GCA_013397375.1. Taxonomy (NCBI): domain Eukaryota; kingdom Metazoa; phylum Chordata; class Aves; order Passeriformes; family Mimidae; genus Toxostoma; species Toxostoma redivivum. The sequence goes on from VXBI01000611.1 coordinate 285,650, forward strand.
TGCATATTTTGTTCCTTAAGAACTGAGCAGAATAAAAGCCCAACAGGCACAGTATGGACAGGATTCTTCCACACTTTTTAAAGTATCTCCTATTAAGCTTTTTTTTCCCCTTGCCCTAAGAAAATCTTTAACTTCTCTTTGCATGAATACTTTAAAAACCTCCTGATAAAAAAACCCCACCCAACAACAACAATGAAAAAGAAGAGAAACAGAGAAAAAAGGAACAGAGGGAAAGAGAGAGAGAGATCACCTTTCGATATTCCAGAGTCTTCCTGTATTGGAAATCCACAGGGCTATTTACTGATAACTTTGACCTCACGGTTACAGTAAAATCTTTCTGGTATTTTTTTTTCTATGGTCTTTGTTCAGTCACGGATTCTGTGACTGAAATTTTCAGAGAAATCATGAACAGAGGACTGTAAAAGAGCAGTAAGAACACCACAGAGGACAAAAATATTTAATGGTGAGCATGTTTCCCTGACATTATTTTTAAAGTATTTAAGAAAAGGCTTTCATTTTTAACTACTTGCCTGCTACAGTGAACTGCGAATGAAGTGCTACGATAGATACCAAAGCATATTTAGGGGGTTCGACCAAGGCAGAGATTGTATGAATAACATCGCCTCCCATACCCATTCCCTCTGAAGAACCCGGCAGTTCTCGAAAGGCAGTTGCTTTGCCTGGCTGAGGAGTGTTTCAGGAATAGTTGGAAAACGTCGCTATCTTGTGGCCAAAGGGCGAACTGGAAGAGGCTTATTTTCTCACCTGCCTGTTAGGTCAGGGTTTGTAGCTAAAATACTAATAGAGATATCTTGAATGAAAACTAGAATCTTAGAAGAATGGGATTTTTAAAAAATCTCATTGGATCTGGGATGACTGAGAAACTTCTCCAGATAAACTGAGTTTTCCTCTGGGTGTGACTTTTATGTTGCAATCCTGAATTCAAAATATCACTGTCAAGGTTTTGGATTTGGAGTTTAAATCCCCATCTGGCCTCATACAGTTTGAGCATGCTGAGTGGACACAAGCAATGTCACTGGGATAGGTTATTTGGAATGTCCTGAGAATATTTTTGAATGCTAGTTCATTGCAGATTTTAGCTAAGACAAACAGACACTTTAGGTTTTTAGAACTTCTTTGCACTTTATTTTAGAAAGTTCAGGCCTTCAGTGTCAGATTTTTAGTGCCAAGGGACCAGATTATCTTCTTTGGCCTTAGCTGACAAATTTTGTCTCTTGTACATCCTGTGATCTCCTACTGACTGATCTTGTATCTGCTTGAAAATGTAACTTCAACTGACTGTAATTATACGTGGCATCCTGGAATGGTTTGGGTTGGAAGGGACCTTACAGGTCATCTAGTTTCTAACTTCCCTGCTGTAGGCTGGGACGTCTTTCATCAGACCACATTGCCCAGAGTTCCATCCAATCTGGCCTTGAATACTTCCAGGTATGGGACAACCTGTTTGACTGCCTCACCACCCTAACAGTAAAGAATTTACCTAAGGTAAGGAATTTCTTTCTAAGTAAAGAATGATTCTATTGTAATTATACCTATTATTTCTCTCTGTAGTATCTGTCTTCTGTGACTGGTAATCTATTCTCTGTCTGAATCCCAGTAAAACCTTCAATCCACAAAAATACTTGCTTAGTTCATTAGTATGCCAGGGAGTAAGGAGTGCCTGCTTTGCATTAAATCCTTCAACATGGGATAATTTGACAGAATTTGTGTTGCCAAGGTTAATTGCATGAGATTCTTAATGTTGCATGTCTGAAAAATTGCTGCGATCCTTAAATACAGACGGAAGGAAAAACTAATAGAAGAAACAGAAAAACACGTGGCCATGTGCTACAATAGGAGATAGGATAGGAGTTCTGGCAATAGAATTTTGCTTGTAAATAGGTCAGGAGTGGATTGGAAGACTTACTGGAGGCTGAAGGACCCCCTTCTGTTCATGTACATTTCTTCACTTTGATTCCCTCCAGCTCCACATTTTGTCATCTCAGAATTTGACACCTATGTTAGCAATGAATGGTATTCTCTCTCAAAACCACAAAATCAATTGCACTTTTTTTAGCTGCAGCAATTCATCTATGCTGGAGAACACCCTAGGCCCTTAGGACTAGCTGTGCACATGTCCTGTAGTCTACTACTGCACTGCAGAGCTCTTGGTTGAATTCTGTCTGCTTATCTAAAAGTTATCCTACTGCTTTGCTTTATTCCTAATTCCCCAGTATCTAAAATATACTAAACCTTACCTCCCAATCTTAATTTCTTTCATATCCCTTAACTATTAACATATTTTCAAAGCACTGGTCATCCCGACTGCTGGATATTGTGATGTGGATGGCTCAACAGGGGGGCTCTAGTCAGCCATGTTGAGCAAAATGTTTTAATGACAGGTTTTGGCCAAGGTTAGGGCACTTGGCGTGTGGATGTGGCACTTCAGGATATGATGTAGTGATGAACAGGGCAGTGTTGGGTTTATAGTTGGACCCGATGATTTTAGGGGTGTTTTCCACCCTTAATGATTCTATGATTATGAGCTGTGTTCATCACACATTGTGGTTATATACCACAATGGGCACAAGCTTCCTTTCCTGACAGAAGTATTGGAACTTCTTTCTTGTGAATTATCCTTGTACTCTATTTAAATTGAAGTAATATAAAATAGAATTTACTAAGGGTTGAATTCGACCTTTAAAATAGTCCAGTGTATTCTCTTGGCCTGTTTAATCTTTATAAAATAGATGAATATTATATTAAGTTTTTGCCTCTGTACTCCTTAGGTAGAAAGTTTTTATTTCAGGCCTCTATCTTCTAAAGCTTAGATGCCTCAATATACTGCATTTCAGATTAAGTCTTCTCTAATCTTGTCTGTCCAAAGGAGCAAACCGAAAGTACCAAGTCACTGGTACAATACTTTGTAAAAATGTAAGAGATCTCTTGGTAATATTTACTGTCTGTGGTGCAGTTTCTATGGTAGCAGCCTCTCAGCTGTTTCATTGCTGCTTTCCAGACTAGATCTGATAAAGCAGATGGCAAGTGGGTTGACATTTCAGTTTGAGTCATGCCAATTGAAATTGACAACCTCATGTTAAGTATGCTAATCCTTAATTGGAAAGTATATCTCATTTGAACTACTGAATTTGCTGAGCTTTCATTGAAGAAGACTCTCTGTAAATCAGTTGTAATCTATTAGGATAAAGCAGACTACAGAAGCAGGGCAAATTTCTCCTGAAAAAGATTAATTGAGAGGAACTGCTATGATACTTAAGATCAGAAAGGAGTTTTTTTTTTGTTTTGTTAGGTGATATTTGTTGTGTGGGATTCTTTTGTTTTGTGGGGATTTTAATTTTTTTTATTTTATTTTATTATTGTTATAAGGAAAAATGACTTTTTGGGCTTGAGGACAGTGTTTAATGAGACCATAGGCATGCTGGAGAACTTCAAAATCTGAAAATTTGGCTTATGTTGAAACTTTGGGTTTTTGAAAGTGGGCTCAACGCCATACATCCAGAAGGCTAAGGAATCCTATAGGGGCTACTGCTGCTGCTCAGAGAAATGAAAATTCTAAATAGTAGACTGCACGCTATCTTCACATATTATCACTAAGGAAAATTAATATGTTTTTAAGTTGAAGACACTGATTTCTATGCTTGTATAGCTGTTAGAAAAAGAAAAAAATTACAGCAGGATTTCCTCCCCCCTTTTTTTCCCCGTGAACTCTGTTGAAGGACAGAGAGGATAAATTGACTCAGATGTTTGGGGAAGGATGAAAAAATTAATTTTAATGAAATTTATGTTTTGCAGTTTGAATGGGAAATTGAAACAGAAGTTCAGGTGTTCTTTTTTAAAAGGACTAACCTTAAAGGATTGGGTGATCTTCTGCAGTTTAATCTTCTTAAGCTCTCCTTTACTCCTCACACTTAACATCATGTTCAAATGAGAGGCTGGAGAAGATAAGGGAATGCTTTCAAAGCACTTAAATTTTCTCATTTGAAATGAAATATATATTTTTAAATTTCAATTAATTTCGTAAGGTACATGGTAAAATCCAAGAGTTTAAATGTCTGAAATAATTCATGGGGGCAGGACAGGAATGCTGGAAAAAGTACAAGCCATATTTTGGCCAAAGATGTAATAAGGTCTTTATTGAAGAAGTTTTGTATTATTCTTGGAGCTTTGTATAATCAACATTCAGTTTTCTACAGATCTCTGCTCACCCAGCTACAGAGAGAGGGTGGCACGTAACTGACATACCTAAGGCATAAAAAACTCTTTGTTAAAATACTGTGGCAAAATTTTACTTGTTGCTTATGCAGACCTAGCAAAAGATTTAAAAGGTCTACCACTCTCCATTTACACTTTCTGCTCTGGAGAGTGTATTTTATGACTTTTGTGATACTGTGATTGCTACATGTCTGGCAATTTTTTCTCATCCATACTTTGGCTGTATCCATGCTGGCTCTGCATACTGTTTCTCTTCTCTGTGGCTAGAATAAGCCATATGGATTAAAGTCTGTGGTTTGGCAGAAAGAACCTATGAAAACCTATGTCTTTTGCCAATGCAATATAATATGGCTGTTAAATAGTCCTGGTGTTAGATAAAAGGGCAATGAAATACCCCTTTCATCTCAGACTGTACAATGTAGGTACACTTCAAGTTTTCTCTGGTTCCTGTAACTGCTACATGGAAGCCAGGAGTCAGAGAAGTCATGATGTCACACAGGGACCATTTGAGTTCCCATTTTTCAGGGAGTCCAACAGCTGATGGGTCTATAGATAAAAGTTCAGGAGGGTTAGATTCCTCTTGTAATTCATTTTTCCTATGGTGTCTGCAACTGTAGGTAGCCTTGAGGATAATGATTAGATTGTTTAAGGATGTCAGCCTGCCATAACAGAAATAAATGTCTTAGTGTGGACAGAGTCAGCTGATACTTTGATGGAAAACACCAAAAATGCAAATCAAAAGACGTGCATTTTTTATGAAGTAAATGAAGCTTGGGCCTCTGTGACTACCTTTCTTGAGTTCAATCTTTACATTTAACCATCCACAAAAGAGAATTAAATTACATATATGCTATGCATAACTTACAGATTAGCAGAATGAGTCCTATAGAAAAGTATTAATCATTGTGACTGCAGCTGCAGAATTGGGCACATTTTCAGGTTTCAGATGAGAAGAAACATGGCTGGAAAAATAGACGAAACCTGGCTCCTTTGCAGAGGAATGCTTTAGTAAACTCCTTTGGTTTATATTTTTTCTACTTTGTTCTACTCCAGACACTTGCTGGAGAAGAATTTAACAATTCCATATTCATAGAGAGATTTGGTATCATATTTCAGTCTGTTTTAATTGTTTTGAATGCAGTCTTGGTCTACAGATGCAATGTGAACAGAAATGATAGATAAGTAGTAAACAGTATTAAGAAAGTCCCTGAAAAAGGCAAACTCTTACTTAATCTTGTTGCGTAACAAAAAATTAAATTATTTAAATATTTTAATTGATACAGATTAATACATCAGACAATATTTAAGGTTTCAGAGGATTTATATTTTTGATGAATCAGTATTATATGTTAAACTAGTTCTGAACACAAACTGTTCTATTCACATAAAAATTTAGTAGCTACATAATTTTTAGTTTGTGGAAGTTTTAGGGATCTGAAGGAATCATGGAATCTCAGGGAATCTCACTACTTATTTTAAATTTCACCCCCACCTTTGATCATATTTTTAATCTTCTAATCGGTATTTAGGTTAGAACCCAGTAGATTCTAATAAATATTCAGTGGGTTAACTACTATGTAGCTGCATAATTTTACCTCCCCAAAACAAGTTTTGAAAAAGAACAATGACTTCTATGCAGTAAAGAACTGGAATCTGAAGTGATTATTTATACCTGCTAGAAAAACCATAAAGACTTAAGCAGCACATGTCAAATTATTTTAAAACACTGTCTATATATGGTTTGATTTACACATTTTGTTCAGTAAGGGTTATTGTTGCATTTAAAAATCTTCAGTAAATGCATATTTTATATACCCTAAGGTGAAATTTAGAAATTAAGGCACACATCTTTGTTCAAAGTTGCAAGTTCATAAAGACTTCAAGTATATGGAAATTGCACCTAGAGGATGACAAGTACCCAGTGGATGTGATGACAGATTTGTATCAAGAACAGCCAAAACTATAGAAGATTACAAGAACAAAAGTTCAATGATTGCTTTGAACTTCTAACACTTTGTGCTTAAAGGAACAGATTCTTCATGGCCTCTGAAGAGACCAGCACTCTCAGAACATGGACTGGTGAGATTCTGTTACTAGCACACCTGTGTTCAGAATTCCCTAGCTGTATATGTACTTCACAAAGCTCATCTGTTAGTAGACAGCTTATATTTGTCTTGCTTGCTCAATATTCACTTGCTCAGTATCCTGATATAGGACTTTGACACTAGCCAGAAGTCTGTTGCAGTTTTAATTAAAAGTAAGTATGTTAAAAGATATAAAATACAGGTATCTGAACTTCAAGGGTGAAATATCTTATATGAAAGACAGATTGAAAAAGTTTCTAATGAATGTTTTGAAAACAGATCCCTTCTCTGCTCTGTCCACTCTGGGTAGAGTATGTTTTTCCCTCATGTCTGAAATCGTAGATGAGGAACTTTCTCTGACTTCCGTGGTTGCAGCAAACTACATAGAGTCTCTGATTTTGGGAAAATAGTCCCTGTCTCTAATTTATTTTTATTTTCTTTTGACTTTGGGTTTCCTCTCTTTAGAGGTTCCCTGGTTCGCTCAGAGAAACTACAGTTTTACCCTCAGCCTTTTTTCTGTCTGCCAACAGAGAAGTTTCTCACCTTTAGTGTGTTTAATAGTCTGTGGGGCTAGACCCTTCTTGAGGGTCTGCCTGACTTATGATGAAGTGATCAGAGTGACTTCTTCCTTGCTGTTCTCTTATGCCATTTTTAAACAAAACATAAAATATGAATTGCAAATAAACTAAGACAGCAGGTTTTGCACCCCTCAATATTTACTGCCAGACACGCAGATTTGAACTGAGGAGCAACTGGCATAATTCAGTCAAGTTTCAGTCAGTGAGTATGTGTTTCCTCCTTGTAGTGTATAAATGCAACTGTGTTTATAACTTTTGAACAGCTGTAACCTCTGTAAAACCGTTTTTGTGTCAGTGTGCTCAGCAACAGCACCTGGAATTTAATCGCTCAATCATGCGTGGCTTGCCACTGCTACACTCTCCTGTGATCCTGCTGAGGGGAGGTATGGCTCTCCAGAGGTGTACTGTGGCTGAGAGAGAAAGTAAGGTGTTATTTAGAAAGCTTTAGTTTGTCATGTGTCAAAATAATGACATGGTTCATGGTTTCACCTGTTGTCCCACATTTCAAAAACTGGCATGTTTTTGTAGATATGTTTGAGAATGTGCCTGGTTTTAGCAATCCTCTGCAGGCCCTGGCCAAGACTTTCCACAGTCTTCCCACAGCCCAGGATTCTATTTCAGTCTCTGGAGTCTGACAGTCCCTGCCCAGTGACTCTACAGGAGGGTTGGTGTCCAGCCCCTGCCAGCCCTGCCTGCCCATGAGTCCTACTGAATCCAGGTGCCATCACCATGGGCTTGTCCAAGGGCCAAGTCACAGCCCCCAGGCTGCCCAGATTCCTGCTGGTGCAGCGGGATGGGCACTGGGGAGGAAAATGCCAGGGTGACAGGCATACTGTGGATTGCTTTGCAGAGTTTGTGTAAGTTATTTAATGTGTTCAGTGACCAGGCCTAACTTTTGTGAAAGGGCACCAAAATTATTCACAGCTAATGAAATCTTGACTATATTATATTATTTTGTGTGTGCTTTTGAATGTGCATATATATAAAATACACAACATTTTTAGACATTTTGTAGTGGTCATTATATCTTTAACCAACTAATTTGTAAGGGACATGTTTAAACAACAGCAAACCCTACTACAGAATATTAAGAGATGTTGTTTCCAAGTGCAGCTTAAATGCTGGGACATACTTCAATACTCTGGGTATTCCTGTGTGTTAGCACATGGAACAATACTCCTAAGAATATTTATTGTCTTGTCAAAAGCTGCAGTTAAAATAACTAAAACTGAATAGCAATTAAGACCATTTATTCTGGTGGTGGAAACATTTTGCACTGTAGTTACAGCATTTTACAAATGCTTCCTTAATACTTTGTTAGTTCCTGCCGTGTAGAAGTTGGATAGCTCCACCAGAAATGTACTGGAATTAAAATCTGTATGGAAGAAACATTGCCTTGTATGGGAAAAAGAATTCTGATAGGAAAAAAAATCTATTGTATTTTTCCTAGCCAGGAAGTTGGTTTCATACTAGGGAGATTCTCTGTGTGCCAATTACTTTTAAAGAAATGTCTTAAATTTCCTGCTGCTTCATTGTCATTCTTGGATTTGATTAAACTTACGCAAATAAAGGCGCCTTGGATTAATATACTAGCTGCAAAACATTGCAGTAATGTCAAAGATCTTTTGTCACAGTGAAAAGGATGGAAATCAAAGAGAGCATGAAACAGAACATGAACTAGGGGAGGAACTCATAATAGAAATTGCAGAAAATATATGAGGAACCTAACTGGAATAAAAGCTTGTCACCGGGAAAAAATGTTCTCCATAACAAACTTTTTCTATGGCTGTTTATGCTTTCAGGGTTATTCCCTTACTTCATTTTTCAGGTTTGTGTCAGTAAACATTATTTAATTTCATATCCATTTATCTTTAACTTTTGAAGAAAGGTTTATTTAAATAACAGGCCTACTATTGAAATTGTATGGGTATGTACATTTCACATAGAAGACATGGAAGAAGATGACCTCTGATCTTTCAAATGTTTTATTTCCATAAGCTTTCAGGCAGAATATGGGAAAAAGGAAGGGGAAGATGGTTAGATTGAAAAATGTACTCAGAATTGAAAATATAATTCAGAGAAAAATATATTACAGTACATTTGGCCTAATCTTTGACTAAGATAATAAATCTAAGGAACTTCAGAGCAGAGCTTTCAAATTTTGCGTATCTTTAAGACTGATGTTTTAGTTTCAATTTCTTCCATTATTAAAGTTGACTGATGACAAAGCCAAGCATTGCTGCAAAATAGATTTGCCATTTTGAATAAACTGTTTCCTTAAAAATTCTAAACCCTGATTGTCCCTCAAAACTAGTACTGAAATTAGTGTGAACACTCTCTCTGACTGTACGTTATCATGATAAAACTTGAACTCTGCAGTTAGTGAAACAATTAAACATCTATGGTGGATTTATAAAGCACTTCCTCTTTAATCCCCTTCCCTGTGTCTTTCAGGTGAAGTTTTCAGGAGAAAGTGGGGGTATTTTTTATATGTTTTTTGAGGTGTCTATATTTGGGTATATGAGTAGAGTTTGAGTAGTCTATTGTTTGGACTATCTCTAAGACTGAATCTTCACCTAAGAGGAGATTTGGTCCCTAGTGAAGCAGTTGGGTTCTATATCAGTATAAAGTACTGATTTAGTTACCTCTTACTTTGCATTTTCAGAATTTCAAATAGGAAATAGCATTCTCATTCTAAATTAAGCTTGTCCACAAATGAAAATTATATATTTATCATTATCTGTCTATTTGACTGTGCTGGCATTTTTAGTGGCAGTAATGTCCACTGTAAGTAATAGCTTTTCAACATAAACTTGAAGAGTGAGGGTTGCCCAGCTGTATTGGAATAACTTTTATTCTCCACCCAGGTATATGGATGCTTCTATATAGGATAGGCTTCCACAGGAAATCAGCAGTTTGGTTTTCAGATTACCTCCACTGAGATTTTAAAATTTGAAATGGTTCTTCAGGTCACACTGTGATGCATTCTTCACTTGAAAACTGCAAGTCTCTGTCCATGTAGAGTTCAGGAGCTCTAGTGGCTTTCTTCCTGTACCCCAGCCTGAACAATTCCTGACCATCATGCCTCGCTGTGTCTCATGATGCCATGGAGTTAAAATAGCTACAAGCTGTTGTGGACCCCTCTTGCCTGTCCACATCCAAGCCATCTGGCTAGGCAAAACTGAAAGATCAGGAGGTTGGCATAGATCTTCAAATTACCCTTACTGAGTCTTTAGAGCCTCTCAGGTCCCAGCTGTCTGGGATCTCAGCCTGTGCAGAACCCATGTGGGAATTTTTGCCCAGTGTAAAAGCCAAAGGTAGAAACATTTTGTGTCCTGACTGATCTCCTGATAATTCAAAAGGTAGACGAAAACACCAAATTACTTATACATATATAAAAGAAAAAACCACCGGTTTCTAGATTAGTCATTCCTCATGGGAGGTCTGACTCATGAACACTTAAAGCTTGGGGATGGTAATACTGCAGTGTGCTTTCTATTTCATACATAAAACTTGTATTCATGCAAAGTAATAATTGAAAAGTTATCCAGGTTGAAGTCCAAATTCAGAGTCACAGTTGAAATCTCATACTGAACACTGGCAATTGTCTTATGCCTTTAAATGAAGTGTTAGAGATTACAAGGTAACACAAACTCAGCTATTTCCCTGTTCAGAGCATGACAATCTGGTTAATCTCTGTAGTTCCCATCTAAGGTTTCTCAAGTGTGGGGGACAGAGTGGGGTGCTATGAGACTGCAAAGGGGAGTGGCTGTCTTGTACAGTGAATGGACCAGAGGGATACAAGACAGCACTGTAATTCCAGGTGTAAGTAGTGCTGTTAAACCTGCACAGACTAGGGTGAGCCTGTTTGTGTGACTTTGAGCTGCTAAACACTGGCTCTCAGCCTTACCACACTGCCCCTTCTGTATTACCTGTGTGACCTTTGCAGTGCTCACCATACTCACACTGTCCTCCATTGCACAGTAGTGGTGTATGAAGACTCTCCCCTCCAAAGCTGCTACTGAATCTTCCTGTGTGAGGATGCGTGGAAAGAACTGAGTGATCAGACACCAGTTTTCCTGATTATCTTCCAGTTGCCTCTTGAGCTCTCCTGGCATCAGTGTACTTATCTGAGGCTGTCCACAATTTGCAATACGGTGCCATTTAAACACAAAGTTGTCTCAGAATAGCTGAAATCTGGAACAGTGAGAGGCTGACACCATTTGGAGGAACTCTTCATGGGAGCCTGCGAGAACTGCACTGATGATGCATTTCACCATTTCCGTAACTCATTCTTATCTTTACAGTTGGACATGGGATCTTGATGTTTTGCCATATCTATTGTTGCTCTTCACTCTTTTGGCTCTAAGTGATAGAGTCCTAGAGCTTAAGACAACATGCCTTCTTCTGTTAGCTGTTTCAAGAATTGCTCCACCTATGCTCTTAAATATACTCAAAGGTATTTGACTATAGTGTTTGTGAATTCACTCCATTAAAAACATGCATGCACAAAAGTTGGTGTATCTTTAACACTTTTCTTAGTTTGAGACAGAGTGTCTTTTAGAAACACCCACCTCTATTAACTTCTGAGGTAAGACTACTAGCTGTAACTGTCTCAACTTTGGTACAAGAGCTGTGAGGTAAAGAGTGCAAAACTGTGAATGATGCCCACAGCAGATTGTTTCCTGGCCATGTAGATCATTAAAGTGATATCGAACTGCTGAAATAGGTAGGCAAATGAACAAATGTCAACTTGAATATCCAGTAAGCCTAGTGGAATTAATTTTGTTTTGTCTTGGTTTGGGGTTTTTTTAGCTCTGATGCTCCTCTTTGCTTCATGAGTAGAGACAGCAACTCCATGAGCAATTTGCAAGCATGAAAGCAAAAAGGAAAACTATTGGTGCAAGACAGCATGAAGAACTGATCCATATAGGTCACTGGTCTTGACATTTGTTTGATCTCTTTCTTTATGCAAATTCACTACAACTTGAAGAAAAATTACTTATAAATAAATTATTCAGGAAGGTAGAAGCCGATCTGAACTATATGTGATATTGCAATATGCCTAGTTACTTAAGCTGTTGTTTCTTAAAAAAAAATCCGAAGATATTCTTAATTATTAGACTACAATTGTTAGCTCAATATCTGGTGGGTTATTTTTCTATTTTTCTCTTTTTTTCCCTTTTAATTTTTTTCCCAAGTACCAAATATTTCTATTTATTTATTGATGTGAAAAGAATTAAGGACCTATATTATCTCTGTACTAAAATATTTGAGCTAAAAAAAAGACTGATGCTAACCTTAAGCTTTAACTATTTTTATCTTTAATTAATGGCTTTGTTTTCTAATGCTTGTAAAATTTATTCTATTATTGAAAAAAGAAAGCACTGCACTTTGGGTCAATACAATGCAATTTTAAAATAAATCCCAAAGTCTGAATTTCTGCTTTAGTTGCTGAATGGAATTTTAATTTGACTGGGAAGCTCCAAAGCACAGTTAGTGTATGAAGTAATGAAACGGTAGATGGCACTCAATAATATGTAGGATTTTAAATCACTTTTTAGAAACTGTGAAACCTGTTCTCTTCAAATCAAAATAAAGGTAAATTTAGAAGCATCAGTGCTATAAATTATGTAATTCTAATATTCAGTGAAGGGATCTGCTACACAAGTAGCAGGCTGATTAGAGATTAGAAACCCACTCAAATTGTGAATTTTTCTTTTTTTTTCACAGTGCAAATGCTGTTCAAAAGTACATTTGTCAGTTTACTGTAAAACATCCTTGCTTATATTTTTGTTTGTTAATTTGTTCAGCTTTGAAATTACTTACTGTTCTTTGGTTTTGTTATCAACAACCATGATAGTCTCAACTACTAAATTTTCTTAAAGAGGTAAAATATTTGGTTTGACTACAAAATGGTATCTAATTTTGACTTACTGTGTTTTAATGTGGAAACAATAGTTTTTAAGATTAAAAAAAAATCCTTGTTAAAAATAAGTTTCCACTGATAAATCTATAATTTAGATTATAGATATAATTTGGTCTGTATAATTAGAGCTGTCTCTATAAAATGAAATTAAGGGAGATGAAATTTATCTTTCCCAGTATTTTCCAGTGACAAAAGAATTCCCACCTATGGTCTAGTGTGGTCCTGTAGAGAAATTCCCTTTTTTGAGATGGAGGATTAGGAGCTACTCTGCTTTACAATTCTTGATATAAAATTCTGAGCCTAAAATAATTAAGTCTTAAGAGGGAAGATGGACTAAAGTTAAGGATTCCAACCTGGACTTCAGAAGTTCAAGTTCAGTTCCTTTCTGTCCCCTTAAAAATGTCCTGTGTGGTCTTGGATAACTTTTAAATACTCAAAGAATGCAATACCAATAGCCAGACATCTCAGCCTGCTCTGAAGATATGTACCTTAATCCCTCTGTGCCCAAATCCTCCATTTGTAAAATGGAAAAACTAAGACATCTCTACTTGCAAGGATAAACGCTACATAGTACAGCTGTTACAGTACTGAGGGGTAGGAGGGAGAGCAAAGTACCAAAAATTGATATTTAGCTCAATCCATTTGGGGGACTGTTGATGGAGGGAAGCTCTGTACTGAAGAGCACAATTATTGCTCTTCTACGTGTATTCTAATCAATCTCCCTAAAATATAAAAAATACAGACAAAATTACTGAGTTTTTCTCTACTGTAAGAGGTTTTTTTGAAAGAGATTATACAAAGTCATAGTCTACTGAAATTCAGTGGGAACTAAATTCTGCTACTCTCCTTTGAAAATTCTCTGAACGTATAAAGAATTAGCAAAAACCCTGGTAGTCAGAATTTGTTTTTATGCATTCCTAGACTTTTATATTTTCAAAAATGTATTTAATGTAATCAGTGAAAAGAAATCTTGATGAAATCTGTATTGGAGTACTGATGGCTACTTATACAACTGTGCATCCAGTCTAATGTGTTACAATAGTTTTTCTGGCTGTCTTACTTTCTACTTAATACTATCCCATTTCCCTTTCTGTTTTAATATTCCACCCAATCTTCAGCTTCATTGCACAATTTTACATGGCTACCAAATTCAGAATGATTTAACCTTATGTATGGTTAATGGCAGTTCTTCGTCCTCTGAGATACCATGAATCACCATGTTCTGTAATGGTGTCATTTTCTGGGTTATTTCTCATGTGAGGTGTTTGCTTTCCAGGCTCCTGTTAATGTCCAAGATGTCTGTTTTCTTTCTTCAATCAATGTTTTCATTGCAAAAACATCTGGGCTGGCCCACTGGTTTAGCTTCTAGCTAGAAGCACTGGAAACACGACTGTCAGACCTGTCATAAACTGGAAATGTTCCTGTCTTTGTGTTGACATTGGCACTGAAACTGCTTCACTGAAACAATAAAAACTGGACTCAAAGGAAACAGGAAGTAAAATCGAGTTTTAGAGCAAAATGAGAAAAACTTGTTTCTAAGAAACAGAGAATTTGTAATAAAATATCTACAGTTGTGACTTTTTTGGGGGAAGAAAGCCTTATATGAAACTGTTGTCTCAGTGGAAAGCCTTGCCAACCTTGGCTGAGAACAGAATCTCAAAATGTGTGGTGAGTTTCCCTTCTCTAAAAGTCAAACCACTGTATTTCTAGACACTGAATTACCACTACAGACTCTGTCACCTCTGGGACCACTCTGTACCTCCTTTCTTACCTCAGGTTTGTCTTATCCTTTTTAGATTAGGAAGTATATTTTCTTTTGTACATCTCTGATGCCCAACTCGTTATGGATAGTAGTGGAAACCAATAGCAAAAACTGTTGTGACATAAAAAAAGGAAAAATTCTGTTGTTGTAGTGGCAGTATCAGTTGAGGAATGTTAAGTGGTAGTCCCTTGGTGCAATTCAGTAAAATAATACAAGTAATGTTTTGAGAAATACACAGAAGTGAGTTTGGACACTTTTCCTTGTAGCTCTGAGGGTATATTTTGCAGAAAAAACAAGACAAGCATGGCTGAAATATTTTCAAATCTATTCATATGGGAATATTAATCTCCAGGAAGCACAATAAACACAGACTTTGATTTCCTTTTCCTTTTTTTTATAGACAACCCAAGAAATGCTGCAGAAAATGAGGAAACCAGGAGCCAGACAGGAAGCAATATACAGAAACTGAAGCACTGCAGGTCTTGTTAGCATTAGATAACCATATGGCTCTACAGAAACCATAGAATAACAGTCATCCTAATTATAGATAAGTGATGAAAGGAAGCTTAACATTAACCCCATTAAAATGGCAGTTGAGGCAATCTCATCACAATGGAAAAATGCAGCAGGAGCGGAAAGGATGTCCTAGGAATTATACCTAAAGACCACAGAAATCTGTATTTGGTCTTACAATAATTGTGCTAGCTTGATTTGATTTTAATGTACACTAGCTTTGTTGCAACTCTTGTCATAGTAATGGAGATTCTGGTTCCTTGCCATGGATACCATTTTTCAAACAGCTGCAAGTTTTGCTATTTGCTGTTCACGTCTGATGATGTGTGCTATATGTTTGGGGTTTTTCTGCAATTATGACATTAGTCAGCTTTTTGAAATGCTAGATATTTCAATTCCAGCCTGTAGGCTCCTTTCCCTTTAGGCTATATCCTGGGGCTAGGCACCATTTCAGAGTCTGCAGTAGCCAAACTCCTGATGTATTCTCTGCTGATAGTATTCTGATATTATAGCCTGTCATTGTTTCACAGGGTTGAAGATCTTTAGTTTCAAAGTAGCTGGGGAAAGGTACCGGTAGAAACTATCAAGTGCTTTCAGTGCCTTCCATGTCTCGACTTTGACCCTTTATTAATCTATTCTGCATTGACTTTATCTAAGGAAAAACCTCTGGCCTACAATACTGACTAAAGTTACACTAGAAATTTCTGGCATATAATTTTTTCCAGTAGAAGAGGCTTGAAATCTTTGTCAAGAAGTAATAACTCATGATGATTTTGTTTCTTCTCTGCTGTAAAACTGGAAAATGGAGGAATTTGCCTGTTAGTGTACATCTACTATGTGAAGATCCATACATGTAGCCCAGTTTATATTCATAAAAAATGGAAACTAACAAAGTCCTGTCTCTGACTGTTTATAAATGTAACTAGTGTTTTGGCAACACTTCTGTCATATTCCTTATATCTCTTTTCATATTCTGTGTTATGAGTAAGCATCAAAGAAATTCCCAGCTATGACATGCTTTTACCATGCTCTTAATTTGTTTATTTTTCTAAAAAAGCATAATCCTTTCTGATTTCATTTTTGTCAATAGTCAATAGACCATCCAGTAATGTTGAAATACAAACTGGAGTTGCCCTGATGAGATTTTGTTTCGTCAGCAATAAATTGTTATTCATGCTATATTAGAGGATGAGTTGTACTTTGGATTTGACAGGATTAATTCCCTAATCAGTTTTAGATTCTGGCTGTAAAATACTAGAAAAGAAAAAAAATCTGAAAATCTTTTGTGAATACTGTCTGGCATCAGTGGTCGTGAAATATGTAGATTCACTTGTCATGAAGTTTAAGAAAAAAGAGAATTTAAGCAATTCCATTTCTCCTCTAATTGAATCCTGTCATGAAATATCTTCAAGTTTTGAAGTAAGGTTCAAGCTTGATCAGCTAATGAGATTTTCAGTTGGCTTGCTGGAAAAGTAAGTTGGTCAGAGTATCTGGGTGATGTCATAACAGATTTCTGATTTCAGAGAGATATATTGGGCCTTGTAAACCAGGTTATCATGCTTATGTGAGCTAATTCTTAAAGTTACACTTAAATGAGTATTTCAGCACTTCAGGGAATTACTACAGTGTTTAGACCTTTGCCAGGAGCACAGAGAATAGCCAACTACTCTGGTGCAAGAATTATCTCTAAGAAATATTCCAGTCTATATTTTTGTGCCAAATTGTAAAATAATGAGCCAGTTCCCAGGAACTAAGGAAATTGCTGAAGTACTAGATTTCTGCCTGCTGGAATTGAATGGGTGGAATCTCACACAGGTTTTTCCTCCAGAAATTTTCCATCCAATATACCTACCAAAAGAATGCTCATTTTGGAGTACTTCAGTACATTCAGTACTCTTATACCCCTTGCAGTCATGGGGCAAACCATGGAGCACAACCCAAAATGAATGGGTGAGTATGTACTGGTCAGCATCACATGAAGACACAATGCATTTCAGCAGAATCACCCTTGTCCTTTAAAGAATTCTATAAACAGTACCTGTATAATGTTAGCAGATGTTCTGTAACAGAAGAAGGAAAGTTCGTTAAAGGTTTGTACAAACAGTTTGGACATATAAAGCAACTGAGCAACTGCTTGGTTGTAGTCATCTGAATGTGAATCTGTCTGGTTTCCACAAACCTCATGTGACTCTGTGCAGCACTGGTAGTATTGAGTGGATTGCTCCTTCTCTTTGTGTGTTTGTTGTTGTTGTTGTTGTTTATTTTTGGTGGTGGTTTTTTTGTTTGTTTGTTTGCTTTATTTCTATAGTGTAATTAATATTGTGAGTCTCAATGACATATAGTTGTTGTGAATATCCTGAGGGCATTAATGGTCCTTATGGTCCTATCACCTGTACATGAGATCTCTATCCATACCCACTGCCTGTGGGCCCAGGGACTCTTTTTCAACTCCACTTTTTCTGAGAGGAAATTAGACATTTCTTTTTGGGAGGACCTAATCTATTACATGAAATAAAACTAAGTTAAAATATCCATCAAGCTTCAAAACAATCTTCTTTAATTAATATTTGGGAACTTGTGAAGCTTTTGATGATTCCAGGCTCATGGAATACCTCAAGTTGGAGGGGACCCATAAGAATCATAAGGAGTCCAACTCCTTGCTCCTCTCATGACTACATAAAGCACAGAATGCAGCTTCACTGTATGCTCAGCTCTGCTGCTGCAATTCAGACACTACATCTGTACCAGATTCAGTTTCCAGCATTCTCAACTCATTTGTACATGGCCTATGTTTCTGGTCAGATAATCATGACTTTTCTCAACTGAATCATGAGGGCAGTTTGGAAGATATCATGAAGTGTTACGTGTATTTCACTGGAAGTTTTTCATTAAGTACTCCGACTAAGAAAAAAGCAATGATGTCATTACTACTGCCAAAATTTTCTCCATAAAAATCTTGTTTTCTGTATTTCAGGGGTTTTCACAATTTTAATACTAAGCATTTTGGAGTTCTTAGTAAATATTAATTATTCTTTGAATATCTTATTTCATTACCCATACCAAGACTCAAGACAAAACTTAGGAGCAGAGTGCCCCACAACAGCTGCATGCAAAAGAGAAGCCCATGTGTTTCCATAACTGATGAACAAGCAGCAAGATATAAGAAATGTGCAATGGATTTGTCTGGGGATAAATCATGGGTTGGTAACTTTTAAAAAAGACAGTATAGATTGACTTGCATCAGGTGTCCTCAATATGAGAACAAAATGTAAGTATCCTGCTCCTGCTGTGTTTTCTCACTGCCATATGTGACACTTTCTCTGCAGATTTTCCTCCTGAAATAAAACTGGAAGTGATTTCACTATTTACAGATATACCCAAGAATTTGTACTCAAACTCTTAGTAAAAGTGCAAGACAAACCCCCTCACAATTCATTGTTCCATTGCCATTTTAGTAATTCAGCGTCAGTACAAGACATTGATTCAATTACAATGTATCTTTCCAATTCGCCTCATACAGAGTTGTCATCAGGAAACTGATTTACCAAAATATGAGTGTTGGTCTAATACTGATACTCAACTGTGACGGACAAAAGACTCTAACAATTTAAAGTTAGCAAGTGTATGTTTATTCAGCACTGGGCAGCAGCGTGAGGTCATCCTCTTTTGCACACACTGCAAAATCACAGGTGATCACAGAGTCTATTTATTGACAAAAGCTTCAAACAGATCCATATTCATAATCACAGCCCCTCCCATTCCCCGCTTCCTATGATAATTAGCTTGAATAGCTATTAAGCATGTGTGATCGGCTTCTTAAATTAAGTCTGGGGTCGTTTTTGTGAGGAGGGGTCTTAAAGGGAGGAAGTAAGGCGAGTCTTCCTCGCCCTAAACTCTCGACCTTTTCTATCAATGACAATACAAATGATTTCTGGGGATAGTCCAAGTTTTTCAAAGAATGGGTTTCTGGTTGCATTGTCTATGTTCCTTTGACTCCACTTACTAGTTTTGTCTTTTGCCATTATAAGCACAGCTGAGCAAACATAAGATGACAGACAATCAATTATTTAAGTTTTAGATAACTATCTCAAGCCCGATTTTCCTTCTAACTTTTAGCTTTCAATTATTTTTAGCAAGGCCTATCTACCCATTTGCTTCTTAATTAATTCTAGTAAATAACTAACTTTTAACTAAAATCCTAATTTTTAAGATTAGTATTTCAAAACCTTTACTTAGACTGTGAGGATGAGCTGTGCTAACACTTTTACAGTCCATAATGGTTCATTACGTGCAGTTAGATACTGTTACAATTTACCATCTTCACTAATCAGACTAAGATACAACTTCATGTGACTTGCCTTAAATTTGTGAATGGTTATAAAGTTCTTCTAAAACTTTATTTTCTTCCCAAATAGGGATGGTGAGTGGAAATATTGACATATATAAAAGGATTATTTAACAAAAGCAATTCAGAAATATCACAATAAATCCTTGAGAAGTAGGAAGGTACAAAAGTATTATATCAAGGAATTATTTATATACCCCTGGTTATGGTCAGGTATAGTTCTTCTCTCTGCAGCCCTTTTTTACAGTATTATATTTTCCTATCCCATTAAAGACTATTTTATTTAGTATTCCACTATATTTATGCCTTTTGGCATATGGGTTTTGATTTGTCATTTAAACTTTACTACATTTAGTTATTATACTGCTAATATTATGAAACACATCATTATACTCATACTGAGTGTCACAGCTTCACAAGATCAAATCTCACCAGTCTTGTATCTGAAAACCAGCTCTGAATGAACCAACACAAAGAGTATTTCTCCTATTGCCTTTCCCTTCCCCTGACTGCCACAAAAGATGCTACTATGGTTCTGCTCTTTTTTCCATTCTTTCATCCATGTGAGAACTTTGATATTTGGTTTCTACATTTGTCTGCTGCATTCTTTTTTGTGGCACACAGCTCAGGAAAAGTCACTTCCATCCGTCTCTGGATTCTTCTTGTCTAAAAAGCAAACATACAAATTCAAATAGATCCTCACAATTGCTAAATTTCAGCTCAATACAAGATTTTCCTTAATTGACACATAAATATTTGTGTATAATTTTAATGAATACTGAAGTGAGCACTTAAACTTTTCATAGTATTGTTGTAAAGGAAAATTCTGCTACACTCTGTTTTGTATTGAACACACTTGTAGGATTTATGATTATTATTGTATTTTAATTTTTTTAATTGTGTCCTTTAAACCCTTTAAATTTTTATCCATTCTCTGTTTGCATTGTCCCTCCAAAATATAGTCATGCTGCCAGTGAGTTATGAGAATTTCTACTGATGATACTTACATACAATGTACGTACTTATTTACTTATTATGTTGATAGTTGTCAACACACTGTTACTTCATTAGAGACAATCTGGTGCTCCAATAGTATCTCATTTTACCTGACAGAGTGAGGAGTATAGATTTTTTTCATTGCAACAATATGAATTTTATGAAGAATGCTGCCGTTTATAGTTATACCTATATTACAGTGGCTACAACTCAACGTTTCCCAAAGAAGCTTTACATTATCTGCTGGGATAAACATGGCAGTATAGCACAGAGCAGCTGGATGCTCAGCGCAAGTCAGCCATCCAAATTTATACTAAAGATGTCAACTGTTTCTTACAGTCAAAGATGAGCTCAATGCTTCTGCTGGCGCATGCATATGTACCAGCAGAACTGACACCAACCACTTGTGAAGGTGGGCTGCATGGCCTTTGAGGTCTTTCAGGAACATTTCAGAGCCTTTCAGAGTCTTTCTTTACTATATGACTACTACCATGTGCAAAGAGTGGGTTGATGATTACTAAACTTTTTGAAAAGTCTTGAAATTTGAAAAATAATGCCTCTGAGGCTTTTTTTTTTGTAGAGGAGGGGTTGTCCCATTTCACTTCAGTCTGCAGTCCTACAGATAACTGTAGGAGGAAGTAACAGCAGAAACTCACAGACAAACTTAGTAATAACTGAGAAAATTGAATAAGTAAATGGATTAAGGGAATAAAAAGGAATATAGAGTCCCTCCCGCAAACTAGTAAAAGTCTGACAGTCCTGTTTTAAGTATTGAAAGCAAGATAAGTACAAGATAGAAAGCGATGGAAATGTTAAAGGAGAAAGCTCCAGTGACATATTAACCTGTTGACTTCCATCAACTAGCAATCACTTCAGAATTTAACCCCCCCCCCAGAAATTTTTTCTGGAGAGATGGAAGGCCCATTCCTCTTCCTTGTGGTTAAACCTCAGGAAGGAGCAAGAACAAATCAAAATTCTGAGAGATCATGTCAGCTGTCCCATTTGGGTCAGTTCTTCCCCCTGCCTGTGCAGGTGGATGGCTGCTGCTTGCTTCATACTGTAAGCTGGTGGAATGAATGACAATGTGGAAGGAGTGGAACCTCCTGTGCTGGCCATCAGATGGACTGAGAAACCTTAGGAGGCTTCATTTGGAACTCTTTCCCAGATGCTTTGCCTAGTCTACAGGAAGGATGCAAATGCTGGAAGAGACAGGCAGGAATTAACCTTCTCTGTGTACAGTATGTTCGGGTGGATCCTGTCTGACCTGCTGCTCCTGTCTTGGCCATACATCTTTTACAAAGTGGAGACCTGAGAAACAAGATCTTTATATGTAGCAATTGTTTTAAGTTGTCTTTATAGATCCGTGTGTAAAGATCACTTATCATGAGAACACATATTATTTAAAATGTAATTTGGGAAAAATGTTGCAATTGAGTTTATTTCAGTACTTCTGACATTCTTGCAAGCAATATTGAATCGGTTCTTGTACAGGCAAGTCTAGAGAAAATGTGGTCTAACCAGAACAGACTCTCCTTCTGCAAACAGCTCCAGGAGTCATCTTGACTTACTGTGCTTCAGCTTTCAGTAAACTGAGTTTACCTACTCAGGGTTATGGCCAATAACTGAAGAATAATCATGTGAAAATGCATATCACTATATCCATCCCAAATTAATAACATTCACATTACCTCAGTCACTTCCTTTAATGAATGATTTTACATCCCAAGCACTCACAACTATTTAGTATTTGAAATATGTTAATGTTCTGAACATTTGATGGTAGAAGAACATTTGAATAATTTTCCATAAATATTTTTCAAACATTTATTGTTGTTACCAAACCTGGCATGGTCCATTTTCTGCATCATACTGCCTAAAACTGCAGCTTCATTTCACAAACAAAAGAGGATTAAAGCCAGAGTAGCACATTTCTGGATTTGCATATAATCTATTTTACTTGCTGTCAGACACCAAGCAGCTGGTGTGTCTTTTGGGAAAGGTGTACAGTTTCTTTTTAAACAAACATGCAGACTAAAGTACATTGGAGTTATTTCTTTAGTAATTTATGTTGGCATCTTTACACTGCAGTACTTAATGTATGTCTGAAAAACAAACTGTGAACAAACTACTAATGAAACCTGTAGACCCCCTGTGTGTAAAATATTATTTCCAGTTTCCCATGAGCAAAGGTAAGTTTCAAATGTTTCAAATCAGATAGGTTTATACCCTTCTTAATTATGCTCTTATGGACTGCAGGCAGAAGCCTTGGACAGTCACAAAACATTTGCCATTAAAAATACTTTGTCAGAAACCTGTAAAATTCAAGTCACAAGGGTGACATGGTAGAACTAAATCCTACTGCAGGAGGTAGAAGAGGTAGTGAGCTTGCACATATATGAATTTCTTTTAACAAATGAAAGAATGATAAATTATACATCTACATCAGCAGGAAATAGTTGCAGTCTTCAGGCACACAAAATGGAAGATATCTCTATCGCTTTTGGCACTCTCAGGGTAATATGTTACTTATGCAATGCATCCAACCACACTGCAAAATGCCAGGAAGAGAAAACTGAGGAATTTTTTTTTCTTTAGTGATTCCTTGCAGTTATTGAATTAATTCACTGGACATCCATAATTCCTTAAAGAAAGGAAAAAGTTTGTCACAGAATCATAGAATAAGAACCATATAATGGCTTGGATTAGAAGGGACCTCAAAGATCATCTAGTTCCAACCTCCATGCTGTGGGCAAGGACACACTAGACCAGATTGCCCTGAGCATCATTCAACATGTTCTTGAACACTTCCAGGGATGGGGAATCCACAGCTTCTCTGGGCGACCTTTTCCAGGGCCTTACCACCCTTGCAGTAAAACATTTCTTCCAGATAGCTAATCTAAACCTACTCTCTTTCAGTTTAAATCCATTTTCCCTTGTCCTGTCATTACATGCTCTTGTAAAATGACTCTTTCCCTATGACTCTTCCATCTTAAAGTCTCCCTTCAGGTACTGGCAGACCACAATTAGGCCACCCCAAGGCCTTTACTTCTCCAGGCTGAACAATCCTAACTCTGCAAGACTTTCCTCATAGGAGAGATCCTCCATTTCTCTGGTTATCTTCATGGCTGTCTTCTGAAGACACTTCAACAGGTCTGTGTCTTGCCTGTGCTGGGGATCCCAGAGTTAGATGCAGCAGTACAGGTGGGGGTCTCACCAGAGCAGAGTCAGAATCACCTCCCTTATCCTGCTGGCCACTCTGCTTTGAATGCAGCCCAGCACAAGTCCTTAAAAAAAGAAAAACAATATAGAAATTGATATTCCAGGAAAAGCTGAACCTAAGTATATTTTGGTAGAAGAATACTGGGTAAATTTTGGGAAAAATTTGTAGTACAGATAGAGATATCTTCCATTTTGTGTGCTGAAATATTTCTGTTTTAAATGATACCCAGGTGCTTAAGATTGAGAATAGACTGACCAATGATGACCTGTATTGTGAAAATTAAGTGTTTTAATGTGCTCTCTCGATTTTCCTGAATTTCTGTATATGCCAGGCCATATTTAGCTCATGAATGGGTGTGTATATGAGGGAGTACTGACAGAAGAAGGGAGGCAGTGCAAACTGCATAATTTCTGAATGCTTTAGAGCCATTTTACTTGTTCAGTCTGTCCTCTTACATAGCAGGCCATAAAGTTACTTATTGTTTGCATCCAAAATGTGAATTGAATGAGAGTATTTTCTTTGATTCTTGGTACTTTTCAGAATGGAATGCCACTGTTGTTGAAAATCCTAACCAATGGCAGTTTTTTGCAGTCAGTAGATTATATTTTTCAGGATCTAGATTGTAAATTTTAAAATCTATTGATTTGAACTAATTATTGAAATATTTTTGGGTGTTTGGCAGAGTCAAGTGTCCTCACATATTAAGATGATCAACATGCAGAGAATCTCATGATAAAAGCATTTTTCCCTGAAGACTTTCCCTGATAAAGCAAGCCAGTTCTGATGTGGCTTCACACCTAGAGTGGTATAGCAATGTTTGAAGATGAGAAAAAAAAAAGAATTTATGTCTCCTGCCACTTCTTCCCATAGATGGTAAACTGATAACAATAACCAGAATCTTACCTCTTTTAGGAGGCAGTAGATTTTAAGAACTTGACTCTTATAAAACCCAATTATTTCTCTACAATTTTGACAGTAAGAATGTGATTTATGCATTTTTGCTGATGGATGAATATGTAGGCCTATCACACTTTACAAGTTTGCTGTTTGTTCACACAAAATAATCATACTTTTGCTAAGGGACAAATGCAAATAGAGTTGAAATTGCGTATAAGAATCTGGCAGGGAATTAAGACATTTTGGGCAGAAAAGGTTTCATGATTGTCTTTTTAAGTGAGTCTGTGAAGAAAGAGCTTTACTTTGGCAAAAAACCCTCACCAAAACCATCGAGCCAACCAACCAACAAACCAACCAAAAAATCTCACCAAAACAAGCCAATCCAAACCCAGGAAATTTCTTATTTTGTTTATAGTACTTGCCTGACATTTCCTTTCTGATCCATAAAACTAAGCTAACTATAATCAAACAAATTTGGGTGCTCTACTGCAATGAAATAAGATTCAAGGCCTGAAAGTGAGATTTAAGATTTCTGTGTTTCTAACAAATTTTGTCTTATAAATTAGTAAGACAGGTTTGTTTTCATTTAAAACCATTTTCTTTTTCTACTTTTTTGATCTTGTGTCATCCTAAAAACTCTTATGAAAAAAGGGCAATTAATATTTTATCATCAGATGGCTGATTTCTGAATATAAAACATTGCACAGAAGACAAGTAAACTAGATAAGAAACAGAAACTGTTTATCTTCATAATGTTATAGGTAAAGTTGCAAATTGAATGAGAAGTCTAACTACATGATTATATTCGGATGCTAAGCCAACAGACTTTAAGTCCTTTGTATTGCATTTGAAAACTCCCTAAACTTGTTTCCCAGATCCCAAGGCAAAGACATGTGGTATATATCCAACAGTGTGATTTTGCTGGTAATAAAAGTTCTAATAGTGGAGTTCCTGCACAAGGTGAATCCAAGATCACTAGAGATGCTTTCAGCTTACTTTTCTGTGTGCTGAAGATGTGTAATGAAACACACAGAAAAAATAATCCTACTTTAATCACTGAATTTCAACTACCCATATGAAAAGTGACAAATGCTTTCACCACTGGAGAATGTCTTTGATTTGTCTTTGATGTAGATTTAGCAGTGTCAACTCACTACTTTAAACAGCAGATGTACTTGGATCTGACCACCTTGAACATCTCTTTGGGAAGGAATATCTATTTGGCTCTTGCACTTCCCAGACCCTCATTACAAATCTAGATTTGATTCACAGACTATAGATGTTCTACTCTGAAGCAGATATTTCTTCAAAAATCGAAAATAATGTCAGCTTGAAAAAATAAGGGAAATCCATTATTAAGGCTGTCATTTCATCCTTGTGTTATTATACTCTGCAGAAGGATAAGTAAGGTTTGAGAAGAATGTCTATATAAGATACTAAGCATATCCTGTGAGATATATCCTGCAGAAATATTCCTGAAAACCAAGAATACTCCCCAGGAAATTAGGTTTTGCATTTGCAGTGGACTCAAGGCCCTCCAAAGGCTCCACACTTTGACTTATGACAGTGCATGAGGGGGTGGTTTCTGAAGTACTTGAATGTGACATGAATCAAGTATTAGTTTGTGGGGTTACTCACACATACATTGGAAATGGAGGCTAGCCAACCCTTTCTATATGTAATTGCATTAATAGTAAAAATTTAAATAGTAAAAATTTAAAACAAACAAGAAAAAAATTAGCCATAGCTCAGCCTGCACTAGCAAATTACCTTATGGACATGCAGTGTATGAGCATGCTGTGATTTGACTGCACCATTTGCCCCATGTATGGTTTCACTGTGTCCAAAATGTCAGGGAAACATTTCCTCTGAACAGTTGTTTTGTTTTCTTATGTGTGTTTATAAGAGCAATTCTTGAGACAGAAAGTGAGTTTAAGGCATTATTATCTACAAGTACTTCAGAATTTCTGGAGTTATGGTAGTGGTTCTAAATAAATGAAACAGCAATTTTCAGTTGTCATCTGCATTTGCATGGGAAAAAAAGGTTTCTTTTCAAGTTGAAAATTTTCATGTTTGTTTTCTGGTTGAAAGATTTTTTTTTTAAGTCTGATGTTTCATAAATTAATGTGGTACACCATCTACCATTATATTTTGTGCTGGTAAATGTTTCCCAGTACTTTTGTTGTTCAGCCAGAAAGCTGCATTTCTTCATCTATCATGAAGGCAGAGTTGAGGTTAGGTCAAACAGTGCGTGCAAAGTGTTTTTCAGCTGTTGTTTAAGCAAGTTTTAGCTATTTCTGCAGCTGATTTAGAGTTCTTTGATCTGTCTCATTCACTATAAATATAGAGAAGATGTAACCACGATCAAGGCTGCAAACAAAATATGCTGACCTTAGTTACCTCTGGGCTAAAATAATGATGGGAGGCAGGAAAGGAAAGGAAAGAAAGCAGGAACAATGAATTAAAGTAGAAAGAATCTGATTCTTCACTTACTTATACAAGCTTGTTCCAGTGAATTCCACCTAATTCAGTGAATTTACTTCTGATTTACAGCGGTGTGTGAGAGAGTAAAAGCAAGCTTCATATAATTCCAAAGAAAACTAAAAGGAAATATAACTAATCTTCTGTATTTCTCTTGTACCACAAATAATTTAGATTAAATACATTACAATAGATTGGACCAAGGAATCATTTGGATAAAAGGCTTCTTTATGAAACCCAGGGTCTATACAATAATGTGTGATTTAGTGAAAAATACTCTTGTGTGAACACTGAGCCCATTCATTGTCCTCTGCAGAGCTTTTCATGGTCAGACAGAGAATGGTCCAGCGCCACGGTAAATTTTTAGCATGACAGCTTTGCTTTATTCTATTTCTCCGAGTAGCTTTTCATTCCTGAAGCTAATTTGGTAATATTACTCTGTTTCACCAGAGAGGCAAAACTTTCATTGGTTGGAAAAGCACATTTATAGATTTGGGGTGCCTGGCAATAAGCATTGGGGAAGAAGCTGGATTAAAGACCCAGTCCCCTTTTGGAACATGGAAAAAACTCCAACAACAAAAGGTTGAAAAGATCAGAATCACATTTGAAATTCAGCAGGCTCTATTAGTATAGAAATCAATTATCTGAAATCAAGTATCTTCTAATGCAGTTGACTTTTTTTACACTGTACAGGACCAATTCTGATCTTTTGGGAAGGTACCAGGCTCACAATTTGCTATTCATTTCATTAAATGCTGTCCAGTCACTGGTGTTGTTCTTTTGGTTTCCTTCCCTTTGTATCTCATTCTAGATGAGGCACATTCCTCTTCCTTGAATGCTAACAGTTTTTTCTAAAACTGTTTTCCCTTCTTGTTCAAGACTTCTTTGTATTCACATGACTGCTCTACGCTGCAGTAGTGTGGCCTGTCTTGAGACCTGTGTACAGTTTGGGCCACAATGATGTAACAAGGGTATAAACCAATTAGAGACTGCCCAAAGGAGGAGCACAAGGATGGTGAAGCCTCTGGAG
Source organism: Toxostoma redivivum (assembly GCA_013397375.1). Classification (NCBI taxonomy): domain Eukaryota; kingdom Metazoa; phylum Chordata; class Aves; order Passeriformes; family Mimidae; genus Toxostoma; species Toxostoma redivivum. The sequence goes on from VXBI01000611.1 coordinate 313,718, forward strand.
GAGAAGCTGTATGAGGAGCAGCTGAGGTCACTTGGTCTCTCCAGCCTGGAGGAGACTGAGGGGAGACCTCATTGCAGTTACTACTTCCTCATGAGGGCAAGTGGAGGGGCAGGCACTGATATCTTCCCTGTCATGATAGTGACAGGACCTGAAGGAATGACCTATGGTTGTGTCAGGGAAGTTTAGGTTGGATATTAAGAAAAGGTTTTTCATCAGGAGGGTGGTTCAGCACTGGCACAGGCTCCCCTGTGGGGATCGCTGGGGAAGGGATCACAGCACCAAGCCTGGCAGAGTTCAAGATGCGTTTGGTCAATGCTCTCAGGCACATTGGTGTGACTCTTGGAGCTGTCCTATGCAGGGCCAAGAGCTGGAGCTGGAATTCCTGGATATCTTGGGTCATTTGGGGTCAATTGTCCCACCTGTGTCCCCTCCCAGCTCATTGTGCAACTCCAAACTCCTTAGTGGTGAGGATGGAACAGAAAATATGTAGGACTGTGAGATGATGTTTATAATCTCATTCATAACAACACTGTAACAAGCACCCCCAAGATGCATTTCAACTACGATGGTAACCACCACATTAATAAACTAAAATGCAGGAAATTGAAAGGGGAGAGGAAAAGTTTGTGGTGTAAATATTTCCTGAGGATTTTTTTCTTTCCATGTGCAGGTTCAAAATATATAAGTAGCAGAGAAGAGTCTTGAATGTGCCACATATGCCTTGAGCAATGATACAACAGCTTGGTTTGTTAAGTGTGGTGTTCAAAAAGATAATTTTTATCTCAGCCAGTTAATAGCTCTTTCAGGTTCTGAAAAGCACATTTAAGAGCTGCTTGTACAGTCAAAGTTCTTGGACCATGCTGCATTCTGCAGAGTTAAGTGTCAGAAAAGAAAATGAGAGAAACTGAAATTTTGACCATGATCACTGCTGAGTATTCACAGTTCTTGGGAAACATTCTTCATAACATTGTAAACCTGGAGCCAAAGGGGCTTGTGCAATAACACTGCCTTGATTTAAACTCACCCAGTAAACATCAAATACAAGCTATATCAGATTATCTCTGGGAAAGAAGTTTATTAATGAGAAAAGGCTGTCAAGTGATAAAGAAATTATCACTTTCCTGTGTATTCCATTCCAAAGGATAAATAACTTTAACATACACTTCCAATATACCTTGTTCTACAGGATCAAAACTGATTGCTGTGATCTTCTCCTGGTACATATGCTTGGGAATTCTTTGCAAAGCTTTGCAAATTTGAGTGGAAATAAAAGAATTATGTTTATTTTCAGAAAGTACTGATATTGGCTCTGTCTAGACTGTCAAGCAAGTACTTTCTGCACTTAGGCTATATTCCAAACACAAAGAGGAAAGTTGGGTGTATAGCCAAAGAGAAATCTACAGTGTGCTTCAATACATCCCCCAGACCGGATCAATCAAAACTAAGACTTCTGGGCACACTGAACAGAATACTTGCCCTGTGGAATGTTAGCAATCCATAAATCCTGAACATTGCATTTAGTATTCACTGGGGAGGAATGACTTAAGAACACTAATTTGTTCTTTCATGGAATATTAGAGCTCCATGATGAAAAAAAACAAACACTGGGATGTTTACTTCTGGAATCTATCAGCTTTGTCTCAGTTGAAATGCGGATGCTTTTGTTTTCATTATTGAAGTGTTCCAGCTCATATGTACTATGTATCTATCAAACCTAGTTTCTGAACAGAGTTGATGTCTACTTGTTATATTCCATATCTCTTATCTTATGAAGGCAGATTTGCATCCTTAAAGGATCTGTAAATTCAGCTATAAATTCTCTAGTTATATCTGTCTGGGGAAGATTTTGATATGTCATTGTAATTTTAAGGGATTTGATGCCAATCTATCTTGAAGATACATTTAATGTGTTTAATAGGATCTACAATATCCTTATCATGATAAACAAAAAAAGATTTTCTGAAATTAATTATAAAGAATAAATATTTTACTAGAGGGAATACAGCTTTAAGATATAGAGAGATGAAACAATTGTTTTGCCTGGAGATTGGAAGAGAAACATAAATCAAAAGATCTAGAAGTCTAAACTTCTGATTAAGAAGCTGATTCCATATCACCTCTTAAGTGTTGATTTACTTTCTGTGAAAGTTATGGAATATTTTCAGAAGTAATACCCAGTCCAGAACAAGTACATACCCTTCAGCTTTTCTGAAAATAAGACCATTACTTCATATTTGGGTTAGTTTATTGTTTGGTTGGTTTTGGTAATCTTGGAAATTTTTATTTTCCTGAGGCAGTATTAATGCTGTAAATCTAAGCATCCAATGCCTTAAGTGGCATGAAAGCTGAAGTCTGAGCTGACAACCGGAGTATTTGTTTGAGAGCTCCTGGGATGATAATGGTCTAAAGCATTCATTTTTTAAAGCATCAGTAGTCAATTAAAGGGTTGCATATATATCTATATATGTGCTCTTTTGGAAAGTGGGCACAAACAAATTTAAGGTTGCTTGCCGATGACTTTCAGAACAGACCTACAGTCTAAGCTGCTTTTTTCTTGATTCTTCTCTGATGGTAAAGCAAGAAAACAAACCCACTTATCAGCTTCCTTTTATCCTTCAACATGGCTTGCTTTAACCCAGGAATGTTACATAGCTATGCTCTGAATTAAATTTCTTTTTCATCCTGTGCTCCAAAAGCATAAAGATATTAAAAATGTTCATATTCCTAAGCCCTTTTGACCAACATTATTTATTTTCCATATCTGCACACTTTTCTGGGGGCAATTATGTTTGGAGAATACTGCTAACTAGTTATTTCCCTGCAAGTAGCTTATTAATTTTACCTGAGTAAATATTAAGTCTATTATTTGCTAATTGATGTAACAGCAGTGACACAATTTATAGATGAAATGTTTATATCTTGGGCAAAATATATCCATGGACAACAACATAGATGGTTGTAATTAGTTAAAAAGAGGAAATAATTGTATTTGAATTTGGCCAGGACAGAGGGACTATTGCAATGTGTTTGTGAGGAGAGGTATTTGGAAAACTAAATGCCTCTAAATATTCCTGGCCTCAGTTAAATATTGCATCTAAAGATGGTTGGCAGTGGCTAATTTACTTAGCCAGAAATACTACGGACATTGCCAAGGCTAAACCAAATTTAGTTCTTTCCTATTCATTTACTAAGTGAAAAGCATGTGACTTTGATGCTAATGTAGTGCAATAAAAATCAAATCTGTGACAGTTTCCTGCTGCCAATGGACTACTCTGCAAACACTATGGAACCATCTACCAGGGTAAGAAAAAAAATCAGTTTCTTAGCTTTAATAAAAAATACACTGACCTTGTTGAGTCTTTGTAACAATTAAATGATGCAAAAAATGTATGGAGACAATATGCTCAATACATTTGCCTCTTATTTGTGGTAATATTGTCCTCAAAAGTGGCTAGAAAACCTTTCAAGCATGGAAATGGAGGGATGACAATTTGTATGAGGAAATTGGATTGGAAATAGCATAAAACTCTTTTACTTCTATTTTATTTCCTACTACCCAGAGTCCCCAGACATGTGAACAAGATATGTAATAGGTTTGAAGAGCAATTAAAAGGGCTTTGAAAAATCTTCCTGAAGTAAACAAGGATACCACTGTATTTAACATCTGCTGAAATCCTTGTTAATGGATTCATAAAAATCTTAATGTATTTATAGAAATCTCTCTTTTAAAATAAAGTATAATCAAATTAAAATAATTGTCTATATTTTGTACAGGACTAGGAGAAATAAAAAAAAAATGCGGATTTCAGGAAAGGTAAGTTGCAGGTAGAGAACTGTTTTGGATGCTTTGAAGCAGCAAGATTATGGAATCAGACAGAAATATGTAGGAGTAACCTGCTAGGTGTATATGTGCCCCACACAGAGATGGACTTGGAAGGCAGGAGTAATCATCTGGAAAGATAATTAAAAAACAAGGAGTTGGACAGAAACAGGAAAAAAAACCCCATAGCAAATCAGGACGAGGGCCCTGATCCGGGAATATTATGTGCATGTTTAACTATACCCTTGGGACTTGTTGGATTTATAGGAAGTATTCACATAAATAAGGTGAACCGTCTGCAAAGTTGAGGCAAAGGGCCAAAGCATCTGTCCTCAATCTTATAATACAGTGATGCAAAATAAATTACCTGAAAAATAATGGAACATTTAATTCCAGTACTCTGAGCCTTTAATTCCTCAGTGTATTATATGTGGATTCATTACAGTATATGCACTGAGTCTATTTAAACAGCTAATACAGCATGTAAAATAAACTTTACTGATGTAGGAAATACATTCTCATCTAAGTGAAAGCTGAACTCATTTTATTTCATAATCTGGTTTATGTCTTCCACATGACCCAGGTGATTAAGGCCAAGTGGAATATATCTTTTAATAATACTTGCTGTAATAGTCATGGGTTTAGTTTGTATAAACCTGAAATGCCATTACTAATGAAGAAAAAGGATTTTGTTTTTAGGCAGAAATTGTCCTTTTAAATTATGGTTGAAGAAACGGTAACAATTCTTTCATAATGATAGCAACCAATCTTGGTTTTTCTTGTTGGTCAGGATGTTTCATACATGAAACATTAGGGATCATATGTATGGCTGACAAAGATGATGTAGTTTATTAGCCTAGAGATAATATCTAGTATGAGGTGCAAATCTGCTCAAAGGCCAAACCTGGAACAAAATTTGAAGGAGGCTATCAGTGAAAAATCCATCGGTTAGCTTTTGATTTGTTATTTAGGGAAGAATTAAAACAAGTTTCCTGGAAAAAAGCAAAATTTGAAAGCTAGACAGATATCTCAGGTACTTACATTACTGCATACTGTGACTGACTGACTTTCTCAATGAAGCTGAGAATTATAGAAGTCAGAACAATAGTCAGAAAACTGATATTCCTTTTCCTGGAAAAGCAGCTGCAAAAGGGGCTTGAATTGCCTGGATATTAGTTGCCTGGATTTAAAGTCGGCTAAACTCCAAATTTTAGCCAAAAGGGGTTTGAAAAATCAGAAGATAATTCCAGAGTGTGTGCCATTCTGTTGTTGTTAAATACTATGGAAAATTTTAGTCTAGAGAGAAAATAAGGCATAATAAACTGAGCTTAATAGTATTTGTTTATATTAAATCATCCATTTTAAGCAGGATTTGACTGTGTTGCTGAGAATGTATTCTTCAATGTCCAAACTTGAACCCCTTCAATAGCATCAGGGATACAACTGTGTGCATTTGTCTTTACTTTTTGCAGTTTCTGGACATCTGATGCTTCCATTTTCTGCTGTCTTGTTTATTTTTATTGCTTTTTAAAGTGCGTATTAGGCTAGATTATTGCTGGTTTAGTCTTTCACCTCACTGCTCACCTAAGGCCTTTGCAATCCTTAGAGTATTTTAAAATTTTATTTCTATTTTCATCAGGTGCTGGCTCTTCTCCATACTCTGGCACTTTAGCTATTCATGGATGCATACTGTGAGCCAGCTTAATAGTTTCTGCCACAGGCTGATATTCAGAGCTTGCAAGGACATGAACTGTTTACATTAATTTTTAGTAAATGCTGATGGTTAATATGTGCTCTTCTGTTAGATGGTGAGAAAGTTGAGGCTACATTTCCCTTCCTAATTTTTGTTTTGAATCCCAAAGGCTCTGATTTATGTTTTGGGTTAATAGCCCTTCAAAATTTTAATTTAGAAATCTTCTGGGCATTTGGACAGAATGCTGATATAATTCATTCTGAGGTGGCATGTGGTGGAATACCTTCCCTAGAGACACCCTGCAAGACAGTCAGCCTGGTCCTGCAATTGGGAAGGTGATCTTGGTCAGCACAGATGAAGGAATAGGAGATAGTCTTACATATGGAGACTCCCATGAAGATGTTTTTGAAATCTTGAGGCGCATCAGGTAACATTTCAGCTTTGTGAAGGTAGAGCAAAAAAATACCAGGGGCACAGGGTAGGTTTGACCCTGGTTGTGGACAAACCTGGTTGCTAGTTAAGCTTCACACAGCCACTCATTCACTCTTCCCTGGTGGGAGGGGAAAGAGAAATAGAAGATTTAAAATGGGAAAACTCATGTATTTGTATAAGGACAGTTTAATATATATATAAAAAAGCTGCACTCACAAACAACCAAAACAAGGAATTCATTAACCACTTCCCATGGGCAGGCAGATGTTCAGTTGTCCCCAGGAAAACAGGGCTTCATCATGAGAAACAGTGACTTTGAAAGACACACTCTGTGACTGCGGTGTTAGGGTGTTAACCCTTTAGGTGCGGCGGAGTAAAGAGACACAGTCACACGGTCATTCTCGAGATGAAAGAGAAGGCGAGAAGACGACAAAGTTTATTCAGAAAACTCACTGTTTAAGTAGCATGACTTGCAACAACGAGAACAGAATAAAGATGATTGGTCCAGAGAGAAGACACCCCATTCCCAGGGTCTGTTAACAGCAAACAGGTGTCTTTATCTTTATTATTAATTCCTCGGTGTTTTTACCAATTTATCTTTCCTGGGAAAGGCTTCTTGGCCTTCAGCTGAAAAACAGCTTATCACCCTGAGAAATGTTTCAGAGAACAGAGCTGAAAGGCTCGGGCCTGGAATAATTTTCCAGGCAGTTCTCTAAAAGGATACTACAAAACTCTACCCCTCTGAACGTGATGCCCCTCTCCTTTTTCCTCCATGTTTATATGCTGAGCATTACACCATATGGAATGTAGCATCCAACAGCAGATCAATGGGGTCAGCTGTCTTGGCTGTGCCCTCTCACAACTTCTTGGGCACTCCAAGTCTCATTGCTGGTGGAGTGATGTGAGAAGCAGAAAAGGCCTTGATGCTGTGTGAGTGCTGCTCAGGAACAGCTAAAACATCTCTCTGTTACGAAGTCCAAACCATAGCTCTATATGAGTTACTGTGAATAAAATCACCTCTGTCCCAGCCAAGACCAGTACGAGCTATCATTAGAAGACTTAACACGAATTTTAAATTAATTACATGGAGTGTGTGGCTATGATGTCTGATAGCCTCACAACCATTTACTTGGCACACATCTACCTTGTAAGAGAGGAAATGCTGTTTTCCTTTTTTAACATGCTAAGAACAGAAACATCAGAGTTCGCTCTGACATGATGTTTATAACTGGCTGTGGGCAAGTAACTAACGTTGTTTTATGCAAGGCACAGTCAGAGGTGTTTTTTCCTCACTTAGGGATCAGAGGCAAAGTGCTGACTTCACTGTGGGATTGTGCCTCAGGGAATTCAAGCCCATTTGGCTTGATCTTGTTCTTTCTGAGTTTGGTTTTGATATGCAAACAAATCCTAGATATTTGACCAATGTCATTCACCAATTCCCTGGCAAATCAAAACTTAATTCTAAGCCTCATCATTCTTCTCACTTATTACTGAAAAAAGCAACACTGAGTTTCTTATTTGAATAGTTCACAAATTAAGTACAATGTGTTTTTTTCTCCTTCTAATAAAGCTAAGAGGAAAAGAGAATATTTTCTCAATATTAGGTGTAAGGCTTTTAATTTTGTGCTATGAAAAGATATATCTGTGAGATATTATTTTATAAAATTCTGGAAGCTATGATAGACCCTGAAGATTAATATCTGAATTCTAGTAAACTTCACTACTACTGTCAAGCTGCTTAAAACCATTGTTGATACAGAGGCTTATTAATTATGAGTATAGTCTTTGTAATTGCCTAGTCTAGAAATTGATGAACAAAGTCATTCCAGAAAGCAATCAATTTGGAATCTAATTTGTTGGTGAAATGAACCATATAAACAAAATGCCACTTGCAGTTTGACTAAAATGAGATGTGCTTAACGAGCCTATCATCATCTGTAATATTCATCACGATGGGTCACAGTTACATAAAATGTCATAAATCTCGACCAATGCACATAAAGCTGAAATATAAAATTGTATTCTAAAAAGAATAAAACATAAAACAGATGGCTGCCCCATGGAAACATCCTTACATTTCACATGTTCTATTCATTGACTTTTGGGCAAATCAACTGAAACTCTCTGGGGTGGGGGGACGGGGGGGAAGCAGGTATTTATTTTCAGAGTGAATTTTACCTTGTTATCTATATTTGAAAGTTGACACTGATTGAGGAGACAGAGGTTCTAGATTTGAGTGACCAAATATAAGCCTTTTTGGAATAAAGTGATCAACAACTTTTCTATCTTTGTTTTGAACTGCACCAGAGCAAACTATTCCAGGCAAAGAATAGACTATTGAAGGCAGCATGGTAAAAGCTTGAAGATTTGGCAGAACGTGTTGGATTTTTTTTGTCATCAATAGTGATGAAAAAGAGCTGCAAGCAAAGTTGCAAGTAAAAATTATGAGGTGGTTGGATACTAAAAAGACACTCAAGGGGCTAAAGAGCTGACCTGCCTTAGATAATATGAAATCTAATTTCTATTTCTTCAATGCTTAGCTAACCAGACAGTATGTCTTCTCCCTTCTGACTCATAAACCTATTTTTCTTTGGAATGTCTAAACCAAAGTATCTGCAGTTACACATTTAGCATTTAATATTTGATAATTGGATATTACCCAGAAACCCCCTTTAGACAATTTTTTATTAAAAGGTATCTGAAAGTCTAGGAAAATAGGGCATTTGCTTAAATACAAAATTATTTCTTGTAAATAGTGAAGGAGAAAAGTCCTGCATATGGAGAAAATTTTAAAATTTTCATGGAGCTCCAGAACAGGGCAAAAAAATTTAAAAAATGGAAGGAAAGAAAAAAAAATTGCTACATACTCATTGTCTTTTATGGCAGATATTTATATTTAAGTGATTGTTTATCTATGGATGTGTGCTCATGGAGATGCATATTTGTGTTCTGTGAATGTGTGTAGATGTATCTGCATATGTATAGAAATCTATGTACTAATAAATGTATATGTATGTATATGCATGAGCTGAAAGAGGTGTGTGTACTCTGCTGAAGCCCTTTGCTCTGTGAACATATGTTCTTTTGGTGTACAAACTATAAATAAAACATCTGCAATGTTGAAGTATTTTTCCCATTTTTCTTATTATAGGATTGTGAAGCAAAGTAAAAAATCTCAGGTAGGGGGCTGGATTGTGATCTATAGCAATATAAATTCATTGGTTTCAGTTCAGTTGTTCCAGATGACAACAGCACAACAGAATCAATCCCCTAATCACTGAAGTGTTACCTGATGGTTTTTAAGATATGAATAGTCTATTGATTTCTGCTGTCAGAGGACAGTGTTTTACAGCAGTGTGTTTATATAAGCGAGAGAGAGAAAATAGCAAATTAAAATCACTACTGCAAAAAAATCATTCTTTTTGCCCAGATAAATGTTTTTCAAAGAGAAAATAAATCTCAAAATACAGGAAAAAGTTCTTTTGGCTGGAATTATTCTTTCCTCCTGTCTGCACTGTTGAAAAGACCTGTTTTTCAGGAACATACTGACCAGTATGTGGATTAACACAGTGAAGAAAGAGCAACCCCTGCCAAGTTAGCTCTGGCAGAAAGCTGCCACCATGCCTCTGGTACAAGGGTGAGCCAAAGGGCCCCACAGGTATCTTATTCCACTTGGGGCTCCATGGGATGAAGGCTTGAGTCTGTCCACTTAGGAGATGGATTTGCTAAAGGTCCTGGTGAATTTCTCTATCCCTGGCAGTTGAGATCAATTAGGACCAATAGAGATATTCAACAGAGATAGTCCTTGGGTAACAGTGTGGGGAGTGCAGCAGAGCATTTGTAGGTGATCCATTAACCAACCCCAGCTGCGTCCTGTTGGGAGAAAGCAATAGTTTTCTAACATGCAAAGTGCACTGACAGCCTTCAATAGTCAGATTTATTTGAAGAAAGTGGTGTAATTAGTTATTTAATTGGAAGTGAATTCTCGAGGTGATAGTTTGCAAATTGTTGAATCAGTTAACTTTTCATAGGGAAACTGAGCTTTGTAAATTTAATGAAATCAATGGACAGCTACAATTATTTTTTTTCAAAAATACTTTCTCCTAAGTAGAAACAAATTTTTAAAAATCATTATGCATACTTAATATTCCAGTAAGAGCTCTGCTGGCATGTTGAAATTGATCTGTTTGCCTCTTGGCTACTTTATCATCTAGTGAAATACTGGGAAAGATATTTCTTTACTTCCCTTAGGGTGTCTGCCTCACATATTTTGAAATGGACTCAGAGGCTAGGGAGAAATTTGTTTTCCACTGAAAACATAAAAAGAATGTAGCATACTGCCTAGTAGGATTGGAGCCAAAGAAGATCCTGCTTGAAAAGCTTAGTTAATATTATCTTAGATAGGAAAGTTTAAAGTGAATTGACAGGAATAATCTGTGTTTAAAACTGTCATCCTTCACTATCGCATCCCTAAAATCTATGTGTTTGCTGCAGGTTCAGCTCACTTCTCAGGTGCAAATCCTCCAGGAAGCTGGCAGGCAGCTGAAGGCTCAGCTGAAGCCCAACCATAAATAAGTAGCTCTTTAAATGATTTCAGCAGCATTGTGTCTCCTGTTGTGTTTATTGCACAGTGTAAACTGTGCTGTGTGGCTAAGACTGAAAATGCTACATGGAAAAAACTAAGAACACAAAACTTCTGTATTTTCTGCTTCTTTTTCTGCCATTTATCTGCTTTCTGCTGAAACCTGAGAAGGTTTTATGATGAGAATATAGCAATAGAAGAGTGGAGAAGAGTTGTTAATTTTGTATTCCTCAAATGATTCTACTAAAGAAAATAATTTCCTGTCTTAAGAGCAGGAACTTGATTAGAGTCATTGCTGTACCTAGCCTTCTTGAGTTCTCCAATTTTTGAGTAAAAAATATGCTGACATGATTTATTGCACGGGCTAATTCATAATCATAACAACTATGGGAATAAACAGTTCTGTTTAATTTATGCTAAGAGTAAAGGCATCAGTGGCAGATAGATAGATAGATAGATATCGGAAATACACCATCACTCCGGTAGAAACAATTAAAGATGTTCTGAAAGTACACGAGAGCAATTTATGACCATTAGTCCATCCTTTCTTAATTTAAGGTTTATGATCCTTGTAATATCAAGATATATGAATCTCAAGGATTATCCATGTCCTTAGAGAAAAATTCTCAATAATCAATCAAGTGTAACAATTAATTATAATAAATAATGCAAGTAGAACCTAGACAAAAGGCTGGCTCAGTAACTGAATAAAATGGACAAGGCTTCTGCTCAGTTTATTTAATATGTGGAAATATAAGAACAAGGAATTTACTGTAAAGAATTACATGTCCATCTGACATGAGAATGAGAAAAAGAAACTTATTTTCACAATGCCCTTCCTTAAGGAAAAGATGTTTGTTTTAGCTGGGGTAGAGTTAATTTTCTCCTTAGTAGCTGCCATGAGGCCAGGTTTTGGAATTGCACTGAAAACAGTGTTGACAATACAGAGTTTTTGTTAGTGCTGAGCAGTTCTTGCACAGACTCAAGGCCTTTTCTGCTTTTGGTAAGTAGGCTGGGGTGCACAGTGAGTTGGGAGGGGACACAGCTGGGGCAGCTCACCTTGACTGTCCCAAGGGATATTCCCTATCCTGTGGTATCATGCTCAGCTGGGGGGAGAAGAAGGGGAAGGAGGTGTTCAGAGTGGTGGCGTTTGTGTTCCCATGTCACTGTTACGTGTGATGAAGCCCAGGTCTCCTAGATCTGTATGAACAGCTGCCTGCCCGTGGAATGTGGTGAATGAACTCCTTTTTTTGCTTTGCTTCTGCACATGGATTTTGCTTTACCTGTTAAAATATCTGTATCTCAACCCATGAGTTTCTCACTTTTGATCTTCTGATTCTCTTCTCAATCCCAAGACGTAAAGAGTGCAAGTGGCTGTGTGGGGCTTGGTTGGCATCTGAGCTTAAGCCATAACAGAAGGTCATAGATAATTGAGATAATTTTGACCTTCGACTTGGTCTGCTTCTAGCATGTCTTGCATCACACGATGTCATAACCCTTTTTTTGCTGCTTGGCGGTACTGGTTACAAAGTAAACTTTAACATCTTGTATCATGTGATCTGTGTAAGCCCTGAGGTTCACTTTCCCTGCTCATTTAGCTTGCATTCAAATGATGATGATGGAGATTTTCATATTAGAATGTGTGTCTTCATGATAGAATAACTCTGCACATCATTCATAAGGGCAAAAAATCTAAACTTTTCTTATAATTTGTGTTCTTTGCCAATCACCTCCTATTTTTGCATAGAACATTTAAGAACTCCATCAATAAAAGTGCCTGACCCATCTGTACATGCTAAAAAGGGCCACAGTGCTGCAACATTACAATGTCAATACTAGTGTGAACATGAAAGATAGCTCACAGCATTGTCTACACATTTTAATTAAAACAACGCCTCAAGATACCTGTCCAGAATTTCTTGTGCATTAAAAAAGAATGCCTTATATACCAATGGCAACAGATGATACACCTGATATATCAGAACTTGGTGGGGGAATCTCTGGATGAAGTCTTTACTGACACCAATGAATTACAGTTGGTACCTAAATGGAATAATATTTGCCATTATTTTTAGTTTTCTGGTTGATCCCCAAACTAACATTAGATCATCTCCTTCTGTATGGTAATAACAAATTTCAAGTAGGTAAAGATCTGGATGGGAAGTGAGTGCACATTTTCTAGATAGCAAAGGGTGTTTTTCTAGCTTATTAGTAATCTTTCCAACCTATTTAGCCTTATGCCCCTTCACTTACATACTGTAACTAGAAAAGAGATACTGTCATAGCCATCAGAAACTTGACATTTTGAGATGCTAAGTGTGCTTTAAAACACCAGTCAATTAATGGTAGTCATAGATGCCTTTTTATTATTTTATTTAATTTCTAGTAGCTTTAAGGAGCCCTAATAAAGATTTAAATTCTCTTATTTCTTGCTTTTCACTGAGGGAGCCATGAACCACATCCCACCAAGGATAACACATTTAGAGGCAAAATCAACTAGTACAGTAATATAAAAGTATTATGTCACCTTCCCTCACCATGTTCTATGCTCTAAGGAGTTCACAGTGGAAAGCTTTGCATTAGGACTAAATCTCATGGAAGTCCTTGTACACCGGGCACATTATACTGGGAAATTTGTCTCCTTTGTAATGGAGAAGGTTTTTTGGCCTGTGGTGCCCTGGAAAGAGGGCTTGTCTGGAGACTTCTCTCACACAGAAGTGCTGTGTGGCAGGCAGAGTTTGCATCTAGCATCTGGAATTGGCAGATTCTAGTCCTGTTTTATCTATGGGCATGAAAACTGGCTGAATCATGATTATTGCTCTCCTGCTCCCTGTGTCAGTTGCTTAATGGATGCTATACTACTCCCTGTTTTGATGCAGCATATATTCATGACAATTTATATTTTTATGGAATTTTGTTTTCTAGGTATGTGAAATCATCTGTATTATTTCACTGAAGAGCATAACTGACATTTTCCTAGTCCATACAGATATAAATTAATGCTTTTAAAGCTGGCAGTATCATGTATATGCATAAATATTTTAAGTATGAAGAAAGTAAAACCTGGGAGTTCCATCTAAAGATATATATTGGCCTTCTGGGACTAATATTCCAGGCTTCATCTACAAAATAGCAGTCTATTGATCTTGAGTCCTTCTTGAAATCTGATTATTCACTTGCCAAAGCAAAACCACTGTTCTGCTTTATTTATAGACTCCTGGGAAGGCCACAAAAACATAAGTGGAGGGAAAAAAAGAAAAGAACTTAAAATCTTTCTACTTGCATGTCCTGTTTAGTTAGCATTCCCACGTTCCTCCTGTTCAGATGCAAATCAGTGTCACTATTTGTTTACTAAAAAGATAAGCAACAAAACACTGTGTTTTGAAACATTGATTTCAAAGTAAGGTTTCTTCATGTCTTCTGGAAATGCACAAACATAGATATGATACTTTCTAAACTGACAATAAAAGACTGAATTTTCAAATTGCGTTTGAGAAGAAAGTGTAGCCAAAAGTGACCTGAGCTTAAATTTGTTCATATCTATAACTTTCCTATAAAAAACCAAGAAATGTGGGAGCTTTCATCTTTATGAGGTATTTCTTTCATTTCCTTGTGAAAAAATCTAGCTGTGTTGTCTTCAGTTCACAGCCAATCTATTCTTTACTTGTTGCCTAAGCGTATTCTGGATTAATGAAATATTTGGGAATCAGATAAATTAATTTCTTTGAGTCCCTTTCAGAATTCAGTTGGTAAGTGTCTTGGATTCCTTGAAATACTTCGTGCTTTGGGATATATGTTGAAAAGGTTTAAAAAGATCATGCAGAATTCTAAAGAATTCTCATTTTACACACTTTGTATTTACATTTTGTGTATGCATAAATATATGGGTCTGAATCTGCACTCATCATATACATGTACATATACATATACATATACATATACATATACATATACATATACATATACATGTAAGTTATTTGCTCAAAATCCTAAATTGAATCAGTAGCAAAACCAAGAAAATAACTAATGTTTCTTAGTTTTAATAGCACTTCTCTCTTCAGTGAACTACACATAATAACCTCTGACTTAGCTTCAATTTTTGTTATTAAACAGACAGTATTGAACAAGATTACTCAGTCTAAATTAGATCAGATTCTCTAACATGTCCTGTCATTAGACACTATTGCATAAATAGCTAGTTGCACTTTTACCCACAAAGATGATTGAAAGTGTACAGATATTAAACACTCATGAATATTTCATAATGGAGAGAAGGGACAAGTCTTAAAAAAATTACTGTAGTAAAGAGGTGATTAAAAAAACCCCTGATTCTCTTAATAATTCTTAATCCAGTATGTATCTGGCTTGATTTAATATTAAGCAAATTATAGATTCAGTGTTGAAGCTCATAGATTCTACTACCTCTCTGTTTGCTTTTAAAACATGTTCCAAGGTTTCTGAAGTGATATGACTGATATACCTTTACTGTTAGTTTTAAATCTTCACCCCACTGCAACATCTAAGGCATGTAAGTGAATACATTTACTCTAATAGGCACTTTTAGCAGATAATAGGCTTGACATGATGTCCTTAAGTAGAAAATGTTCAGAGTTGGTTATTCAACAACATGACCTCATGAGACACAATTTAAAAGCAACATTTTTACCCCAGTTGAACATACATTCATAATTAGGCTTGTTTTTGCTACAAATGCTAATGCTATTCTTTAATAATCTGACACAGTAAAACTATTTAGTCTGAATTGCTCTGCATATGTACTAGAGCTAACCCTCAGATTAGGATGCTTAGAATGTCTAATAATCCTTATGGAAAGACTTCTATAAATATTAGTTTTAGAAAAATGATTTTATCGTAGAATCATAGAATGTTTTGGGTTGGAAGGGATCTTAGAAAGCATCATTTTCCAACCTCTCTACAAGGGGTAGAGACACCTTCCACTAGACCAGATTGCTCAAAGGACCATCCTGCCTGGCCTTGTACACTTCCAGGGATGCTGCATCCACAGCCTCCCTGGGTAGCTTGGTCCAGTATCTCACCACCCTGACAGAAAAGGATTTCTTACCAACATTAATCTAAACCTACCCTCTATCACTTTGAAGCTCTTACCCCATCTCCTAGTGCTCCTTGTCCTTCAACTTCAGGTTAAAGCCCTCTTTGCCAGCTTGGCAAGCCTGTGACTCAAGATGCTCTTTCCCTTCTCTTACAGAGGGACCCCATCAATCTCCAGGAGAACACAGCTCTCAAAGTGCGTGCCATGGTCTAAGTAGTCTAACTGAGAAAGTAAGTAAAAGTTTTCCACAAAGTATTTTATGACTACATTGCAGTATGGATTGCTCTTCACTTACACAAAGGCAAAATGTTGCTTTTCCCAGTTTATTCCTTAAATTTGGTTCAGAGGTAGAAATTTCTGCAACTTCACCCACTGCAATACAGGGCTTTCATGGAATAGTTTGTCTGTTAATATGTTAATTGATTAGAAATCCATCATGACCTGTAGAAGGGTAGAAGTACTGCAATCAAAGCTTGTTAATTCAGTATTTGTCTTAACATACAGTTGAAATAATCATTTGGTTAAATTCTTTGCCTTTCTTAAAAGGGATTTTGCTTTTAAAGAAACCGAGAAATCATGTCCTTGTCCCAGGCATACAGTAGTTGCAGTATGTGCAAAAGATATCTAAATTTGCTTATTCATAGCAATTTTATTCATAGTGTGAGAAACAATGACAGAATAGCTACACAGATATTGAATAATTACCCAAAGGTCACGGGTAGAATTGTGCAGACTACACCACTTTGTTATCATGATACCATTATTGGAGATAACTGGTCATAACCTATGGTAACAAAGAAGAGAAAGTCACCAGATTTTCTCTGTGTGTATGTGAGTCTGTGGATATGCATGCAAATCTATCCCATAGATCATAACTCTTTATGAGAAAAAAAATTGTGCCAACTTTTTAGTGTTTGCTGCTTCTTTTCACAGATAAAGGTGTAAAAAATTAAATAGAACCTATCAGTTTCTTTTCATGCCAATTTAAATCATGTGATAAATTATCCCTTTAACAATGGCCTTAAGAACAGTATAAAAACAACATGAAAATAAAGATTTGAGAACAACATCTACCTGACAGAAAATTGATTATTTTTTCTAAAATATGAGAATGCTCTAACACCAAGGAATTTCCTGAAAAAAATGGTGTTTGCGCCATTTTGTGGGTTAAAAAAATCAGTACCAAACATGAATTGACCAGGTTTTCAAAGGAGTAATGAGGATACATGCCAAGAATGGATTTAGTCTATAGTGTAGTGTTTATCTGGAGGTAGACAGATCGGCTAACGTGGAGGGGTATAAGAAGATGAGTTATGACATGAGGAATTTAAAGATTTCTCTCATCACCTTCTCCATCCAAGTCTCCACTTCCCTTCAGTTTGCCTTCAGTTTAATATTGGAACAAGGTTATTTTAATGAAAGGGATGATTATGCAGTATATTTTCTAGTTTCCTTTTTTTTTTTAAATTTTTTGTTTTGTTTTAATCTTCTATTTATTTGACTCATGTTCCTGTAGTATTTCCTAGTTCAAATCCTTTGCTTTTATTTTTATTTGGGATCAGTGGCTTTTTTTCCAGTTTTTTATTCCAGTTACTTTTAATTCCCTCTCCTCCTTTTTTCAAGTTTTCCATCAAAACCATTCTGAGTAGGTTTATTTCTCTGTTCTATTACCTCGTAGTGTTCCTTAACTGTTCTTTGCTCTTCTTCAGCTTAGCTATGATAATTTCTCATCCACACACTTGCTTGATTTACTTTTCTCCTCAAGCTTACAATCACCCACAAAGATAGTTTTATTTCATTCACCATTCTGTCTCCTTCCTCTTCTACTCAGCCACCCATTAATTCATGCCTCATTCTGCCTCATGCTTGCAGTTACTCATTCAATCCATTTTAGGAATCTGGTGGAAATTCAAAAAGAGTAAATGTAAAAAGTAGGCATAAATAGCAAGAAGAAAGAGGCAGGCTGTAAAAGTGTGGAAGCGAAGTGCTGAGAAAGTGATGGTCAAAGAGACAGAAAAGGAAGTCTGGATTGAGGAATTCTCGGGGTGTCAGGAAAGCTGTTACTATCTGGGTGAGTGTTGTGGGGGAACAGATGGTGGAGAGTTTTGGAGAACAGATAGATAGAGATGGTGTGGAAAATTGCTGTTCTCAAGAAATTCAGTCTTTTCTTATTGACCTTGATGTGTGATCTCTGTGTGAACTGAGCAAACTCAAAAGCCTTTATTTTAATAGTTATTGAATTCTGGCTTTTACCTCTGAACTTTTAAAGTGGCCATTTTTAGAAAACTGCCACAAGACTACCATGGGGCATACCAGGAGAGCCACCATCCTGTTCATCATCCTGTGTAGAGGTTACTTAAGAGTGGATGTTCCCTTGGAGTGGAACAGAAACTAGTGTTATTCTACATCACAGAAATGAATGATGATTTACAAATCTTACTGCAATTTGAGTTCATAATCTATAATCACCATCACTTATTGCATCTTAAAAGTCTTCTCAGTGAAGCTGGCTTGGATCTTGCATGATAGCAAATTATATATAACAGCCAAATATGCATAAAATCAAGGCAAGTATCATGGAAAAAGACTCTTAATTAGTCAACATTAAATAGATGAAAATTACATTTATCATCTAAATATATGAAATAAACGGTCAACAATAATAAAATTATCTTTATAGGTAAAATGCTGTGCAAAATTTCACTGAGATAAATGTCACTAGTATGAATAGGTAATATTTAAATTTTATCAACAATCGTGAAGTTGCTAAAACATACATTTGTTTTTAATGAGTCTTTGCAAAAGCTGTGTGTATTCACATTCAGCGTTAATTTCACGAATGGAATCTTGTAGAGAAATCCGTGACCACAAGATGGCAGAATTCCCATTCAAACCTGACCACAGAACTGCGCAGAGAATTGTAAAAGTTCACAGCGAACTCTGTTTATTTCTGTAGCTATAATATAACTCCTGCTCCAAATTTCCCTTTAATTTTGCAAAACACAGGAACTTATGAGAAGTCTCGTTTTGTATATCATCCTTCTTATATATTTTTGAGCCATGTTACTCTCTCTTATGGGTTACATTGCTATTTTTCTATTATATGAATTACCCTACTGGAGATTATGTTTCAAAAAATAAATTTGGTTCTTCAAAATAAGTGGTATCAGTCCATGTTGTTTCAGTAGACTGAAAAATATCGAGAAGGCATATAAATTTCCTGAAATTTGCAGAAAATATTATGAAAATATTTCTACAAATGCTGTGCTGCAGACAGTTTGGTCAGTATTTAAGAACTTCCATTTCCATGGGCAGACCTCTTCTTCTCTCCACTGGAGAATTCAAGACACTTTTTCTTGACACTTTTCAAAACATCTCTTTTAAAGTATAGTCCAGCAAGGTGGGATTTTTAAGATTTGGTGTTGGCTGACCTCTCCACCCAGGGAAACAAATACGAAAATTCCATAGATTTTTGGGATGAGAATTATAGTATTGTGTCTTTCTGTTGTGACTCACATCGATGTTTGATACAAATATCCAGAAATCTCAATTTTCATTTAAAATAATTTTTTCTAGGCCCGAGAACTATGATGGAAAACACTTGGAAAATGGATTGACAAATGACCTAAGGCACAAACCAAAATGCTTCACATATATTTGATTTAAAAAAAAATTCTAATTCAGTCAATTTTTTTGTGGCCTGACTCATAAGCATTTACCATAGGCTGTTATAGACATCAATGAATTTTATCAGTGATATCCAATGAGTTTAGGCCAAAGCTGGGGGTTTTTAAAACATTTCCAAGTACATTTTTAGAACATACAGAAATTTTTCTGCCTTATGTTTAAAAACAACTACATTTCAAAAAGAGCTACAAATGCTAATGCATTGATTATAGGCGGAAAGAAAAATCCTTATTCATATGAATACAAGTATATTCCTCTTAAAAGGAGAAAATTCACTCAATTACACAATAAAAAATGCAGATAAAATTACTTTGAAAATCCATTGTGTGGAGAGATCTAAA
The DNA here is from genome assembly GCA_013397375.1 of Toxostoma redivivum. NCBI lineage: Eukaryota > Metazoa > Chordata > Aves > Passeriformes > Mimidae > Toxostoma > Toxostoma redivivum. Next base: position 333,344 of record VXBI01000611.1, read on the forward strand.
ATAATGAACTTTAAAATTTACACTAAATTTTTAACTTATGAAATGAAAGTTGATGTAATTTTATCTTTCTTTCTTTTTTAAGATTGTGGACATTTATATTACCATATGTAATAACTATAATAATAAGAATGCTGATTTTTTTGAGCGGTGCTTGACTGTCTTTAATATCATCCATACCATGTAAAGCACAACTTTGAGAAATTCCAAGTTGATATCTTGATGCATTGTTTTAATGTGGGTGAGTGGTTATTGCATAATACCAACACATTTTAATAAACTACAGTGAGAGAGAGTTAAATGCCACGTTGATTAGGATAAATGACACACCAATACTTTTATAAAGACAAATCCCCTAGTGCAAATTATTCTAGCTGAATATTTAATACAATCAATACAATTTAATACAATTGTTGCATATTAGGAAGATGGCAATATCTGCTTTAGGCATTGCCTTTTCCAGGTAATTTTATTTTATGCTTCACATGTGAAAAACTTGCTGCATTTGTAAAGATGCAAAAAGCAACTTAGAAACAAGCTAAGAAACTTAGAAACAAGCTGTGCTCTAACACAACCTTCAGGGCTCTGATCTGTCATTGGAAGAAGAATTCAACCAGAATTATACTTGAATTTTGTTTTGAGCCAGGCAGTGATACTGGACTCCAAATTTCAGTAAACGAATGCTTTAATTTTGTCCTTTACTTGTTCCCAGGAAAATGGGTTTTCCATTAACACTTTGGTTCCAAATGAGTGCCAAGGAGCAAAACACACAGCTGAGCTTTCTTGTAGCCACTGCTGAGTAATCTTTGTACCCACACTGTAAAATCATCATTAGTTTCCATTGCTTGTCAGTGACAGTGTTAGTTCCTGTACAGATGCCAGTGTTTAACACAGTAGTATCTAAGTTACTGTTTTTTTCAAAGTACAAAAAAAAGCAAAATAAGTTATTTTTCCCAGACAGTTCTCATAAAAAGTCCCTCAGTGTCTGGGTGCAATCAGAACAACAAACTCATTGGGCCGTGACTGATTAATTAATCTTCAAAATTTTGCATGGTTTTTAAAAACTGTATTGCTGGAGTATTTACCATGGGCTCATTTTAGTAACTAACATGAATGGTAAGAATCCTCATTAAACTAGGAACTGAACTGCAACAGGTAAGAAAATAGTTTGGCTTAGTATCTGTTATCAAATGTGATTTTCTGTGATATTTCTTTCAGTCACAGAAATATGAAACTACATTCAGAAACAGTCATAGGTATTAATGTATATCTATCTATGTGTTTATATATGTGAACAGGATACTTTTGAATTGTAGTTTTCTTCACTATACTTCTCAGTATTTCCAATTAAATCAGAATCAGTATAGAGTAGGAATGTGACTCTTAGACATATACAAATATCTTTCTCATCTTTTACATGATGTGATTTTAAATGAGCATTGCTTTTTCTGCGTGCTGATGTGAGATGTTCCTCAAAGAACTAGTTCATTCCTAAGGAAACTAATGGTATGGAAAACTGCTTTAAAAGAATATTAATTATTGAACCATGTATCTGCTGAGGAAATTTGTACTTTATTTAAGTTGACATGTGAAAATCAGAAGTTTATGAGACTGTGTGTAGGTAGCTCTTGTTAATCTTGTTTACTTACTATTATTCTTTCAATGGAAGAAATATTTACATAATGCCTTCTTTCTCAGAGCAGTAAAAATTCCAGCAACACTTGGAAGATGAATCTTAAATTCAATTTCATTATTTAATACACTGTTTCCAAAAGCTGGTCAGGAGGAATACCTGGAGTTTGCATGTGACATCTAAGATGAATTATGATTCTCTGCAATAGCTGTTACTGTTTTTAACCAAATTATGCAAGGATAAGAGAAGGATTTTGCTAATTAACTGGCAATAAGTGTGAAGTTATCTGTATTGCCTCTTTCAAAATGCAGGGAAAATGTACAGGCAGATCAGGGACAAAAGCTTCAGTGTACAAGAGAAGCCATTCCACATCAGACTAACAGCTTGCTTATGCTATTATTCCATCTGACAATGGCCGTTACCAGATGCTTTAGAGGGAAGTGCAAGAATCCCTGCAGTGAGCACTTATGAAATGCTCTGCCTGTAGAGGAAATTTCTTGTTAATCTCTGTCAGTGATGATTGGTTTATATCCTAGAGCATGGTGGCTTGAAGGTTAAGTATAAAATAACTGTAGGACAAGTACAACTTGTACTACTGTAAAAGAGGCTGTGTTTTCCTGAGATACTTCAGTTTTATAATGTGATAACAGGCGCTGGCCAAATGACATTAAGCAACTTCCTCAGAATGTTTCAGCATTTATTGTAGAGACCGGATAATGAAGGAGATCTGGGATAAACACAAGGGATTAAGTATGTGTAATTTACAAAGAATTAGTGAAAACAGATATGTTTATCTTTTAATTTTTTTTTAATTTTATTTTATTACTTTTTGTAATTTTATGTATATTTAGTGGTAATATGGAAAATCTCACCAAATTTTGGTAGAATAATCATAAATATTTAAATACTAGACTTTGCATTAATAATAGTTTCTGTTCTCTGGTCACATTTCTGACTTCTGTGAAACGATTCTTTTCCTTCTAGCCTTCAGGCAAAGACTGAATTTTCTCATTTTAAAAGAGCAAAAAGAAAACATTTTCAAGCTTTCTTTACATATCATGAAGGGACAGAGAGGTGTAAATCCAAACATCTCCTTCTCCTGCCTCTTCCTTTTATGTGACTTGGTGGTGAAAAAAAAGCTAAGCTTCTAAATAATTTTGAATGTCTAATCTCCCTAAGGTCACGAGAAGATGTCTTCCGGTGAAGAATGAGGATGTTATTGTGCTCAGCTCTCCATACCTATAATCTGCTAGCTGGAAGTTGCCATTCCCACATTGCCATTCCCATTCTCTGCTGGACAAAGGAGTCTGAGAGCTTTGCCTTATCCACTTCAGGCAAAGTCAGTTCTCTTTTCAGACTGCCTTCATCAGCTGTTTATTACTACTGTGACTCCTTATGGGGCTCTCATATGATCCATTATGCCCAGAAGCTGCAGAACTGGCTCTCAGGAACAAACAGGAGGAAACTCTTAGGGCTGTTCATAACTTCAATTGTCACTGTTCCTTTGCTAGATGAACATCTGTCTGCAGCCTACAAATGAGCTCTGTATAATCACTCTGCTAAGAACACAGCTATTTTTATGCTTGTGTTTTTGTTCACTGCTTGTGAACTTTTCATCTCCTTGCTAGCCTGGCTATCTTAATGTTGCTGGATATCTTCAACTTGACCCACATTTGTTCAGATTTTGCATAACTTCACTGGAGGTTTCAGCCCAGTCCGAAATTTAGGAGCTCTGGGTGTTACTCAAGCAAGGCATTTTCTAATATCCTTCGGGGACGAAATAGCCTCAAAGCATCTGGATATAAATGCCTCTATTAATCATGTGACTGAATATAAAAGTATGATTTCTAACTGTAATTGTAAGGCTAATGACTGAATTACATCTTCTCTAAGTGCCAATGGTGTAGTTCTATAATGTGGATTATTCCTGTAGCAACTGAATATTGGCCCACATTGTGAAATGTGACTCTGATTTAAGATAACTCTGGTCTAACAACTGGGAAAAACCTTAAAATTGCACAATTTTTGTTGCTAAACAAGTACTGGTAAAATGTCTAGAAATTCATATCAAATGTGTATTTTTGTGAAAAGTGTAGATATTTCATTAGCTGTAACCTCTCTCAGGAAACCTATTTAAGCCTAACAATACCAGGTGACATGAACTGATTTCTTAAAGGCCAGGCATATAGCTTTATGGCTTTATTTTTTAATGCCGAAATGATAATTCATTGTGCTCGAGAGAGAAATGCCTAAAAAGGTCCTGATAATTCTCAACTATTTACTGTCATCTCAGAAAGCACATGAACCCAGTATTCATGGAAGTTCTTCAGGAGCTGGGGGATGATCCCTCAGAGCAGTTGTACTAATTTAAACTCAAGCTTGCCAGCTGAAGTTCCTAGACCGATCAAACTACTTTGTTGTAAAACAGAATCAGTGCCTGGAGATGCACTTAGATTGCAGAAAAGCATAGGTCACAGAATGCATGAGCAATGACTTTTATTTGGTACAGATAGCTAGATAAATCTGCCTTGAGACTGCCACAAATGATAAGGGTGCTCCCTGTGAATTAGGATAGATATTTAATTTGGGTAGGAGATGGCTTCACCAAGTATCTCTAGCAAAAATACTTTCGCAGAGTAATCATTGCTCTTATTTTAGTGAGTTTACTTATCAAGTCATCTCAAAGATCAAAGGAAAGCCCTTTGTGAAACAAAGTGATGAACATAAATATAGGAACAAATACAAAGATTTAAGTAGATCAGTATTCTGGCAGTGGCCAATAGATAAAACTTTGAGAGAGAATAACAGAACAAGCCAAGCAGAAAGTAAAGTTTTCCCACAACTGTTTCTGACTTTTGTCAAACCATAACTCCAAGTCTTTGTGAGTGACAAACAGGCTTTTTTGATGTGTATTACAGTAAGGCCTCGGATAAATTTTTTCTTCCATAAGATTTTTTCTAATTATTTTTTAACTCACCTAAGTTTTTGACATTTCCAACATCCTGTAACTATGACTTCTACAGTTTAATTATGTGCTTTGTGAAAAGTGTTTCCTTTTGTTTACTTTAAACCTGACACTTGATAACTAAGTCACCTAAGTTCCTTCATGATGGCAACCAGGGAACAGTTCTCTGTATACTTTATTCAAATCAATATTTTATAAGCATTCATCATATTAATCTCATGGGTGTTTCTTTTCTACCTAGCAGTCTTCATCTCTCTACTTTAAATAACAATTTTTTTATCCTCCCGGGTACACTTTTCTGTATCTTCCTTAGTTCTCCAGAGTCCATTTTCAGATGTGGGGAAGTAGGACTACGTTCAATATTCAACTGCATTTATTTTGGATTCCTTATCCAACTATGTCTACTGTTCTGCTGCTTTCATGATCTCTCATGAGTATTGAGCTGAAGCTTGTATAGATGTGTTAAAGGCTCCCGAAACTGTTTTGAGTGAACATGGCTAATTTAGACTCATCATAGTAATAGCTGATTTGTACTAATGGCTGTTGATAGTCCTTGGATATTTTCCAAGTCCAAACAGTCTTTATGATAACCTTCTGTACCTTGTTGCAGCTGGCTTTTGTTTTGATAATGCCAAATAATTTAGCATTTTCAGTGAAATTGGTTATCTTTTCATCAGTATCGCCAGAGCCTGCTACAAACTCTGAATAAAACAAATATCCATATGCTTGTTGATGTTTTATAGAAAACTCCCTTCACAGAATATTTTTTTAAAAACTTGGTATCCTTTATGCCCTTATTTTCCTTAAGAAATCAAGTATCTTACAAAATATCTTTTCTATTATTCCAAGTACCTCACTGTCTATAAGAATCCTTGCTGAGGAATTTTGTTAAAACCTTTAGGAAAATTCAAGTAAATAATGTCAGCCCCTTCTCCAATGCTATTATGCTCTTCAATTTCTCAAAGAACTCCAGTAAATTTACGAGGCACAATAACACACTACAAAAGCTGAGTTAATTCTTCCCATTATACCATATTTATTTGTTTGTCTACTCTTTTTTTTATATATTTAGTTTCCTTTTTTTTCAACAGGTCTGATTAACTCGTGCATATTTTCTTCTACTCCAACTGAAACCTATCAGTAGAACTGATTTCTTTAACCATTAATTCTCTCAGCACTGAGATAACTTTCAGTAGTATTAACCATCTGACAATTTCATATCTGATATTTGTAGCTCATAGGTGAATATCATCTTGTTGTGGAGATTTGTTACTATTAATTTTATTGATTTGTTCTATGATTTTTTTTTTCACTGAGAGTCCAATTGCAAATAATTCCTATAATTCTCCCTCTGCAAAAAAGTTTCTCCTGTGGAAACTAGTCTATCATCATCTGTAGAGAACATCAATGCAAAGAATTAATTTAACCTTTCAGCTTTGGCCTTATCTTCTTTTACAGCTCCTCAATCACCTGTTGGTCCTATAAAGTCATTGTCAGATTGCTTATTTTTGTATATTAATAAAGAGTTCCTTTAATATTTTTTTAGATGTTTTATGATTTTATATTTCATTTTCTGGACTTACATTCTTTCTACTTTCCACACTTTCAAAAAAATTTAAATTTCTGAAATTTTCCTTTATACTAGCAACAATGTCATAAAACAGCTTTTGAAACCTGGTTTGCCTTTTTTGTGGATTTTTTTAAAAATTGGTGTCTTCTGTTGTTTGTATGAACACATTATTTATATAATTTCACTTTCTTATGACAAAAGGCATTCTTTAGTGTCATAGCTAATCTTATTACAAATATACTCGTGGTGTATATATAGTTGTGCCAACAGCCCTTAACATCAATATCAGTGTATTTGAATTTAAGTTTTATATTGTGTCTGCTGGAACTACAGAGTGTTATTTCTGCATTTTCTCCAAATCTTTAGAGGCATAAAATTAATATCTGAGATATGATGCTAGAACTGTTGATTTAGAGATACAATACAATTTTATAGTAATTATTGCAATACTACCAACAGCTAGATTTATTTTATAGGAAATGTGCTTCTAAGTTTTTATATTTCAACATGTGACAAGTGAATGTTCTTCATTTTAGGGTGTCATTTTAGTCCAATGAAATAAAATCAAGCATATGATTTAAATGGTTTGAAGACCTGTTTCTGTCCTGTACTCTGTTCCTTGTCCTGTAAGAAAGATTAGTACTAACATAAGGAAGTCAACACAGGACAAAGAAAAACTAAATATTCTGATGCAATATGGCAAACCTCAGTGTATTCCAGTATTCCTAGGACTTCAAGGAGCAAACCATGTTTCTTATGTTGAGTAATTATGTGTTTGAGAAATCTTTTTCCCAGTTTTGACAAAGATAGAATTGTTTTTTAGTTTTATTTTTTCTCCAAAATTATTTACTTAATTTGCTAGGAATCATGCAGATACTATATGTGACTGACTTTCTTGTGCTCTTTTGTTTCTCTCCTTGAGAAAAGCATTTTAAAGAATTCAAGATTTTGACATAAATTTTTCTACTTGCTAATCTGTCAGGTGTTATTAATGAAATCTCTGGTAACAGGGAATAGAGAGGACTTTGCCACTGCCTTACTGATGAATATCTTCAAATGTTCTGCTTAATTTCCTATTCATTATTTAAAGTAATCATATTTACATAATGGAGCTGTTGTTCCACTGATGCTCAGACTGTTTTTCGATACCATCACAGCCACCTCACCCAGCCATTCTCCAACAGCCATTACTGAATGCAGGTACTTTTCCAATTACATTATTGGAGACTTTCCATAGACCAAGTCTGGAACATCTGGATAGTCTCCCACCTCCTGGAGATGGATAAAACCCCACTTTTTGATATTGAAATCATCGTTCAATTTCAGAGAAATCTGTGATGATTTAAGTGTCAAGCATTGCCCAGGGGGATGAAGCCAGTGCACAAAGATGTGTGCAAACCTTTCTATTACTATGAACTAGGACAAAGGCAATTATTCACGTTGCATTTTAGTAGCATAACTCAGAAAAATAGCGGAATTTGTTTGATAAGAACATAGTTCACTGGAATTTAAATGGGCATCTATTTTCAATCTGCAGAACTAAATCCAATTTGAGATGTGGAAAATTTATCTGTGCACCCAAATCTAGGACGTGAACATGTAGCTAGATGCTTAAGCTCCAGAGTGCTGTCTACTTACTGCAGAACTCTCTTCCATCTTTACTCTCCCCTGCTTCCCTGCATACAATGTACTGAAAGCCAGGGTGGCTTTGAAGAACAAAAGGCTGAATCATTCGAATGGCAGGCATAGGGCAATTAAAAAAGGAAGGTGCCAGTGCCATTTGTTCTCAGGGTCCCAGGGTCTTTGTTCCCAAGGCCAGTGTTAACAGGGCTATTACTACAGGCTAAATGAGGATTTATCTGCTTCCAGAGTGTCTACTGTGGTAGCTTCACAGTGCAAAATATGATCTGCTTTGTATATCCAAATCATTGATACTTACTTGCTGAGGCATATTCCTTCCTTTTCTCTTTCTTGCTCTCTGCATTTCTCCATGGAATTTCAGTTTCCTGCCTGCCTATTCTTGCATTTATTATCAGCTTCTGCCTTTTTTATAGGAGGTCCCTTCTATTCAAATAAGAGAATACCAATTTTTTTATTAGTTGAAATTTTGAGTGGAATTTTCTCTGGGAGGAGGAGAGATATGCTGCTTTATTCTAGCTCTCTTTCCATCCATTATAAAAAAGAGGAGGATATTTTTAGTTGTCTTACCTAAATATCTTGGACAATTTAAAAAGAAAATGGATTTTAACTTGAGGTCAGATGATAATGAATCTAAAACCTGACTATTGATGATCCACTTTGGACATATTTTAGGTCCCTCCCACATTATTTCCAATCTGCCTAACCTACCTGGGTTACTTCAGTCTTGAAGAGAAAGATATATAGTGGTGCTTAAACAGTCAATGCAGCAACATTATTATTTAAAGTGTACCATAAATTTCTAAAAAAAATATTTAAAGCATCTGTATCTGTCATTATTTTATCATAACTATGTCATTACAGTTATGGACCCTAAAGACATTTAGTTCAGTTAGAAGAAGAGGAAAATGAGAAATTTGTGGATAACCAGAAATGAAGTATTTCTATTTGCACGAACAATAAACATTCCTAATCATGACTCAGAGTTCAGGTTGTTGGCATGTCTGTAATGGGGCTCTATGCAAGTTGTTTGATCCAAACTCTGAACTGAAGTGTAACTCAAACTTATTTTTCTGGGCTTTAGAATCTGAGTTCTGTGAGTTCTATATTTTCTGCTTTTTCCAAATTATCAACCCTCCTACTACTGCTCCTTATCAGGAGGACTGTTTTCTTCCATATGCAGGAAGATACAGTGAGGGTTTAGTCAGGAAAACCTGAACTGACTAACAAAGCGGATGTTAGTTTTAAAATTTGGTACTTCTCTTGGACTTCTCACCAAACTTTTGATGAAGATCCTTGGTGCCATTACAACATTTTACTGCAATATTCCTTTTCTTTTGTCCTTATGCCCTTTTGGATTGACCTTTCCTCCAGACTGACAAGAAATGATCACATTCCAATGTCTCCTTAAGGCATTCTTTCTTGTGTTGTTCCATTGGAAGCTTGGAAAAATCTCTTCCATACCGTAGCATTTCTCTTTCACTTCTGTCAGCTTAGTAAGATGTTGTAAGTGATAGAAGAGATTTTGGGGTAGGCCTAATGGTAGTGGGTATGTTTAAAATAGAGCAGAGGTTTATAACCTGCCTTGAAAGTTTGTCTTTTTATTTATAGTTTCATCAATCAGTGAGATAATGAGGAAATCCTCTTTGGAAAAATTTGTATTTAACTTATTGTCTTATAAGGCCTAACAAAGCCTTCTATTGATATTAATTTCAGTACAATATTCTCTGATAACACTGCAAATTTTATATAGGCTTTTGGATCGTCCTGACCAAGAACCATGCAAGCATATTTTCTCCAGTCTTAGTTGGAAATTGTGAACGTAGGCTTGGAGGTGACTTGCAGTTTGTGGGGTGACAAATGAAGAGAGCTGAGTGTGAACGCTTCCCAGAATAAGCTGATAAACAGGAGATAAAGGCTGTTTAAGGTCTTTATAGAAGGTCTTGAGGGAAATGAATTGATCCTTCAAACTTTCTGTGTCTTTTAGACACAGGAGAAAAGCAGAAGACCTGGAGCACAAAAGAGCAGCTCTACAGATAATTCTGAGCTATACAATTACCAGGAATGCTGGAAGGTCTGGGCCAGTGCATTAACCAATACGTTTTCAGAGTGCTGTTTTTTGGTCATAAAGGGAAGTCATACATAATCAGTCATAAAATAATATGACTGTAATCAGTCTTTCATGTAATGAATTGAGAGTAAGATCTGATAGATTTTTGCAAAGATTGACACCTTAGATATTATGTTTGCACTAAGCATTTCTTAAATAGAGAAGATATTTATTGCTACTGAAATCTTGGGAATATATCAACTTCTGTAAATGGTATTTTTCCAAATATAGTGTTTTTTAATTCACATTTTTAGTAAATCATATGATAGGAGTTTTGATTCAATACTATAGAATGTGCCTGTAGTTTTGCCAAAAATGTCACAAGTAATTTTTCTTTAAAATACTGAATATTTATTATGTGTTGGAAGCAAAACTTTTCCCCTTCTTTCATGTACAGTTAAAGTAGTAAGTCTCTACAGAAGACTAATTTAGAACTTTGGAGGCCCGTACCCACCTTTCAGAATATAGTTTTTCTGAAACTTTTAGTTTGATATCTGATTATGCCGTGGCATCTCACAGACATGATTTTTGTCTTTATAGTGTGTGTAACTAACTTTTAATACTCATTAGATTTTTAATGGTAACTCTTTCAGGGTTTTCTGTTTTAAACTTTTAAGGTCTGTTAACTGATCATATCTGAATATTTGTTTCATTTTGGTGGTGTTGGTGGATTTACTATCTCTGAGAAGCAAATGTGACATAAAGTTATTATATACTAGCATAATACATTTACTAATATTACTGTCTATTGATATTTTCCATGATTGTTGGATTAAATTTGAAAAATAAAGCTCTTTCCAAGCAGAATAAGACCTAAACAGCTGTGACTGTGTTAAGTGTTTCTAAAAACGGTCACAGTGCGTAGTGCACTTTTATTTTTTTTTATGTTTAAAATTGTGTTAGGCCTATAAAACCCAGTATGTCAAATTTGTCATTAAATAATTTGGAACTTAAGGGGCTGTGTGGCTCGGGGTTATGTGTTCTAGAAATGAGAATTTTATTAACATTGGAAGATTGCCACACTGCTTTAGAAAGCTGTATTATCTTTCTCAATTTGAAATTACTTAAATATATTTTGCTAGCATTCCACTTCAAATTATTCAGAACGGCATGCAACCACTGTGAGTGTGGGCACAAGCAGAAGAGTATCTGGCTTCAAAGATTACGGTCTTGGATGTCTGTGCATTTCTTTGGTGCTCTGGGACTTGTGCAAACATTGATTAGCATGAAGATAACATTGCAAAGAGGTGAAGTTCACTTAACGTTTTTCCAGGTTTTTTAATGTATAAATGCTTATACAGGATTATTAAAAATAGTGAGTGCACCCTGTGGTATTTTATCTATCTGTGTGTCACATAAGATAGCAGAAGCTCAGAGAGCTAAAAATTAATTTAACCAAGTAACTTTTATTATAATTGCTACAGGCATGCCTATAATAGGCAGCATACAAAGCTTGAATCAATATCTACTATAAACTGATACAAAACCAGATAAGACATGCATCTTATTTACATGGAATTGGCAATGCCATGACATTACTAAGTGCATGGCAATGAAGAAGTCAAAGCATACGTCTCTTATTTAGATTTATTAGAGACTTTTTAGCAAATACCAATGGAATTCCTGATCTAGAAGAGCCTTTTTATGCACACAAAATATTTAAATATTTTTCTGACTTACCTCTATTGAGAGGTTATCTTTAGGAGGATTTCTGCAGTTTTATGCAAAGACATGTATGTACAATGCCAATTGCATGGTCTCCTGCTTAGGAGTCTGTTCAGCTATGCTCTTCTTCTGACTTTCCTGCTCTGGTCTCATCCTAAACTAGGACAGGGATATGGCTGAGTGTGCACCTTGGCTGGAAGTTTTGTGAAGATCTTGAATCCTGTAGGACTGGTATGGTCTAATTTGCTACATTTTATATCAGCTTGATTTTAAAATATATTCTTAAGGGTAGGTATAAACTACATTTTTATTTAAGCATGGTTCAAAATTACTTCAAGTTAAAGTGGTTTACTGTTCCAGCAAGATACAGGCAAATAATTCTGACAGAGTAAACAAAAGATAGTTCTAAACCTAAGTTGCAACCTTCTCCTGGTACAGCTCAAGTGTCGTTTGCTCTCATCCACAATGGCTAGTTAAACATTGTAATACTCATTTTCTCCTGAAGACACCTCTTGTAACACGTTTTAATATATGGATATTTGGCCTGCAGTATCAGTCAGAAAGCTGCTGGCAGTTATTTCATTTCTCATGTGCACTAACCCAGCAGAAGCAATTCAGTGAATCACAGAAGTAGCTTCAGGGAACCCATAGGCCATAGAACTAATTTCCGCCTGTGAATAAATAAAAGATGTGAAAGTACAATTCCTACTTTCTCAGTGGAATCAGAATGACAAGGTCAATAGACAGAGATAAGTGAACTATACACATTTAAAATATTGTACTTGTATACCACATAGAGTATAAATATACACATCCTTCCCACCCTAACAATATAAATGAGAATTATCTTATTTACAAAACAGCAATTCACAGGAAATCAACCCTATTTTCTTTTCTTTTAGCATGCAAATAGTTTTTGTGATTCAAACGAACTAAGTTTGGAAATATTCTGGTAAAGACCATAGAGATTACCTTTAGTTTTCTGATTCAGCCTGAGAAATATCAGGATTTTTGGTAAAGTTGCCAGTATGGGAGTAAGAAATGAATTATTCTACCAATATTCCCATTTTTACTATGTTTCAGTGGTTGCTGATATGCCAAAAAAAGTTGAGAAGTTTAGAAAAAAAATGAAGCAAAAAAAAAAGCCTCAGTTTTGAGGAGTTCTGAATCCAGGGACTGTCTGAGTGATGAGACTTAGATGGCATATGTAGTAATATTTTCTTTGTGGGCCATTTTCCAGGTATATGAGATTAGAATATCTTTGTTTTATGCTAACCTAAGAATTATAATATTTCTAGGATGTAGTTTGTAACAGTACATCTAATATAACACAGCTGGAGCCACAAGATTTGAAGTTGGGCTGGACTTTGTATTGGTTTATCAATTTATTTCTATTCCTACATCAATCATTCTACTCCTAGCTGAGAGAACAATTCTTTCGTCTTCTTCACTGCTCCCAAACAAAGAGAAAACCTTTCTGTGCAGCAAAAAGAACACACAAAAGACACCCAGAAAATCATCTCATACAAGCCCTGCGTATTTACTGGTAGTGATTTCTGTTGCTAATTTATCTAGGAAATGAACAGACACAACCTACAGTTTCCTCCCTTGCTCACCTAACTTGCCATTTGTGTAGACACTGTAACCTGTGCAAAGTCAGACAGCAATGAATTCAAGGAATTAGACTGTAATAAATTACAACCCCTACACTTGACCTATATTGCCTTAGTGCTTGATAAAGTAATTTAATTGTATTTCTCTGATGAAATCTTGTGGCAGGACAACTGATTAGCATTGACCATTTTGGAAATCAATCTTTAGAGGTAATGAGACACCTTCTGATTGAACTGAAATTAAAATCTATGCCATTTCACTGCCTATCATATAGTTCTCTCAGTGTTCAGACATACATATGTTACACACTTTGTCTCATAATCAATTGACTTCATTATTTTCCTCCTGCTTCACTGGATGAAAATTCTCTGTAGCTTAGTAAGAGAGGAGCTGTTGCTTGTATACTGTCTATCTGATTTGTTGCAGAAATGGGGATTTGCCATGGCTGAAGAAGAAATCCTGGAACAGAAAGGAATCCTTCACAGTTGAAGAAAATGAATACATGAAAAAAATTAATTGTAACTGTCTCTGAATTTTTACAATGGCAAGTGAGCCAATTAATCCATATGAATTTTCTTTTTCTAGAACACATCAATTTTGTTTTGAAAACATTTAATCTTGTACTCTTAACTAGAGCTAAATCCAAGAAATTTCTACCTTGAAAGTATATAATACTATGTAAGTTCAGTACTGTGAGAAAAACAGATATAAGCATACTAGAATAGGCATTTGGTGTAATGGAGGCTTTCACCTTACATTTTCTCATTTCCCTATTTGTTAATTGGACAGTATAATCCTCTTTTCTCACAGGACTCTGCAACAATACATTAATTAAGGTTTGGAAAGTATTCAGATTCTAGAGTACTGAGACCCTGACTGAAGAGCCCCTGAGAAAATGAGTGATTGGGCCCACAAGGAGGTTTTGAATACTGTCCAATAAATAAGGCCCATAGATACATATTCAAAAGCACAGAGAAAGTATTGAAAAGCTGCACATCAAGCAACCATTGTCTCCCTCTCCTTCCGAGCAAAATTACAGTAGGTGATTTCAATCCACATATGACAGAGTGGATTTGTAACTTCCAAACTAGGATCTGTATGGATGAGTTTATGTGGCAGTGTAAATTACTGGTTTAAAGATTTTTTTTGAAAACAAGCAAACAAAGAAGCAGAAACTTTGAACTTTTAGAGCTAGAAAGGCAGAAACCAACTGAAATGGTTTCAGTAATAAACTTTGAATGAAAAAAAACAAAAATGCAAAGCAAACATACTCAAAATGAATTTCTATGGTTCCTGGATTTGTGTGGTTATATGATAGTTACTTTCTGCCTTTTTTTTCCCCCTTGCTTTGTTTTTGTTTTGTTTTGATTATTTTGTTTTGTTTTCTTTTGTATCTTTGTGGAAGACCATCAAATATAAAAAAGAAAATGGATTCTTTTGGCTTCCCACAAATGAAGCTGTTAGACAGTTAGTTAAGTTTAAATGTGAGTGATTTGGAAGGCTTAATCAGAACCACATGCATGTTTAAAGTTAAAGATTTTTTTTGTGGTTTAGTATTGCCCTGTAGATGACATCCAGGAAAACCCATATGCTCAGACAAAGAATGATTTAAACTAATAAGGTATTCTGCAAAGTGGTGTGAGTTTCTGTCTATGGCTTTTATGAAGGAGAAGAGCCTGTTACTCTGGTTGTGAGAGCTGCACTGCACAGGTGGACTAAAGAAGTTCCCAAACAGGATTAGTTTGCTTGTGCAATGCCTTAAATTTCCTTTTAGTTTCAATTGCAGCCCAGGGAAAAATCACTTGGATTTCACACACATGCAGGATTCCTTTACATCTCTGTATATTTATCTAAAGCAATAGACACAAATATACAAAACATTGAGGTAATTAATTTATTGATTAAGTTAATATGTGATCTGGAAGTAATCAGGTGCATGTGTGAGCTGATATTACTATTTTTCAGCATATTAACAGTGTTATATTTTAAAAATACTGGACTTGATTCTTTTATCATTGATTTTGATAGAATAACTTCCAAATATCAAGATTACAAAGCATCAGATAGGATACATCAGATGCAGTTATGGTGTATGTTGTGCAACTGTACCTAATACAGTCCTTGATTGACTACTATGGGGAGTGATAGGAGCTCTATTATTATTGACCATTTACAATTATTTGAGACATTATAGAATATTGGTTTTGTGAGGAAGAAAATTCCCTAATAGTAGTCATTTGAGTAATTGAGTACATATAACCTAGTTTGAGTAAGTCATACGTGAAATCAAGGCTTGTAAGATTGTCATGAACCTTATTTTGTTATTTGCCTACGGTATACACTAGGTAGAAAAGACACACAGAACATTGTTGTAATTGAAAGAGAAAATTATTAGTGCTTTGTTCAAATGTTCCTTAACTCTTAGGAGGGAATGGTGGTGTCAGTACTTTTACTGGAATTACAGGATGGATTTTCAATGCAGCATAGCTAAAAATGAAAGCGTATATGCATTGTAGATAGAGATATATCCAAAGTCCTGCAGAGCTTCCCCAAGATGATGGGATCAAAAAAAAGAAGGGGGTGTCCTCTGCCCTTAAGCATAAATGGAGTGAAGATGTCAGCTTACATTCTGCCTTTGCTATAACTCCAGATACAGAAAAACAGCACTGTGGCTAGGCTTTCAGTCTCTCTTTTTATAAAAGTGTCAACTTTTGTTTCAAATGCACCAGTTCTTATTTTTGCTTTCCCATTCACCCGTGGTGGTTCACCAGTCAGTTTAAGAAAAAACAGTTTTAAGAATTCATGCCTTGGTGATATGAACACCTGAGCTCCCTTGTGTGTTTCAATGCAGGAGCTAACGAGTGAGGACGGGTGATTTGTAGTGTAGATAATACACAGTTGGGTACCCCAGATGTGTGTCTATTCCTTTGTCAATGATGTTAACAAAAGGCAGGCATGCTGAGTAGTCAACCGGTGAGACAAAATATTTGTTGAATGGAGAGGTTTATTGGAAATAAATTCCTATTTTTGCTCTTCTAATGTATTAGCAAAAGGAACAGATAAATAAAAATCATTGATAAATGGCACATTTTCTATGAAATTCAAAAATTAATTTTTTGTAATTGAAAACGAAAGGCCTAATTTTTCTTTCATTCGTGTTATGTTAACTTTCTCTTGAAATGTCTGTGGACCTAAATTCGTCATGGTTTTATTTGTCTTTTTAATGAGAATTAAGCTCCAAATTGTGGAGATTAGTGGATTTATATGGGGAGAATGGAAAAAGATTTTTATCAGTATCTGGAGAGTTTATTGACAGGTCATATTTTGATGTGAGGATAATTTCTCAATTATAGCACAAGGAAAGAATTAATATGTTTGACTTGTAAATCAGAGGTAGAAAGTATTAAAGATGTTAAAGATTTAATTTCAAATTACTTTTACTCCATCTGTCCTTCCTTTTGAAGTTTATGAAATCATGTATAACACAAAGGCAATGTTCCATCAATGGCCACAGAGGAGAGAACAAAGGAAAATTAAGGAATTACTGTAAGAAGAGCAAAACCCCATGAATGCCACATACACAGACATGTAGTGTACTACACATGTATAGTTCAAAAGCAGTGATGCTGAAAGAGCAATTCAAAAGATAAAAAACTCATCCCTGTTCCAAATCTTGATATTCAGAAGAGAAATTTATAAAACGTGTTTTCAGATTGAATACTTTGTTGGCATTTTTTCCAGCTCTTTATCATTCAGGCAGCATTTGTTTCCTTGTGTTTCTAATAAAATGAATGTCCATGGAAACCAGAAACATCACTGTGTCAGACTAAAAATTGTTGAATAAAAGAGTGTGTGCCTTTCATAAGATAAGAACCAGGAGTGAATCAGCTAACAGCAGGTGAGACTTAAACTGCCATAAATTAACCTCCTAAGATTTTCCTTATTTTTAATATTTAGGATAATATTTTTCTTCTAGTTTTCAATAGAATATTTGTTTAACACAGAACATGATGCATTACTCATCCTGCATTTCCAGTCATACACTAATTATAATTACCATGTGATTAGAGTGCATGGCTTGTTAGGCTTTTGTGAAGATAGAGGAAAGAAAACAAACTGTTGTAACAAGCAATTTAGGAGTCTAATAGGACTAGCTCTCTAGGTAGGAATAATTTTCTACTCAATACACAGTTGAGACACTTATGCAAAGAAGGGATAGTGGAAAAAAAAGGAGTCTGAAAATTCCTGAGGAAATTTTAGCACATCTATCACCACTATTTCATTCATGCTGTTTCTTTGTGGTTCAGGAAAAGTGCACTTTAGGAAACTGAAAAGGAAAGGCTTTATTACCAATGTTCTGCAAGCCAGACTCATCATTGCTTTGCTGGGCTAACTACCTTTTGCAGTAGTTACAAAACAATGATAAATCATATAGGAAAACATTTCCAGTATATGCATATGCCTTTAAGAGATGAATGCACTGTCCATGGATGGATATGGCTATGCTAGTGAATTCCTAATGACGAGTTGTTTAAACCATATTTAAAGTGGCTTCAGACTGAAGATGGGTGAAGTGAGTAAGACAAAGAGGCATCGGAAATAGAATGAAATAACTTGAATAGAAACATAGTAATTCCACTAGAGAACGGTTACTGGTAGCACCAGATTATTTTATTTAGGGAAACTACCATTTTACATTTTCTGCAAGATCCCTGTGCTTTGCACATTGCGTATGGAGTCCTATCAGATATACACAAATATCCACCCATGAAATCAGTTCCCTAATGTGGAAAATGTTAAAAACTAGTTCCTGTACTCTACTGACAGCCCTCAGATGTTTTAAAGCTGTATCTTTAGGGAGGGGGACTAACCACAGATCCTGATTCCCATTGAATCTGAAAGACAGGATTCTTGACAGCACCCCTGGCACCACGTTGGGCATGGAATCTTCAGCTCAGCTGTGACTTGGAGGCAAGCACATCAATTACTAGGTCACCAGCACCACCTCCTGTACTGTCTGGTTTTGCTTTGAAGAGGTCTCCTCTCCAATGCCTGGTATTGCTCACCTTATGAAATCTGACAGGATCACAGCCTAAGGTAGTGCAGCTACAGGCCTGTTTTGCATTACTAAAATGGTGCAGTGGACATAAAGTTTCCAGCCCCAGTGGGAGATTTTCAAATGTAATTTGAACTCAGCTCTCATGGAAAATCAAGAAGACTGATCAGAGTCAATTTTATATTTTAACTTACATAATGCCAATGAGTGCTATTTCTGTGACTAGGCATGGTCTTCAAATACCATTAGAGAGTTTTCTTTCAAAAAACTTCACCTACATCAATGTTGTCCCATTAGAGCAAACAGGCAAATCTCTTGAATTGATGTGTGGTTATGATTTTGCTGGATTAACTGCATTCCTTGCAGTTCTTTTGATTCAAATTTCTCTTGAGATAGCATTGAATCTCGAAGCTGATTGTCTAAGACAATAAAACTTCCCAAATTAATCTTCTGTGTCATAGCATTGTTGTGCAAACAATTTTGTTACAGTGTTCATGTCTCATCAGAGAGTACAGTCCTTTAAACAAAAATATTATATTGTCCAGAAGAATGTAAAGTAATGCATGTGGATTATTTTAAGCCATTTAATCAAAGACAAGGTCAGGAAGAAATATTTTAAAATATTAAATTCCACTTGCACTGATGGCTCAGTATCAGCGTAGGTATTTCAACAGTCAGTTCAGAACCCTGCTAATGATTGCAATACCTCTTTTGGAGTGCTAAGCTTTGATTTTGAAAGATGCAAGGCCTAAAAGATTAAATTCATAAGGTATATTGATATTTCTCCTTTACTGGTTAGTAAACTCAAAAAGCTCTGAATTGCTGGTCACGGCAGTACAGAGAATTTAATCAGAAGTCTGTGAAATACAAAAAATTAGGTCAAACAGTCCATTTATGCCACAGCTGCATGTTTAAGATGTATAAATGCACATATGGTAGATGTACATTTGCAAAAACGGATGTGTTTAAAAAAGAAGAAAATGTAACTTTGAACACTTTGCTCTCAGTATCTGTAGTTCCACTCTGTTCTCATTGATGCTGAAGATGCTCTGCTGCTCAGTCAAGCCAGAGGTTGTGAGGCATGCCTTCATTTTGGATTTCTAGGAGTAGCACTTCACTGTGACAAGTCTACTGTATAGAATAATATATTTTTATCAATTTTCTGAACACTGTTAGTGGGTTTACATTAAAAATTACTTATTCAGTACAAGCACTGACAAGTGACAGCTCTAGGTAAATACTGAGGGAAGGGGGAATGTTACCTGCCTTAGTTGTTGTACTATTGAAGTAAATAAGAGGCAGAGCACCTCTAAAAATGGTCCTTTTGTATTGCATTTTTTTTTCTATGATTATAGAGAATTAGAGAACTGCCATGCAATTTCACCTTTGCTATAATTTTAGGTTCTTTATTCTCTAGCCTGCATTTAGATAATTTTTTTTATGCTCCGTTTGACATTCTGTTTCCCCACTTCACCTGTCAGATCTAGACAATCGTCTATTTACTGCAAATATTCACTAATATGAACCATGATTTTCTAGGTGCTATCATGGTTTCTGCAGGTTGAAAAAACGGTAGTGAGAGACATTATCACCACACGTTATACTAAATTTCATCTTTATTTTGCCATTCTAGACACTCACATATTTTTGCAAAGAAATAGAATTAATTTTCTAGATCTCTTGTCAATAAGGTTACTATTACACTAAGAGCACAGCAGAATACCCAAACCAGACACTCTGCAGTGATTGATTTCTCCTCTGCTTTCTAGTTAGCTCCTTTTTGAAATTTTTTTCCTTTTTCTTTTTTTTCCTGGTACCATTCTCTGTAGGTGCATATCACATTAAAATATGGGTTGTCTCCATACCTCCATATCTTAGCTCCTGAGTACATTTTTCTGTTCATTAGAGAGTGATCACATCCGTCCATTTCTGACTGCCCACAGCTTAGAGTCCAAAATGTGCATATTTTTATACTCTTAAATATTTGTGAGATATTGATCTCTATGAAATATCTGTCTGATGTCTGTCTGTGTCCAAAGAACTAAGCAGATTTAATTCTCAGAAAACTTCAGTAACTTTGGTCAAGCTAGCACCAACCTAATTTAGCTAACACTTTGCATATTAAATACTCAAAATTTTCCATCTATATTTTCAGGAATGAGTCTAGAATGCCATTTTGCATCCTATCATGTTGCAATACCTTCGTAAACCCTGCTATGAAGTGCTTTTTTTTCTCTTCATCTTCCTGGCCTCTCCTCCTCATTGACCTTTCACTGGAGTTTTCCACATACTTCTTCGAATGTGGACCACAAAACTAAGCATAAAGGTGGTCTGGTTTGCTAAATTGTGTCAGGGGTAAAACTTCCCCTGATTCTACTTGGTGTTCTTCAGGTTATGCTTGTAAGTGCTGCACGAGCTTTCTTTGCTGCTGATTGCTGACAGTTCTGCTGCTGTAATTATCCACAGTGACCCACATGTCACTGCTTTCTCAGCATCTGACACTGTCCTGCATGACTTCCTTGTCTCTAAGCTGGGGAGACAGGGGTTGGATAGACTGACCAGCCAGTGGATATGGAGTTGGCTGCTGGGGGGCTGTACTCAAGGACCAAACTCACACATCCTGGGGCTGTCAGCACAGGGTCCAAGTGGAGACCAGTGACCAGCACTGTCCTCTGTGGTTATTGCTGGGACCAGCGCTGTTTGACATCCATGTCAGTGTCAAAGTGGGAAAAACTGCACAGGGATGTACAAAGGCATGTAGGGACAGGGCAAGGGGGAATGGCTTTAAACCCAAACAAAGTAGGTTTACATCAGCTATTAGAAGAAATTCTTTACTGTGAGGGTGGTGAGGTCATCCCTGCAGGAGTTCAAGACCAGTTTGAATGTAGCCCTGAGTAACCTGGGGTAGGGAAAGATGTTTGTGCTCATGGATGGGGGTTGGAACTAAATGCTTTTTAGGGTCCCTAAAATATAATAAAGCCATGTGCACTGTTAACTATTGTGTGTTTATGGAACTTGAATAATTATAATATTGTGTGACACAGTAAAGATAATAGCTTTAAAAGACTATATTCTTGGGGCAAATACAAAATTTCTGTGTGAATAAGTAGCTGGAAAATAAAGATGCTAATTTTGGTAGTTTCACCAAGTTATAATGAAAAAAGTGAGGAATATGGTTAATATAAAATTAGCGAATAGAAAATTCATTACATGCATTATATTTAATGTCTACATGCATGATATATGGTAAAAAAACTTCTCCTATGTGACAACAGGGGTTATTCCAATTATTAATAATTCTCCAACTGAACTACATGAATTTTAGATTTGATTGATACACAGACAATAGTCTCACCCAAGTGGTCCATAGTGCTCTTAATGCAAGAAACACAGAGTCAATATTATGTCTTATTATCTGTACTGGATCATTCACTAGTTAATCTCTGTCAGTGTACTTTACTTTTGCCATTCCTTCTTCCAAGTTAAGTTGTTGAGACTACTTCATCTTCCTTTGTTCAGAATGTTAAAAGCTCAGGGTGGTGGGGAGGTTGGGGGGTGAGGGGGCTGGGTGGTATTGCCCTGCAGTTTTCTTCACATTGTTTTAAGATCTTTTTTCTCCCTTTTTGTTTTTCATCTAACTATTTTTATCCTTTGCTACTGCTACAAGTCTTCAATACGCACTTTAAATCTCTTTTCCTTCTACAGAGCTCCTTTTGTTATGATATATATAATGGGTCAAAATGATCTTGGGCACAGAGCCACAGTATTAAACTAGGAATTAATATAGACCAGTACTCTTAGACTGAAAAAATGCTTACAGTCATTTGAACACCNTTGCAAATGAAAGAGACAGGATTGCTGTTTAAGGGAGTTTCAACCGAGCACAGAAACAGACTGAATGCAATCAATCAAAAAAGATTTATTCAAGAGTCATAAATTAGGCTCTACCTTAGATTCCTTCTGTCTCCCTTTCTTATATATCATCTCTTGTCCTGACATTGAGTCTGAAGTATTTCCTCCAGCCAGTAAAGAAAGATTTTCCAAACTCAAGAGTCCAATTAGGAAAAATGTTCCCCTGCCTTTCAGCATTGCTTTATCTGAACCAGTTCCCTCCAGAGCACCATCTACAATGGAGGCATTTATAACCGAAAGTATCTCAGTAGGAAGGGGTACTCACTTATTGTATGAAAAATTGAAAACTACAGACTGAAAACAGGCACAGCTTGAGTGCTGCAGTATACCTGCTTTGTGTCTGTTTTATGACTGAGGCCGTATTCAGCAATTGTGAAGGAAAGACATGGTAAAGATGGTCTGAAAAGTTTGATAAAAAGTAAGAAAAGTGCTTCCAGACCAGCTGCTATGAGAAGGGTTCACAGTTACAAGTGCTCATTCCAATTTTCAGCAAGGAATTATTTCAGCAGCTTTTGTTTTAAGAATTCCCTTGGCTTTTGAAACTGCCTCCTTCACTGGCACTTCCAGTTCCTGCAACAGCCCCTGTCCTGTGAGTTAGCTGGCATCTCCTCATCTGTAAGGGAAAGATTTAAAAAATAACAAACTGGAGCCTCTTTCCCTCCATTGTCAAGGTTTTGTAAACAATCACAAGAGGTAGAAACATTCTCAATTGCTAGTTCATCATGCCATGGTGAATGGGTCTCTTAGCCGTGCTGGCACAAAGGTCTGTGCACCCACGGTCAGCTTTCAGTGAACTGATTTGGCTCTGAAACACTCTTCTCTCTCTCCCTCTTCTCTTTCCCCCCAAGTATACTTTAAGCCAGAGCAATTGCCCAGATTTGCTCTCAGCAGAGGTATAAAAGTGGTTTTGCTGTAAGAACTGAAAGGCTAATCTGGTGCACAGAGAGGAGTGGGTAAAATCAGAGGACCCTCTATTGAAATAGCCTGAAGAACTGGTGCTTTATAAATGCCAGCAGGGGCTGGAAACACAGACCCCATGTATTTTAATTACATTACATTTAATTTAAGTGTATTTTGGATGTTAGTGGATGCTGGAGAGATATCACTGCATAACTCTGTTTTCAGAGACAGGTTTCTATGCTATAGTTACTCCTGAATGCCTTATACATCCTTCTTTAAACATGCTATTTCTGTCTAATTATCAATTAAGACAGCCAGGCAAGATCTGAATCTGTTATTTCCTTTCAGTTTGTCTGTGCTATTGGTATTCTCCAGCTTTTCCATCACTGTGAGTTCATTTGTTTTCCTTCTGACAGCTGATGTCAAGCTGATCTGTATTTATCATCTCACCTTCAATATTTACTGGGATGTGCCACAATTAGAGCAGCTGAGATTTTGCTGTAGGCAGAACCAGAATTGTATTGTGTGTGTTCTCTGTGGGTCACTCGGCTGGCTACCCTTTACAAATACGCAGTTATTTAGATTTGTTGTTAAGCAGTTCAGTGTTCTATGTTTATACAATATGCCACTCATTTGGGATCCTGGGCTGTATTCCTGCTCCTCTGTATTGCAAGGAGTTAAAGTTCATTGGGGCAGGAGAAAGAAAGCAGGGGTGGGAGTTAGAATAGTCAAGAGGATGGAAATCTAAATCAGAAACTTAGCAATGACAAAGGTCATTAGTCATTGCTGAGTTTCACAAGAATGTGATTTTGAATTTTCTCTGAATCAGTTAGAGGTTGGTGGTTGTAGCAGCGTCTGAAAAACACGTCCCTGAGCTAAGCAGACCCCAAAGATATGAGTACAGTAGTTGGTTTACACTCTTGATCACAGAGTAGAGGAGTGTACCAGCAAACTGTGGTTCAGAGAAGAAAAAATGGCTTGTGAAAGGATAAAATGGGTAAAAATTCAAATCTGTTTTTATTTCACAGAAATTAATTACAAATTATTTCTACCGCTTCAGTGTAAGAATTTGACTATTTGGAAGACTAATTTAAATGAAACATTGTTGGCCTGTGATCTGGAGAAGGAGAACAAGACCAAAATCACATTTATATGACTTTCAAGTAGCTTTGGACAAGCATCTGAACTCAAAGTTCACCTAAAATTTTAGTGTTGGCCTTTCATTGGTTTAAAAGGACTGTCAGTGTGTTTGCAACACTGTCAGGCCCACTGACAATGTCAACCCGCTGTCCAGTTACATTGTGTCACACAGAGTTTCGTGCCATCAGATGTGATAGATGGAATTATGCCATGTCAATGCCTGATGGGACCCGGCAGAATGTGGGACAGTAACAAGAAAAATTCTCAGCATCTTTGTGAACCTAGTAAAAATCAAGATACAGATGCCTTAGGTTCTTACATGAAATATTCTGCTGAAGAAAGCAGGTGTCTTTTCATGTTTCCTTTCTTTACAATATTTTGAAGCACCTTGGCTTTGTTTGAACTGCTACACTGGTTATCTAACGATGATTTAATGAGGTGGTAGGGGGTCAGTTCACATCATGGCTGTTAATAAAGTGGCAGTCACAAAGTCTCCTGCTCAGCAGGTTAGAGAATGGAGACCACAACCTCAACTATCAAAAACTGGTTGCTGTAATAACTTCAGCCTTCTGGGTGCAATGCTCTGGATGCTCACCTTGCAGTTGCTTTTATTCATTTAGCTTGGCTAAGCACTTAGTCACATTTTCTTCCTTGATTGTTTCTCCAGACTGTTTGAAACATCTTATCGTCCTTGAAAACATAAAAAGACTCCAAATTTTGCTTCAGGCTGTTTTCAAGCAAAATTGTGTTCCCTGCATAAAATGAGTCAATTCAAGTATTTAGTCTCTGTATATACTATGCAGGAAGGACAGAAGTCAGACATGAAACCTCTTTATGAATATGGGCAACATCTTTCAAGAAGCAGGCTAAAATCTCGAACTCTGGCTGTATGAGTTAGACACCAATATTTGCTTTCTGAAATTTTATCTCCAGTTTTATCTCCTGCAAAGGGGAAATTCAGGTACAAAGCAAAATGCTTTGCAAAGCTATTGGTGGCCACATCTAGGGAGAAGATAGGAATATACAATGAAGTCAACGGTTGGATGTAACACTGCTCATTTTCATCTGTCTCCGAACATTTAGAGTTCTTTGCAGGTTTTATTCTCTTTTTCTTTTGCTTTTTAAGCAAATAATGGCAAACTAGCCATTAATAGTTGGAATAATTGTTAGAATGTTTCTCACATCACAGTGTGGCCTGTGGGGAGGGGAGAATGCATCCCCACAATTATGCACACAGGTACTTCACATCTGCAACAGAAGCAGCAAATTTAAAATGAGTGCAGGTTGAGAAAAACTGCTCAAAATTTAACTTAATTATGATAATTCACTACTTTGTTTTGTGCTTAGGTGATATGCAAAGGCTTGTTAAATGGCAAACAAACACAGGTAAACTGGAAGATGCATTGTGCCATTGTGGAACACAGCAAGTCAAGAATCATGCATTCTTCAAATACTTCACAAAGACGTGAGATAAACTAGAGTATCCAAGGTTAGTTAATTCAATTACATTCTCACTGCATATAGTCTCAATCTTAACCTCAGCATCTCATGTCATTTACTCTAGATGGGGCAGTAAAACTTCCATGGGTTCAGGTGGACTTTAACTCCAGATTTGGTCATAAGCTTAATTTTAAGGGTAAATATAATTCATCAAGTCTTCTCATGCTTTTTAACCTAAACCAAGAAATAAATCCCTGCTTTCCTTTCCCAGTGCATGTGTTTTATAGACTTCTAATTAATCATCTTCAGCATGTAACTCTTTGTACTTTTTAGCTTTTCATTTTGGTGGCTTTGCAAGTTGTCTTGTACATTTTCCACTCCAACAATCAACAAAAATTGGTTTTGTTTTCTGACTATTTCAGATTTATTGATACATGTTCAGAAAATGAGAATTTTGTTCCTCAAGAAAAAGTAAGATTTCAAGAATTGGTTCATTCATTATCAAGACAAAAACTGGATTTCTTGAGAAAATGAACCATTCCAAGGTGTTAATGCCTAGCAGTATTCTGAAAATATATTGGAGACTCAAAACAGTTACATGGTCTAATGATATACATGGGGCAAGGTTTGTCAGAACTATTACCTTGTATTAAGTCAGCTGATTTATTTATAGTAGCACTCATCACAGCATCACTTTCTGGCCCACTGCCTAACCCGTCTGTAAATTCTTTATGGATCATTGTTGTCTCCACACAGGCAAGTGCCCATCCTGGCCATTCTGGCCTGTTTATCCTTATCACACTCCAGCTGTGTGAGCTGTGTCTGTGATCCTAATGAGCCTGTAGCTCTGCAAGAGCAAGCAGACCTCTGATTCCTCCTGTTCACTCACCATTCTGTGAGTGCATTATTGTACAAACACTTCAGATGGTGGTTTCTCAGGGAAAGTGTGAGCACATTCCCCATCAGGCCCTCATTTCAGTGCATTCTTTTAGGGATACCCTTCTTTCAGCCCTGCTTCCTTGATTATGAGGTCTCTTTTGTCTACAGCACCTTGCACACTCTATGAAAACACACTCTATGTGTTTTCTTGTGTGTTTTTATTGAATTCTTCTATGAATCCTGGTCATTGTGGGCACAAACTGACAGCAAGATAAAATTGATATTCATGTATGCAGTGCATAGCTTGCACTATTGGCAAAAGTGCATGTGTTTGCATTATTAGACAAACAATTTAGAATGTTAAAGACTAATAATGATCATCTTTCAAGGCTATCTTGGATATTTTAAGAAAGCTCTGTGTTATTTTACACTGCTTGATCCAACAGTACATGAGAAACAACAATGTTTTAAAATAGGAAAATTTAATAACTTATTCCATGTGAACTTGCAGAGGAAAAAGTTACTGTATGTTTGGTATAAGTAATAAGTAAGTATTTAGCTTCATTTCATATTGCAGTCTTAGTGCAGAAAACTAGTGTTTGTCTTGTGTCTTCATTTGTGCCTCACACAGTTCACTACTCTTTAATTCATTACCTGAGAGGTGTAAGGCATTGGACAATGATACTTTAAATCTTTCGGTCATTATCTTAGATAACATGCTAACATGCATTTTCCCTACAGTTCAGTCATGGAGTGGCCTGGAATAACAATAATTTAGACTTGGCTTCAAGGTAGACATTATGCCTAGATACTCAAATAATGCTATGCAATTCATCATAGCTGAATACACATATTAGGTATAAAACAATGTCCATTCAAAGAAGTTATCTTAGTTTCATATAATATACCTGTCAACAACAGTGATGAAAGAGATAAGCCACTCCCTAGGTTATTTGTTTTTTCTGCCTTTCCTGCCATTTATTAAAATAGCCAGCTGGCATTTCCTGGATGTCCAGCCTTCAAGAGGTCTTCTGAGACAGATGATGGTTAATATCAGACACCCTGTCTTTGTCTGAAGAATATTCTATATATACCTTTTCATTATTTATTCAGTACTCTGACAATAAAAAAAGGATACTGGATAAGTTTAATTATATTGTGGGCTTTTTTGCCAGACATTTTCCTACTTGCACCATTCTGAAGCAGAATGTGTCATGAAAGGTAGTCAAGATAATTTTAAGAGAGCTGCTGAAAGTCTGAAAGAACATCAAAGTCTATTAAATATTTCCTTTCATATCTTTAATATCTTCAAATATATAACATTTGTATTGTTCTCTTGCAGCTAATGGGCATCTAACAGCTTAAATAAATCCCCAAATTACTCGGTTTTTAAACCAGGAAGCAGCAAACAAGAAAAATATTTTCCTTAGAGCAGCGTGATAGTTCCAAGGAATAGAAGCAGAAAGGTTTGCCATGGCAACTTTGGAGGGATGTTTTTTTATTTTTGAAAAGGCTTGAGAGGTATGGTGTCTTGGTGATGCACCTTAGAACAGGAAATTTGCCAACTAATTATTTTCTTTGTTCCCAAGCAATGGAATAAAAGTCCCCTTTTTCAGTGGTACGTGAATTGCAGTATTTGACAGCATTGTTTTTGGGGTTTAACGAGTAACTAAGTAGTGATAAGGCTAGACACTGAGGAGGCTAAAGGCTGAGCTGAGATCTCACAGCTGCTTAAAAAGCAGTCAGAAAGCTGACACAGTCAGACTCCTCTCGGTAGCACCAGGTGCCATAAAGGGCAACAGCTGCAGAGTGCACTTTGAGACATTTAGGTTGTCTTCTTGTGACAAAGAGGGCTACCATGGGTCATTTCTGGCTATTGTTTCTGGCTTCTAAGAAGAGAAAATGAATGATACTAAATTAATAATTACAAATTTTAATTAAATACAGTTTTACCTTCTTATATTTTACCAGATGGCTGTATTAAAAATCTGAGCTTTAGCATACTGATGACAAGTTTCTTATCCTCTCAACATTCCACACAGTAATGTCATAATATAAGGGGAAAACTTCTCATTTGTTGTCAACTGCAGCTCTACAAATGGGAAGAAATAAATGTATTAGATTAAGAGATTAATTGATTGTGATTCTGCAAAGGACAACTGTCAGCACCTAATCTAACCTCCTGACTGCAGGGCCTTTCCAAGTTATTACTTGTGTAACTAGACACATCATTTAGGAAAAAAAAAAACCTTCCAAATGCGATTTGACATTTCCAGTGAACTTGTAAGCCTGGTAATCGCAACAGTGCCTATATCTCTTCAGTCTTTGCATTTTCTCACTCATTGTTTTTTTCCAGATGTTATTAACTGTGATGTGATGTTTCGCTTTATTGTTCATTGATAAAGATATCAATCAAGATAAATCTGAGAGGTCTTACCATACATCTGTCAATAGGAAAATAATCTTTTGATAATTATTCACTGCTCACATCTGTGTAGACCTATTCACCAATCTTTTAAAATATTAGTGTTTGCTTTTAATTTTTTTTTTACTTAGTAAAGGGATTCCTTTCACATCTCAGTTTAAGAAACAGCAATCAATTTTTCCATTTATCTTTTCCCCTTTTCTTTCCCTTGGTGAGGTTTCCCCCAAATTTTTTATGTGGGAATTTCTTTTTGATCTTCTAAAAAAAGTGGGGACATTAGCTCAGGGTCAGCCATGAACTCATCTTCTCATGTCTCCCCAAACTGATGAACATTGCTAAATCTGATGTCCTTTGAACACACATCAAACCTCAGACTAATTTTTTCTGAAGCTTTTTCAATATATCTCATTATATCTAAAATAGATCATTCAAATTCTATTTCTACCAACAAAAAAGAGGTCAAATCTCCTCCTTCTCCCCCAGTATATAGGTTCAAAAACTATTCAGAAGTTTGAAGGGAACGTAAAGAAATAGAAAAATTTTCACTGGCATTATGAGAAATTAAGATACAGTTAGCTATGAACAAAATTAGTGAAGAACCAGCTAAACAAACTGCCTTCAGATAATTGTGTGAATGAGATTCTTCTGCCTTCTTTTAATTCTTATTTGACTTTCTCCTCAAACACTGCTGTTAGTTTCCATTTGAAGCATATAATCTGGTTGTCTCCAGTTCTCCTTTTTTCACTGTAATGGAAAGTCTTCTGTTTATCACTTTACCTTTTGAAGTGTGTCCAAATCATCGGTGGTGAAATTTCAAAAAATGGTCCTGAATGTACCACAATTTCATTAAGTGATGAATTTTCTCCTTAAAGATGACTTAAGTTATTTGGTGACAGAGATTTAGCTTGACTTTTCCAAGATTTTTTTTTAATAGGGTATTTTTTAACAGAGTATTTTCACCTATTCCTAATTATTTTTGCAGAAATGTTCCAATATATTCCTTCCAGAAATATGAGGAAAAAGTACAGAAAATGATCTCAACTGTACTATGTAAAGCAAATAAATTAATGCAATTAGTGGTATAATTCTGTGTGTGTATTCCTCAGTGTACAGCTCTTATTGGTTAGTAACTAACAAAATCATGCACAGCTATTTATTGTTTTATTTTTTCTTGAAGTTTGAGACCTGTAATAAAGTGATTTAGAAAACAGTGTGTGAAGGAAGAATCATGTGCTCATTCTTTATTGCCACATCATGTAATACCAGGTCGTTAATCATTAGTAGAAAGAGTAAAGGTCCCAATTTAGCGCCTGGGGGAGACATCTCCATTAATCGCTTGCCAATTGGAGGGGACACAATTGACTTTAACCTGCTGGCTATGGTCCATAAGAAAAGCTCTGACCCATTTAATCAGCCTGGAATGTGTTCCATAACCTTTCAAGTTGGATCATCGAATGTCAAGTTCTGTCGAAGGCTTTATTTAGTCAACCATGACTGGTAACCTCCTTATCTTCTCCTTTTTGTGTCAGAGGTACAATAGTTTTATCAACACATGTGCAGTTATTTTGTTTTAAAGTTCCCAGACTGTATTCTGTCCAAATGATTTAGAAAAATTTACACTGTGATGGCATCATATGTTATGCACAGGCTGAATGAAAAAGTGAAATTTATTATTGCTTTCTTTTTCCTGTCATTTAATCTAGTAATAGTGAATAGTAACCGTATTTAGAGAGCTTCAGTCCCCAGTACCTTCATCAGAGACCTGAGAAATATTAACAAAAAATCCACCTAGGTTTTGATATTCAACATATTTTTTCCTTTTTTTCTATCAACCAGAGTATATGCTATCAAGCTACCATTATTACTGTGTCATTGTTAGGAACAGATAAATTCAAACATTCTGATGATGCTGAATGATGCTGTGAATCAAGATGTCTCTCTCATCAGTTAGATTTATTTCTTCTATTTCTGCACTTCTATTTCAGCACTTGCTTCATCCACCAGTTCAGGTCACTACATTTTTTTTAATGTTTTATGAAATTATCCAGTTTTATCTGCTGTTCTGGAAGGAGTAAATCAGAGTCCCTTCTGAAGGAAGTATTCACTTTGTATTTTGGTCTATTCAGAAGTAGAAAAGCAAGTGAACCTGCAAAACAGTGGTAGTCTCAGCAATAAAACCTCTGTATTTATTTTGTCTGATGAAACAGCTATCTGACATCTACAGCTACCTCTTAAAATGGGACCAGGTTGATGAGATTAAGTTATTTAGTGTTTCTCGGTTCTGTGAACATTTTGTTGTTTACAGCTGTGTAGCAGTTTTCTTTTTCTCTTTTGCTGTTTCTCTCATTCTCTATTTTTGCTGGGAAGGAATGCTTTATGTTTTCAACCTTTTCATTTTACAAATTGGTTTTTAAAATGCCTAACTGCCTGGATGATAATAACAGGGAAATCATTTCTGTCTAACTGTAGGCGCATTTATGAACCTGGCAAAGTGAGTGCAAGGAATAAACTGTACATTTAATAAATGGCATTTCATTTAATTTTCTAAGTTAGGTTCAGTCCATCATTAGGACTAAAAAAATGTATTTCAGAAACAGTATTGCATTTCCTTTAAAAGATTCTTACTAGTTTTGAATAATAACAGCCTAAAAATGTATTAATGATAACGAGTATGCAAAATTTGCTGTACAAAAAAAAGATCTGACAAGCATGAATGGTGACAGATGATGACCAGAATTTTCAAAAATTTATGATTATCACAATGCGAAAAGTAATTATGAATAATAAAAATCTGTTTCAATAATTAGCTGTAATGAATGCTCATAGCAAGGTAAATGAACTGGAACAATTTAAGGCAATAACACATGATTTGCATTTTATACTTTGTCAGAACATTTTATCATCAGCAATAGATTCTTATATTATCACAATTTTCAACATTTAGCCATGCACATCATGTTCAAGTCTTTGGGTAAGCTGTGATCTGTACATAAACACAAAATGGTAATAAGAATTAATTATTTTACTAAGGCAAGATTTCTTACATTTAAAATGTTACTTTTATGTGAGTGTTGCTTTTGTACATATGCTAATAAATCTGTATTTTAGGACTTCTCTATATAATACAGAAACATGTACAGTGTGGGAAAGACTCTGTCTAAGGTGTCAGTGTTTATTTTGCACAAAGTAAGGCACATCTGTGATGGTCTTGTGGAATTTTCTATGTGCATTCATTCATGCTATTTATCCCAAATGCAAGAGCTCTTTGAAACAGCCAGGTTCCACTTCTCTGAAACTGTGTCTTAGCATGTGAGAATGTGAAAGTGCTCAGGGAACCCAGAGCCAGGGGACAGATTTGGAACTACTTTAAAGTTTGCAGGTCTGTCTCTTTCAAATTCTTCCCAGCAGTGAGCCATGAATTTCAGGGTGATAAAAGTTACAACTGACTGACTCTCACTGTTGGACCAGAGTAGTCACTCCTGGGTGGATTCTCATCACCACTGTTCAAGGTCACTTTTTTCATTAAGTGAACCTTTCCAAAAGGCTGTAATTCATAATTCCTTGGACATGTGTTGTATCAGATCTAGGGGCATCTCCATTATTTATTTCAGTTCAAAGTTTGCTTCACTTGTACCATCATTCTGCCAAAAGACAAAATTGGAGAGCTTGCTGAAGCCCAAGAGAAAATTTGGATATCCTTTTGCTGTTATCTATTTTAAGAAAATGATTCTGGAATTTGGTAATACTTCTTAGCCTTGACTAATTGCTGGTTTGCCAAAAATGCTGTTCACTCTTGCATAGCCAAACTATTTTTCTGAAAAGTTTATTGCTAGCTCCCTGCTATGAATCTATTTGCTGCTAGTTTTATCCTTAAGTTTCTGAGTTTGCTGTGCTTTGCTATAACACTCATGCTCTTTCATTAATTCAGTCAGCAAGTGTCATTTCTAAATAAAATTGTAACCTGACTTGTGTTGAAGTCTGTGGAAGACTGTCTGCTAGCTATGAGGAGAACTTAACAAGGACTTCCAGAAACATATGGCAAATAACTCTTCTTCTTACCCTCTGTCAGGACACAGAAGCTGTCCTGGAAACTGCTCTCAAGTTTGTTTTTGGTCTGTCTGTGTTTTCATCAAATACTCTGAAGCTGAAGGAAACATTTCTCAGCTTGCATTTTATAATAAGTCTTTGGAGTAAACACCTCAGCCAAAGACATAAGAGTAATTTAAAATTTTATTTTATTTAAAGTACAATTAGATTTTATTTAACATCAGAGAATTAATAGATAGTATCATATAAGCTTAGGGAGGGTAGTACCATTGCATTTGGTGCAACCTTTTTTTTTTCTATTATCATGTGTTAGAGGATATATTTTCATACCAAAGAAATATAGGCTGATCCTTCCCTTAGAGTACTTTTATGCGCTATTGAAAATAGTTTTCCAGGTGTACTGTCACCTGGGAAGGTTGTGCCATATGAATAAAACTTCAGTTAGACACCTGAAGAAACTAATTCAAAACATCTGGGAGTCGGAGTAATTTGCTGTGGGTTTGGGATTTTTTTATTACAGAAGTGTTTGGACAGTAGTACAAGCCCAATGGGACACATTTAATTACTTGTCACTGTTTCTTCTTAATCTGCTTCAAACAGAGTGAAGTGCAATAGTGAGGGTATCATAGTCCCCGCCCTTGTTCTGTGTGGGGGGCTTTTTTTCCCTGTTAACTCTGAACAATTTGTTTTTCTGGGTCAAATGAATTTCTAGATAGACCAAATACTTTCAAGTATGACAAAGACAGTAGGACATCAAAACATATATACCCCAGGGAATGGCTTTAAACTTCTCCTTTTGATAATACTTTTCCTGACATGTTCAATGCATCCATCACATCAAAGCTTTAAATTTTTTTTTAAAGAAACTACTTAAGTATGTTTTTCTTAGAGAATGCATGGAGGTTGTTTAAATAATAACAATAATAAAAAGAGAATTATACTTTCAGAACAGGAATTGCAATCTGCTTGAGCAGATACATCTGCTGGTTTTTTTTGATGCCCCAGGAATAGAAGTTTGTTGTGGACAATTGTAATTTAATGTGAAAGTCTACTGAATGCTAAACATTTTAAGCCAGTGGGTATAGATGTATTAGAAACATTAAACTGATCTGGGCCTGGAGTTCATTCTGGATTAAAGCATGCAAGAACCTGGAAGAAGTTTACCCAGAACTAAGCTTTGAAATGGTGCTTACATGAGTGTCCTATCTGTGTTAGGCATGACCCTAGCCACACTTCTCCCTTCTCATAGCTTTATTTTGAAGTAGAAATCCTTGCTTATGACTGAGTGGAACTTATACATATACAGTGCTCAAACTGAGAACAAGGGTTGTGGATAAAGAGATAATTACTTTGTAAAGAAGCTTATAACTTCCTCAGGATTGCCCTTTTTGTACTCTGAGTTGACATATGCCTGCTTTTGCAAACCGGTGAACAACCAATGAACCCACTGAGAGGCTACTGCACAGGTGCAGAAACTCTGTAAGGTGTTGAAGCACTTGTGAAAGAAAATGTGAGGGGAAACATTTTACATGGAATAATATTTTTTTCCCCCTGATTTTCAATGTTTAAAGAATTACCAGGCTCTTCTTCTTCGTATAGTCGTGTTTTAATGTGTTACTTACAGTGGTTCTTACTTTGTTCTCTTACACCTCTGATGCCTTTTACTGAAACTGCATGTAACTGTTAGAAAGATGAATAAAAAAAGATTTTAGTGAGGTTTGTAAAGTCCTCGTGGGAATGGACCTTTCTGTTCCCCAGGTGAGAGTCAACCCTGCCTACAAGAAGGACGGTGTTGACTGTTCAGCTTGTTCAGCTGAGTTACATGGCCATTTCCACTGGAGTGTCTGGCACCAGCCCTTGAGCTTCTCCAGGCATGACGGGAGTGCTGCCTGCTCAGAGGAGCAGCAGGACCTGTACCACAGCTCTGACCCCAGTATGGGTAGCCTCTGCCCATTCAGGGACGTGGGGCTTTCTTTGTGTGCACATTGGAACTCTCGGGTGCTGCTTCACTGAACACCCAGCAGGGCTGAAGGAGCAGGTTGTCTTGCCTCTCACGGAGGAATTGCTTGACCTTTGTGGGAAGCAGCTGCTGCTGGATCCCAGTCCCTGCCAAGTTCGGCGGTAGCTCCTAATTCAGGGCTGAGAATTGCACGCCCACGCTTTCCCATGCTCCATGCTGAGCACGGTCAGGGGCGCATTGCTCGGTAGAAAAGAGGCCAAGGCACATTGCAAATAGTGGTTTTCTCTGCAGGTTTTCCACAGTATTGATTACAAGTGACCAGTGATCGTGACGAAATTAGAAAAGCCAAGTTCAATGTTATAAATAAATTATCTCCCTTGAGTAATTTATTTTGAGAACACTTGCTACAGGGGTTACTTACTAATGTCTGCATTGAATCCATGCTGCAATATTTACAAACACTTTTTGAATATAATAGGATTTTAATAGCTTTGTCTAGATTCAGAAATGCAGGTTGTAGTCCTCTTCAGTCTAATACATGTAAGGTGGTGTCCACAGAATCATAGTGTTTTGACCCAGCATTTCTCTTTACACTATAGACTTGTGTAGCTTAGATGTACAAGAATATTGAAGCTAGACAAATTTCATATTGTTTAGAGCAGAAATGCAGCTTGAATAAACAATGGAGTTCTGCTACATTTATCTCTGTAATGTTTTGTTGCATTTACAGCCTTTTTTTTATTTGTTGTTTTAGCTTTGTGACTGGTCTGAGAAGACATACAAACTTTTTAAGATACTTTAAATGCAAACCATCAATTTAGATGCAGTCCTTAGTTCTACATGATGACTCTGTGGTTTGTGCAATCATTTGTGCTTCCATCACATCTTTTCAGTAATGTTCCATATATGGTGTTGGAAAGGTGACAGGGGATGATTGCTGCTTTGATGCACATTATGGCATCAAAGGTATGCAATTGCTCTATAAACCCTGAAATTTTAAGAATCACAGTCTCAAATCTTACCTAGCTGATAGATATTATATTTTTTATTTAATTGAAATTTTTTGGCACAAAATTTAAGGCTTTGGCTTATCAGTTTGAGTGAAGTAGCATCTATTCAAGCTGCTTGGTGTTAAGAAAGACAGGAAGGAGATGATGAGAACTGACTCAGCATCAGCAGTCTGTCTAGGACAGTATATAAAACAGCAACTTGCTGTCACTCACTTTTTAAAGTGAGAATTCTGAGTCCCTGCAGGCCAATGTGGGATTTACTACCTCCTACACAGGAAAGGAAAATCATCTGCTTCTTGCAAGATTGTGATTCATGCTGACCGTACTGGCTTTGGTGGGAACAGCTGAAAGGCAATATTTTTCCTCTGTAGCTGGCAGGAGTGCCCACCTTCCTCTTCATGGTCTGCACTACAAGTTGTATTTTTTATCTCTGTGAATTGAGATACTTTTGGATGCCTAATCATTGTTTCTGCCTGCACTAACATGACTGAAATATTTTCTGATGATCAAGAAAAAGAACTTTCAGCTCCCAGACAGCATAATATCTATTTTGTTCCCTGACTGACCTAAATCATAAATTTGCAGAGAGGTATATAAATATTTTAGCCACTAATGCCTCTTTGCTGTTCTGTTGATTGCAAATCTGTAGAAAAATAACTTGGCACTCCTTTTTAATATGAGAAATTAATTTAAATATAGAGCAGTAAGATTCATTTTACCATAGGTTATCACATGTCATCTCATTATTTGCCTTTTACAAGACACTCGGCTGTTGAAAACAGCCTGGTCCTAACTAGATTCTGCAAAACTTTCTGGTAATGGACTCGTCTTTTCAAAATGTCTGTCAGTGCTTTCTCTCTCTTCCTGCCTTAGACCTACATAAATGTTTTACAATGGATATAACTTCTCCATCCCATGCACAAAAGACGAAAATACATAGGAGGAAAAAAGGAAATACACAATATTAATGTTATACTTCATGAAGCACTGGAAATTTATTTGGCACAGAAGCACTCTCTGTGAGCTTGCAAGCTAATTCCTTATTCCTGCAGGCCTGGAGTCCCTGGGCTTTGTAAGAGCTTGGAGTCTGACTGCACACAACAGTTGTGCTTGGGACTTTGTGTTCCCTTTCTGTTTTTCATGCTACATCTATGGGAAGCCAAAGAGATCCAGAATCCCATTGGCACAACAGAACTGTATTTTCTAGTTTAACCTGTGCTTTAATCCACATAACGCCTCGTTAGTCAGGTTTTATGGGTGTAATCCAGAGCCCATTGATCTCAGTGGAAAATTGCCCACCAATTCCACTGGGCTTTTGATCACCGCCTGCACATGTAATGCTAATTTCATCTCTCTTGAGCAAACCAAGTTTGTGACCAGGCTAATTTTTCAAGGTTATACATAACCAAAAGTTAAGTGAAAAACATGTTTCCCCTGTGTACCTGAGGCAAAATCCCGCCAAATCCAGCACAAAGTGGAAAGAAAAGCAAGAAAAGCAGGATGTGAATCTTCCCCCTGCCCCACTTCTGAGTCTAGAGGACCACTGTG
This sequence comes from Toxostoma redivivum, assembly GCA_013397375.1. Taxonomy (NCBI): domain Eukaryota; kingdom Metazoa; phylum Chordata; class Aves; order Passeriformes; family Mimidae; genus Toxostoma; species Toxostoma redivivum. Next base: position 370,853 of record VXBI01000611.1, read on the forward strand.
CCATGGAGGTTCACAGACTTGGCTTCAACACCTGGCTATGTTTTCTAGCTCCAGACTTGGCCTGGCCACAGGAGTGTTTTTCCTCAGAACCATGGGTGCCTCCCACAGAGAGCTGAAGGGGATGGAAAGCTTAAGCAGTCCCACAGGGAACTTAAATCCTAATTCAGGAGTAACAAAAATTGATTCTTTGCAGCTGTGGAACAATTTTTTCTCCTAAACTGAGGGAAGAAAAGCTCAGGGAGTTCCAATATATTTCTAGGAGCCAAAGTTTTTATTGTACTTGGAAATTTTTATTTGATCAGCAGCCTTGAGATATGAAGAGGATTATTCACCTCCCTTCCTTGTTTTGAGAACTAGCATAAATAATCCATTTAGCAATAATGCTGTGCCTCCCAGTGTGCTTGTTTATCATTGACTTCCCCAGCTTTCAGTGGGCTAGTGCACTCTGATTCCTGGCTGGATTTACAATGCAAATGTCAGACAGGAACTCTGTCCCTCTGTTTTCAAGCCAAATCTCTTTATTTTGTCATTGGATTTGAATTATACATTTATGGAATCATTGGGAAATATTTGAAAATATTAAAATTCTCCTGACAGTTAAAACCAGGTTGTAGGTTAGCTCCAGCCTGAAAGTTAACTGTAAGTCCACAGGAATGCCATTCATGAATTGTTACTTTCACTGAATTTTCTCTAAGGATCATCATGTGAGTTTTTGGCATGCATTTCAAGCACACAGCCATTCTTTCCTCACACTGTAATGTCTTTTCACTTATTTCGTTCATATATTGTGTCTTTCTTGAGAAGAATTTGGGAATTTTTTATGGGTTCTTTGTAGGTAATAAGGCCCTCTTACAGGAATAAATACATTAAAACAAGGAACCCAAGTGGAAAAGACTGCAGGAGCCAGAAGAAAGAAGCCTGTCTTCATCAATAAGACCTATAGGAATAAAAACAGAATGAAGCTTTCCCAAAAACTTTCACACATTACTCAGTGTAGTCCAACTCACTTAATCAAAATTAATATGTCAGACACTGAATAGATTACAAATTAACAGATAAGTCTTTGAATGCAGTTATTGCTGGGGATTCAAAAGCAGCAGTGTGATTTCAGGACTACAGTGAAATACAGGCTTCTAGTACAGCGTGACAGCTGAAGAAGGGGTATCTCTTCCTTTGAAGCAGTTTGTTAGCTTAAATGATTGAATCAAACAATTTAGTTCAAACTACTACTTGCTATTGTTTAAAACTATTATGTAAATTCAATATTTTTTTAAAAAAAGATATGAAGTAGGGTTATATTGTTTCTATACTCACAGTGAGGTATGACATCTCCCAAAATTGTCCCACTTCATAAGAAACTATAAATATCTTCTGAAGGTAGAGGGCCTTTAGATAAGATCTACAGAAATGACATAAGATTTAAAATATGTATCTGGTAGTGAGAACTGAGAAACTAGACCTTCTGAGTTCAGACAGTGACAGTTAAGTCAGACTCTCATGGTAATTGGGGTAAGGGTATCTGCAGTCCAAGTGCAGGAGGTGCATAGACAAAACCCCATTGCAGGAGATGGATCTGTGCATCTTATCTGCAGTGGTAATGTCAGAGATAAAGTGTACAGCTTATCCAGTAAAGGAGAGCACAAGCTTGATAGAAGGAGCTGTATGGTCTAACAACCAAGATGGAAAGAAATTTGTTGTTGAAAAGAACTTTGTAGGCGTTGCTACTATCAATTCAGACCTGAAATGAGATATTGGAGGGTAGCCCAATGAAATAATTCACCAGATCTTGATGTGAATTTTCCCTTATTTCAAGTCTTTTTGTTACCTCCCCGTGTCCCCTGGCCAACCAATTTGGATATTTTTAAGAGCTGTCCTCTTCATCATCAAGAACTAGTTTTAAAAAGCCAGTATTCAAGACATCACACTGGGGGAGTGTAACAGACATTCTGGATTTATTGTTTGTGAAATCATACTAGTCATGTTTCTTGCATTTCTGTTTTCATGAGCCTTTGATTTAATGACCATTTTAATGTCTGTCAGAAGTACACATTTGTGCCTACAGTGCATATGCACAGATAGGAAAGACTCAAACAAATTCATAGTTTTAATTTTTATATGGCAGTTTGAGATTTCACAGGTAGAATATCAGCTTTTATGTGGGCAGGGTGTTCCCAAGTACCATTAATTTCAGTGAGGGTTGTAACTGTTCAGTGTTGCTAAATTTGAAGTGAGGGTGGATTTATCTTTTGTATCATGAGAAATGAATCACTGCACCTGAATAATAATGAATAATAATGTTGTACAGGAAAGTGAATGCAGCAGTTCCAAGACGAGAAGGGCACAGGCCCAGTACATATCCTGTGACTCCTTATTTTTAAAAGGAATTGCCCACTTGCTATATATATATATATATTTCTCAGCAAAAAGATTAGAATAATCTAAGAAAGGTATCTGAGCAATGAAACATAAAATTATCTTTGACTTAAGAAATGTCAAAGTTTTTGAATGTTATGCAAAGTAAAAATACATTTTAGGATGAGATTGGATAAATTGAGTCATTGGAAGACTTTTTGTGAAACACTACATAGCTTGGAGATAAAATATTATTTTTTGTACTAATCTAATGCTTTGTACTGCTATATTTTCTAGTTTGTAATTTATGTGACAGAGACGTTATGAAATCTCTCTGAAGAGGACTATACATATGATATTTCAAGGTGGAGAGAAAGTGGGAAAGTGAAATCCTCTCAATAAAGATTGAATGAGTATTTTCTACCTACTTGTGTACAATTACATGGGTCTAAAAATAGAATAAAAATCAAGGTTTATGTCAAAAGTCAAATTGCTATAATCATGTGCACCTAAATCTATCCCCAGTTACCATGATGAAATCTATATTCAGAATTACATAGCAACATCTGAATGGATCCTTTCTATAAGTAAAAATATTCCTGAATACTTCTGAAAATGAAAACTTGAAATCTTTATTTTATTTCAGCCTTTGTCTTTCAATCTTTTGACTTTTAAGGATCACCAAAAAATGAAGAGATTGAATTATATATGTGACATTTAAATTCACACTTAGATAGGCACTTACTAAGAACAGGTATAATCTTTGTAAATAATGCCTGGGGACAGATAACTACCAGTTACACTAATTTCCTTTCTCAGGAATTTAGTCACTGGCATTTTCATTTAGTCTTTGACATAAATCAGAGATTTATCAAGGAATAGACAGTTCTGTATCAATAGATTTTGTGGATTTTTATTGAAAAGTTTAATATCGGGATAAAGAGAGCCTTGGACTGCGTTGTGCTGCTATGCTCTGCATGAAATCTTTACATATGTTGCTCATTTTAATCCTGAGGCAAATGACAAATGATCTTTGAGCACTAGATCACTTTTCTGTTTTCTTTCAAAGTACAGACCGAAAATTTGAGAGGATCTCAGGTGTTTTGGTCTCTACAGATCTCCACTTACTATTTTCATCATGGAGATCCAAATCCTGTGATATTTATAGCACTCCCACACACGTGTGTGTGTAGTTACATTCAGACAACTGACTTCCATTGGAAAGACACTGGGAATGGTTTGAGAAAATGCTTCCACAGTGAGCTCAGCAGAGTTGTATTCGAGGCTCCAAGGAGTGCGTGGCTTGTATTGCCCTCTGTATTCCATAGCTTAGAGGAGTCTAAATAAACTCTGGAGCGTCTTTCAGGAATGGGATTTGACCTTATGTCTCCTTTGAGGGCAAGGTTCACTGCTGGAAGACAATTTGGTGCTATGAAATTGTATCAGTTATTAGGTGACACTACAGCTGTACATTCCAGTGCAGGAAATGGCATTCATACTCAGGGCTAAGACAACAAAAGGCCAAGAGCTTTGCAATGTCCCTACCTGGAAACAGATTAGCAGTGCCATCAAGAAGCTTCCTTCCTTGTCTGTACTATACCCTTACAACATGGAAAAGTGACTCCAGGCTTCTCAGACAATGTTTCTCCTCCCTTCCTCCCTCTATGTGCTGAGCTGAACTTCAGTGAATACAGCACTTGAAAAGTCTTCTTAAGAAAAGGCCTCTTCTCTTGTAACCTCTCCTGGGTGGGTGGAATTGCTTACAAACAGCTTAAACAAAGCAAATACACCTTAAGGCCCCTGGTAGGTAACAATAATTTGAGGTGAGTATATGAAGCCTTTTTTTACTAAAGGCTGCTTGCTTTCTTTCTTTCTTTCTTTCTTTCTTTCTTTCTTTCTTTCTTTCT